>OX465105.1:26337473-26870247 GCA_949987565.1 Luidia sarsii | reverse complement strand
CCCTAACCCTAACCCTAACCCTACCCTAACCCTAACCCTAACCCTAACCCTAACCCTAACCCTAACCCTAACCCTAACCCTAACCCTAACCCTAACCCTAACCCTAACCCTAACCCTAACCCTAACCCTAACCCTAACCCTAACCCTAACCCTAACCCTAACCCTAACCCTAACCCTAACCCTAACCCTAACCCTAACCCTAACCCTAACCCTAACCCTAACCCTAACCCTAACCCTAACCCTAACCCTAACCCTAACCCTAACCCTAACCCTAACCCTAACCCTAACCCTAACCCTAACCCTAACCCTAACCCTAACCCTAACCCTAACCCTAACCCTAACCCTAACCCTAACCCTAACCCTAACCCTAACCCTAACCCTAACCCTAACCCTAACCCTAACCCGAACCCTAACCCTAACCCTAACCCTAACCCTAACCCTAACCCTAACCCTAACCCTAACCCTAACCCTAACCCTAACCCTAACCCTAACCCTAACCCTAACCCTAACCCTAACCCTAACCCTAACCCTAACCCTAACCCTAACCCTAACTAACCCTAACCCTAACCCTAACCCTAACCCTAACCCTAACCCTAACCCTAACCCTAACCCTAACCCTAACCCTAACCCTAACCCTAACCCTAACCCTAACCCTAACCCTAACCCTAACCCTAACCCTAACCCTAACCCTAACCCTAACCCTAACCCTAACCCTAACCCTAACCCTAACCCTAACCCTAACCCTAACCCTAACCCTAACCCTAACCCTAACCCTAACCCTAACCCTAACCCTAACCCTAACCCTAACCCTAACCCTAACCCTAACCCTAACCCTAACCCTAACCCTAACCCTAACCCTAACCCTAACCCTAACCCTAACCCTAACCCTAACCCTAACCCTAACCCTAACCCTAACCCTAACCCTAACCCTAACCCTAACCCTAACCCTAACCCTAACCCTAACCCTAACCCTAACCCTAACCCTAACCCTAACCCTAACCCTAACCCTAACCCTAACCCTAACCCTAACCCTAACCCTAACCCTAACCCTAACCCTAACCCTAACCCTAACCCTAACCCTAACCCTAACCCTAACCCTAACCCTAACCCTAACCCTAACCCTAACCCTAACCCTAACCCTAACCCTAACCCTAACCCTAACCCTAACCCTAACCCTAACCCTAACCCTAACCCTAACCCTAACCCTAACCCTAACCCTAACCCTAACCCTAACCCTAACCCTAACCCTAACCCTAACCCTAACCCTAACCCTAACCCTAACCCTAACCCTAACCCTAACCCTAACCCTAACCCTAACCCTAACCCTAACCCTAACCCTAACCCTAACCCTAACCCTAACCCTAACCCTAACCCTAACCCTAACCCTAACCCTAACCCTAACCCTAACCCTAACCCTAACCCTAACCCTAACCCTAACCCTAACCCTAACCCTAACCCTAACCCTAACCCTAACCCTAACCCTAACCCTAACCCTAACCCTAACCCTAACCCTAACCCTAACCCTAACCCTAACCCTAACCCTAACCCTAACCCTAACCCTAACCCTAACCCTAACCCTAACCCTAACCCTAACCCTAACCCTAACCCTAACCCTAACCCTAACCCTAACCCTAACCCTAACCCTAACCCTAACCCTAACCCTAACCCTAACCCTAACCCTAACCCTAACCCTAACCCTAACCCTAACCCTAACCCTAACCCTAACCCTAACCCTAACCCTAACCCTAACCCTAACCCTAACCCTAACCCTAACCCTAACCCTAACCCTAACCCTAACCCTAACCCTAACCCTAACCCTAACCCTAACCCTAACCCTAACCCTAACCCTAACCCTAACCCTAACCCTAACCCTAACCCTAACCCTAACCCTAACCCTAACCCTAACCCTAACCCTAACCCTAACCCTAACCCTAACCCTAACCCTAACCCTAACCCTAACCCTAACCCTAACCCTAACCCTAACCCTAACCCTAACCCTAACCCTAACCCTAACCCTAACCCTAACCCTAACCCTAACCCTAACCCTAACCCTAACCCTAACCCTAACCCTAACCCTAACCCTAACCCTAACCCTAACCCTAACCCTAACCCTAACCCTAACCCTAACCCTAACCCTAACCCTAACCCTAACCCTAACCCTAACCCTAACCCTAACCCTAACCCTAACCCTAACCCTAACCCTAACCCTAACCCTAACCCTAACCCTAACCCTAACCCTAACCCTAACCCTAACCCTAACCCTAACCCTAACCCTAACCCTAACCCTAACCCTAACCCTAACCCTAACCCTAACCCTAACCCTAACCCTAACCCTAACCCTAACCCTAACCCTAACCCTAACCCTAACCCTAACCCTAACCCTAACCCTAACCCTAACCCTAACCCTAACCCTAACCCTAACCCTAACCCTAACCCTAACCCTAACCCTAACCCTAACCCTAACCCTAACCCTAACCCTAACCCTAACCCTAACCCTAACCCTAACCCTAACCCTAACCCTAACCCTAACCCTAACCCTAACCCTAACCCTAACCCTAACCCTAACCCTAACCCTAACCCTAACCCTAACCCTAACCCTAACCCTAACCCTAACCCTAACCCTAACCCTAACCCTAACCCTAACCCTAACCCTAACCCTAACCCTAACCCTAACCCTAACCCTAACCCTAACCCTAACCCTAACCCTAACCCTAACCCTAACCCTAACCCTAACCCTAACCCTAACCCTAACCCTAACCCTAACCCTAACCCTAACCCTAACCCTAACCCTAACCCTAACCCTAACCCTAACCCTAACCCTAACCCTAACCCTAACCCTAACCCTAACCCTAACCCTAACCCTAACCCTAACCCTAACCCTAACCCTAACCCTAACCCTAACCCTAACCCTAACCCTAACCCTAACCCTAACCCTAACCCTAACCCTAACCCTAACCCTAACCCTAACCCTAACCCTAACCCTAACCCTAACCCTAACCCTAACCCTAACCCTAACCCTAACCCTAACCCTAACCCTAACCCTAACCCTAACCCTAACCCTAACCCTAACCCTAACCCTAACCCTAACCCTAACCCTAACCCTAACCCTAACCCTAACCCTAACCCTAACCCTAACCCTAACCCTAACCCTAACCCTAACCCTAACCCTAACCCTAACCCTAACCCTAACCCTAACCCTAACCCTAACCCTAACCCTAACCCTAACCCTAACCCTAACCCTAACCCTAACCCTAACCCTAACCCTAACCCTAACCCTAACCCTAACCCTAACCCTAACCCTAACCCTAACCCTAACCCTAACCCTAACCCTAACCCTAACCCTAACCCTAACCCTAACCCTAACCCTAACCCTAACCCTAACCCTAACCCTAACCCTAACCCTAACCCTAACCCTAACCCTAACCCTAACCCTAACCCTAACCCTAACCCTAACCCTAACCCTAACCCTAACCCTAACCCTAACCCTAACCCTAACCCTAACCCTAACCCTAACCCTAACCCTAACCCTAACCCTAACCCTAACCCTAACCCTAACCCTAACCCTAACCCTAACCCTAACCCTAACCCTAACCCTAACCCTAACCCTAACCCTAACCCTAACCCTAACCCTAACCCTAACCCTAACCCTAACCCTAACCCTAACCCTAACCCTAACCCTAACCCTAACCCTAACCCTAACCCTAACCCTAACCCTAACCCTAACCCTAACCCTAACCCTAACCCTAACCCTAACCCTAACCCTAACCCTAACCCTAACCCTAACCCTAACCCTAACCCTAACCCTAACCCTAACCCTAACCCTAACCCTAACCCTAACCCTAACCCTAACCCTAACCCTAACCCTAACCCTAACCCTAACCCTAACCCTAACCCTAACCCTAACCCTAACCCTAACCCTAACCCTAACCCTAACCCTAACCCTAACCCTAACCCTAACCCTAACCCTAACCCTAACCCTAACCCTAACCCTAACCCTAACCCTAACCCTAACCCTAACCCTAACCCTAACCCTAACCCTAACCCTAACCCTAACCCTAACCCTAACCCTAACCCTAACCCTAACCCTAACCCTAACCCTAACCCTAACCCTAACCCTAACCCTAACCCTAACCCTAACCCTAACCCTAACCCTAACCCTAACCCTAACCCTAACCCTAACCCTAACCCTAACCCTAACCCTAACCCTAACCCTAACCCTAACCCTAACCCTAACCCTAACCCTAACCCTAACCCTAACCCTAACCCTAACCCTAACCCTAACCCTAACCCTAACCCTAACCCTAACCCTAACCCTAACCCTAACCCTAACCCTAACCCTAACCCTAACCCTAACCCTAACCCTAACCCTAACCCTAACCCTAACCCTAACCCTAACCCTAACCCTAACCCTAACCCTAACCCTAACCCTAACCCTAACCCTAACCCTAACCCTAACCCTAACCCTAACCCTAACCCTAACCCTAACCCTAACCCTAACCCTAACCCTAACCCTAACCCTAACCCTAACCCTAACCCTAACCCTAACCCTAACCCTAACCCTAACCCTAACCCTAACCCTAACCCTAACCCTAACCCTAACCCTAACCCTAACCCTAACCCTAACCCTAACCCTAACCCTAACCCTAACCCTAACCCTAACCCTAACCCTAACCCTAACCCTAACCCTAACCCTAACCCTAACCCTAACCCTAACCCTAACCCTAACCCTAACCCTAACCCTAACCCTAACCCTAACCCTAACCCTAACCCTAACCCTAACCCTAACCCTAACCCTAACCCTAACCCTAACCCTAACCCTAACCCTAACCCTAACCCTAACCCTAACCCTAACCCTAACCCTAACCCTAACCCTAACCCTAACCCTAACCCTAACCCTAACCCTAACCCTAACCCTAACCCTAACCCTAACCCTAACCCTAACCCTAACCCTAACCCTAACCCTAACCCTAACCCTAACCCTAACCCTAACCCTAACCCTAACCCTAACCCTAACCCTAACCCTAACCCTAACCCTAACCCTAACCCTAACCCTAACCCTAACCCTAACCCTAACCCTAACCCTAACCCTAACCCTAACCCTAACCCTAACCCTAACCCTAACCCTAACCCTAACCCTAACCCTAACCCTAACCCTAACCCTAACCCTAACCCTAACCCTAACCCTAACCCTAACCCTAACCCTAACCCTAACCCTAACCCTAACCCTAACCCTAACCCTAACCCTAACCCTAACCCTAACCCTAACCCTAACCCTAACCCTAACCCTAACCCTAACCCTAACCCTAACCCTAACCCTAACCCTAACCCTAACCCTAACCCTAACCCTAACCCTAACCCTAACCCTAACCCTAACCCTAACCCTAACCCTAACCCTAACCCTAACCCTAACCCTAACCCTAACCCTAACCCTAACCCTAACCCTAACCCTAACCCTAACCCTAACCCTAACCCTAACCCTAACCCTAACCCTAACCCTAACCCTAACCCTAACCCTAACCCTAACCCTAACCCTAACCCTAACCCTAACCCTAACCCTAACCCTAACCCTAACCCTAACCCTAACCCTAACCCTAACCCTAACCCTAACCCTAACCCTAACCCTAACCCTAACCCTAACCCTAACCCTAACCCTAACCCTAACCCTAACCCTAACCCTAACCCTAACCCTAACCCTAACCCTAACCCTAACCCTAACCCTAACCCTAACCCTAACCCTAACCCTAACCCTAACCCTAACCCTAACCCTAACCCTAACCCTAACCCTAACCCTAACCCTAACCCTAACCCTAACCCTAACCCTAACCCTAACCCTAACCCTAACCCTAACCCTAACCCTAACCCTAACCCTAACCCTAACCCTAACCCTAACCCTAACCCTAACCCTAACCCTAACCCTAACCCTAACCCTAACCCTAACCCTAACCCTAACCCTAACCCTAACCCTAACCCTAACCCTAACCCTAACCCTAACCCTAACCCTAACCCTAACCCTAACCCTAACCCTAACCCTAACCCTAACCCTAACCCTAACCCTAACCCTAACCCTAACCCTAACCCTAACCCTAACCCTAACCCTAACCCTAACCCTAACCCTAACCCTAACCCTAACCCTAACCCTAACCCTAACCCTAACCCTAACCCTAACCCTAACCCTAACCCTAACCCTAACCCTAACCCTAACCCTAACCCTAACCCTAACCCTAACCCTAACCCTAACCCTAACCCTAACCCTAACCCTAACCCTAACCCTAACCCTAACCCTAACCCTAACCCTAACCCTAACCCTAACCCTAACCCTAACCCTAACCCTAACCCTAACCCTAACCCTAACCCTAACCCTAACCCTAACCCTAACCCTAACCCTAACCCTAACCCTAACCCTAACCCTAACCCTAACCCTAACCCTAACCCTAACCCTAACCCTAACCCTAACCCTAACCCTAACCCTAACCCTAACCCTAACCCTAACCCTAACCCTAACCCTAACCCTAACCCTAACCCTAACCCTAACCCTAACCCTAACCCTAACCCTAACCCTAACCCTAACCCTAACCCTAACCCTAACCCTAACCCTAACCCTAACCCTAACCCTAACCCTAACCCTAACCCTAACCCTAACCCTAACCCTAACCCTAACCCTAACCCTAACCCTAACCCTAACCCTAACCCTAACCCTAACCCTAACCCTAACCCTAACCCTAACCCTAACCCTAACCCTAACCCTAACCCTAACCCTAACCCTAACCCTAACCCTAACCCTAACCCTAACCCTAACCCTAACCCTAACCCTAACCCTAACCCTAACCCTAACCCTAACCCTAACCCTAACCCTAACCCTAACCCTAACCCTAACCCTAACCCTAACCCTAACCCTAACCCTAACCCTAACCCTAACCCTAACCCTAACCCTAACCCTAACCCTAACCCTAACCCTAACCCTAACCCTAACCCTAACCCTAACCCTAACCCTAACCCTAACCCTAACCCTAACCCTAACCCTAACCCTAACCCTAACCCTAACCCTAACCCTAACCCTAACCCTAACCCTAACCCTAACCCTAACCCTAACCCTAACCCTAACCCTAACCCTAACCCTAACCCTAACCCTAACCCTAACCCTAACCCTAACCCTAACCCTAACCCTAACCCTAACCCTAACCCTAACCCTAACCCTAACCCTAACCCTAACCCTAACCCTAACCCTAACCCTAACCCTAACCCTAACCCTAACCCTAACCCTAACCCTAACCCTAACCCTAACCCTAACCCTAACCCTAACCCTAACCCTAACCCTAACCCTAACCCTAACCCTAACCCTAACCCTAACCCTAACCCTAACCCTAACCCTAACCCTAACCCTAACCCTAACCCTAACCCTAACCCTAACCCTAACCCTAACCCTAACCCTAACCCTAACCCTAACCCTAACCCTAACCCTAACCCTAACCCTAACCCTAACCCTAACCCTAACCCTAACCCTAACCCTAACCCTAACCCTAACCCTAACCCTAACCCTAACCCTAACCCTAACCCTAACCCTAACCCTAACCCTAACCCTAACCCTAACCCTAACCCTAACCCTAACCCTAACCCTAACCCTAACCCTAACCCTAACCCTAACCCTAACCCTAACCCTAACCCTAACCCTAACCCTAACCCTAACCCTAACCCTAACCCTAACCCTAACCCTAACCCTAACCCTAACCCTAACCCTAACCCTAACCCTAACCCTAACCCTAACCCTAACCCTAACCCTAACCCTAACCCTAACCCTAACCCTAACCCTAACCCTAACCCTAACCCTAACCCTAACCCTAACCCTAACCCTAACCCTAACCCTAACCCTAACCCTAACCCTAACCCTAACCCTAACCCTAACCCTAACCCTAATCGGAAATCAACACTGAACCTTAACCTGAACCTTAATCGGAAATCAAAACTGAACCTTAACCTGAACCTTAATCGGAAATCAACACTGAACCTTAATCGGAAATCAACACTGAACCTTAACCTGAACCTTAACCTGAACCTTAATCGGAAATCAACACTGAACCTTAATCGGAAATCAACACTGAACCTTAACCTGAACCTTAACCTGAACCTTAATCGGAAATCAACACTGAACCTTAATCGGAAATCAACACTGAACCTTAATCGGAAATCAACACTGAACCTTAATCGGAAATCAACACTGAACCTTAATCGGAAATCAACACTGAACCTTAATCGGAAATCAACACTGAACCTTAATCGGAAATCAACACTGAACCTTAATCGGAAATCAACACTGAACCTTAATCGGAAATCAACACTGAACCTTAACCTGAACCTTAACCTGAACCTTAATCGGAAATCAACACTGAACCTTAATCGGAAATCAACACTGAACCTTAATCGGAAATCAACACTGAACCTTAACCTGAACCTTAACCTGAACCTTAATCGGAAATCAACACTGAACCTTAATCGGAAATCAACACTGAACCTTAATCGGAAATCAACACTGAACCTTAATCGGAAATCAACACTGAACCTTAATCGGAAATCAACACTGAACCTTAATCGGAAATCAACACTGAACCTTAATCGGAAATCAACACTGAACCTTAACCTAAACTTTAATCGGAAATCAACACTGAACCTTAATCGGAAATCAACACTGAACCTTAACCTGAACCTTAACCTGAACCTTAATCGGAAATCAACACTGAACCTTAATCGGAAATCAACACTGAACCTTAACCTGAACCTTAATCGGAAATCAACACTGAACCTTAACCTGAACCACTGCACCTTAACCTTAATCGGAAATCAACACTGAACCTTAATCGGAAATCAACACTGAACCTTAATCGGAAATCAACACTGAACCTTAACCTGAACCTTAATCGGAAATCAACACTGAACCTTAACCTGAACCACTGCACCTTAACCTTAATCGGAAATCAACACTGAACCTTAATCGGAAATCAACACTGAACCTTAATCGGAAATCAACACTGAACCTTAACCTGAACCACTGCACCTTAACCTTAATCGGAAATCAACACTGAACCTTAATCGGAAATCAACACTGAACCTTAATCGGAAATCAACACTGAACCTTAACCTGAACCTTAATCGGAAATCAACACTGAACCTTAACCTGAACCACTGCACCTTAACCTTAATCGGAAATCAACACTGAACCTTAATCGGAAATCAACACTGAACCTTAACCTGAACCTTAACCTGAACCTTAATCGGAAATCAACACTGAACCTTAACCTGAACCTTAATCGGAAATCAACACTGAACCTTAACCTGAACCACTGCACCTTAACCTTAATCGGAAATCAACACTGAACCTTAATCGGAAATCAACACTGAACCTTAACCTGAACCTTAACCTGAACCTTAATCGGAAATCAACACTGAACCTTAACCTGAACCTTAATCGGAAATCAACACTGAACCTTAATCGGAAATCAACACTGAACCTTAACCTGAACCTTAATCGGAAATCAACACTGAACCTTAACCTGAACCACTGCACCTTAACCTGAACCTTAATCGGAAATCAACACTGAACCTTAATCGGAAATCAACACTGAACCTTAATCGGAAATCAACACTGAACCTTAATAGGAAATCAACACTGAACCTTAACCTGAACCTTAATCGGAAATCAACACTGAACCTTAACCTGAACCACTGCACCTTAACCTGAACCTTAATCGGAAATCAACACTGAACCTTAATCGGAAATCAACACTGAACCTTAACCTGAACCTTAATCGGAAATCAACACTGAACCTTAACCTGAACCACTGCACCTTAACCTGAACCTTAATCGGAAATCAACACTGAACCTTAATCGGAAATCAACACTGAACCTTAATCGGAAATCAACACTGAACCTTAATAGGAAATCAACACTGAACCTTAATAGGAAATCAACACTGAACCTTAATCGGAAATCAACACTGAACCTTAATCGGAAATCAACACTGAACCTTAACCTAAACTTTAATCGGAAATCAACACTAAACCTTAATAGGAAATCAACACTGAACCTTAATCGGAAATCAACACTGAACCTTAATCGGAAATCAACACTGAACGTTAATAGGAAATCAACACTGAACCTTAATAGGAAATCAACACTGAACCTTAATCGGAAATCAACACTGAACCTTAACCTAAACTTTAATCGGAAATCAACACTGAACCTTAATCGGAAATCAACACTGAACCTTAATAGGAAATCAACACTGAACCTTAATCGGAAATCAACACTGAAGCTTAATCGGAAATCAACACTGAACCTTAATAGGAAATCAACACTGAACCTTAATAGGAAATCAACACTGAACCTTAATCGGAAATCAACACTGAACCTTAACCTAAACTTTAATCGGAAATCAACACTGAACCTTAATCGGAAATCAACACTGAACCTTAATAGGAAATCAACACTGAACCTTAATCGGAAATCAACACTGAACCTTAATCGGAAATCAACACTGAACCTTAATAGAAAATCAACACTGAACCTTAATCGGAAATCAACACTGAACCTTAATCGGAAATCAACACTGAACCTTAATCGGAAATCAACACTGAACCTTAACCTAAACTTTAATCGGAAATCAACACTGAACCTTAATAGAAAATCAACACTGAACCTTAATCGGAAATCAACACTGAACCTTAATCGGAAATCAACACTGAACCTTAATCGGAAATCAACACTGAACCTTAATCGGAAATCAACACTGAACCTTAACCTAAACTTTAATCGGAAATCAACACTGAACCTTAATAGGAAATCAACACTGAACCTTAATCGGAAATCAACACTGAACCTTAATCGGAAATCAACACTGAACCTTAACCTGAACTTTAATCGGAAATCAACACTGAACCTTAATAGGAAATCAACACTGAACCTTAACCTGAACTTTAATCGGAAATCAACACTGAACCTTAATAGGAAATCAACACTGAACCTTAATCGGAAATCAACACTGAACCTTAATCGGAAATCAACACTGAACCTTAATCGGAAATCAACACTGAACCTTAATCGGAAATCAACACTGAACCTTAATCGGAAATCAACATTGAACCTTAATCGGAAATCAACACTGAACCTTAATCGGAAATCAACACTGAACCTTAATAGGAAATCAACACTGAACCTTAACCTGAACTTTAATCGGAAATCAACACTGAACCTTAATCGGAAATCAACACTGAACCTTTACCTGAACTTTAATCGGAAATCAACACTGAACCTTAACCTGAACTTTAATCGGAAAACAACACTGAACCTTAACCTGAACTTTAATCGGAAATCAACACTGAACCTTAATAGGAAATCAACACTGAACCTTAATCGGAAATCAACACTGAACCTTAATCGGAAATCAACACTGAACCTTAACCTGAACTTTAATCGGAAATCATCACTGAACCTTAATAGGAAATCAACACTGAACCTTAATCGGAAATCAACACTGAACCTTAATCGGAAATCAACACTGAACCTTAATCGGAAATCAACACTGAACCTTAACCTGAACTTTAATCGGAAATCAACACTGAACCTTAATAGGAAATCAACACTGAACCTTAACCTGAACTTTAATCGGAAATCAACACTGAACCTTAATCGGAAATCAACACTGAACCTTAACCTGAACTTTAATCGGAAATCAACACTGAACCTTAATAGGAAATCAACACTGAACCTTAATCGGAAATCAACACTGAACCTTAATCGGAAATCAACACTGAACCTTAATCGGAAATCAACACTGAACCTTAACCTGAACTTTAATCGGAAATCAACACTGAACCTTAATAGGAAATCAACACTGAACCTTAATCGGAAATCAACACTGAACCTTAATAGGAAATCAACACTGAACCTTAATCGGAAATCAACACTGAACCTTAATCGGAAATCAACACTGAACCTTAATCGGAAATCAACTCTGAACCTTAACCTGAACTTTAATCGGAAATCAACACTGAACCTTAATAGGAAATCAACACTGAACCTTAACCTGAACTTTAATCGGAAATGAACACTGAACCTTAATCGGAAATCAACACTGAACATTTACCTGAACTTTAATCGGAAATCAACACTGAACCTTAATAGGAAATCAACACTGAACCTTAACCTGAATTTTAATCGGAAATCAACACTGAACCTTAACCTGAACCTGAATCGGAAATCGACACTGAACCTTAACCTGAACCAGAATCTGAAATCGACACTGAACCTTAGCCTGAACCAGAATCTGAAATCGACACTGAACCTTAACCAGAAACCTGAATCTGAGCCTAATCAACACTGAACCTGAACATGATCCTGATCTTGAACCTGAGCCTGAACATGAGCCTGATCTTTAACCTGAGCCTAAACATGAGCCTGATCTTGAACCTGAGCCTGAACATGAGCCTGATCTTGAACCTTAACCTGAATCTGAGTCTAATCTGACACTGAACCTTAACCCGAAACCTGAATCTGAGCCTAATCTGACACTGAACCTTAACCCGAAACCTGAACTTGAACATGAGCCTAATCTGACACTGCACCTTAACCCAAAACCTGAACTTGAACATGAGCCTGATCTTGAATCTGAATCTGAGCCTGAATCTGAGCCTGATCTTGAATCTGAATCTGAGCCTGAATCTGAGCCTGAATCTGAGCCTGAACATGAGCCTGAATCTGAGCCTGAATCTGAGCCTGAACATGAGCCTGATCTTTAACCTTAGCCTGAATCTGAGCCTGATCTTAAACCTGAGTTTGAATCTGAGCCTGATCTTGAACCTCGGCCTGAATCTGACCTTGAACCTACACCTGTACCGGATTCTGACCATGTTTCTGACCTTGAACCTGAAGCTCAGCCTGAATCTGAGCCTGAAGCTGAGCCTGAATCTGAACCAAAATCTGACATTGAACCTGAACCTGAGCCGGAATCTGACCCGAAATCTGACCTTGAACCTGAACCTGAGCCGGAATCTGACCATTAATCTGACATTGAACCTGAACCTGAGCCTGAATTTGAACCTAAATTTTACCTTGAACCTGAATCTGGAGCTGAGCCTGACATTGAACCTAAATTTTACATTGAACCTGAGCTGGAATCTCAATCTGAACCTGAATCTGACATTGAACCTGAGCCGGAATCTCAATCTGAACCTGAATCTGACATTGAACCTGAGCCGGAATCTCAATCTGAACCTGAATCTGACATTGAACCTGAGCCGGAATCACAATCTGAACCTGAATCTGACATTGAACCTGAATCTGGCCCTGAACCTGAAGCTGAGCCGGAAACTGAATTATTTTGAACTTGAAGCTGAGCCGGAATGTGAATCTGAACCTGCACCTGAATCTGACCCTGACCCTGACCCTGCACCTTAATTGGAACTGAACCTGAACATCAACCTGACCCTCTTCACTTTCTCTGAAGAGTTGATATTCTGGCTGCACAAGGATGCCTATAAGTCGTCCATTCTGAGACAAAAGAAAAGTATGTAGAAATGTCTGTCATTGTTAAAGATCGTCCTGCGAAATGCCTACTTTCGAAGTAAGTGAGACGTCTGGAGACCAGGTAGTGGACGGGAACCAGCCTAGTAAAATTGTATAAAAAAGAGAGGCACCAAGAAAGAGGTGTGAGGACGAGCGGATCCTTAACAATAACAGCAGCCAGACTGCAATATCTTACATGCATTTCTATGGGGTCAATTTGCGCCCATTTACATAGCAAATTAAACAACCCAAACTTAGCAGATTGAAATGATACCAGTATCATTTTTTCTCAATTTCTTTACGAAGCACTGAGCAAGAAACTGTTAATTATATCAAAGTTATGATAATCCTATTTTGTGCCCACCGCTTGAATTAATTCAAAACAAACAAATTAGACGACCCCAAAAAGCGCAGATTAGAATGATGTCAGTTTCTTCTTTATTGTGAATTAAGTTGGCTTTGTTAGAGCTTCTGTTATCACTTATACATCATAATGAAACACATTCACTAGCGGTTTGATAAAGGGCGCCCTCTTTGACTTGGGAAAGGCGAAAAACAGATCAAACATTCAAAGCAAAAAAATAATCTGAAAATTCCTTTCCGACCCTCCTGAGAGCGATCAGGCGTTATAGCTCCAGGTCAAAGTTTTTTTTTTACATCAACAGTACTGTTTATGTAATGTCACGAATATTCAACAATTATTTGAACATTAAAAAAAATTCAACTTTTAATATTCTCTACAGAATAAATTGTGACATTATAATTTTCATAGCTTAGAACAGGTGATGAAAGAAGATACTTGTTTTGGCCAATTGACTGATTTGATTGATTACACTTAAATACCATCTTAACATTAATTAGTTAAATTCGATAACCATAATTACATAATATAACAATACAATACTTACCATAATTTTTACCATAGACAAGTTACTCTGTGGTACATAAAAGGCTTGATTACTCAAAGTACTTTAGTTTCCTTTTGCCTTTGAGGTGATCATTTCAGAATATCATCCCATCAATTTATGACAAAGCAGGCTTTGTTTCTTCTATGCTTTGAGGGTGACAGTGCAAGAGTGCAATTGGTGGGAAAGAGTAGAGAGGAAGATGTGGGTGCAAAAAAATGAAAGAGATAGGTCAATGATTGACCTGGCAGAGAGGAGATGTGGGTGCAAAGATAGGAGAGAGAAGAAACAAAGTCTGCGGTTGGAGGACTTCATTTGCATAAATAAGCGTTGACTTAAATTGAACTAGTTTAAAAAATACCACAGAGAAACTCGTCTATTTTCATTATACAATGAAATACTTGATTAAATTTAATAAAAAAATATTTGATAATGATAATCTAATGTTACATCCAAGATCCAATTTAATTTTCAAGAAGTGGTGATGGCTGCCTTCTAGTTGAAGTCCGTCTGACCCGTCCCATTATGACTAAATACACAACCAAAAAGAAAGTTTAGGTCCTGTGTAAAATTGAAGAAGGGATAGGTTGTAACCTGGCTTGGGGATCTAATGTGCCCAGCTTTTACCCACGGTTGAGGGGTAGATGAACAGTCTTTTTCGTAGGTATATAATTATTATTTGTAGCATTTCACTTTAGGGCACACCCTGAAAGCTCACAGACAGATGTTGTTCTCATTCCTAACTTTTAAGTTCAGGGAATAATTATCATAAAAGCTTAGGGCCAGATGTAGACATTCTGTTCAGGGATATTCCAAACAGATAAGGGTTAGAGAATTATGTGACACTCATTTAACCTATGTAACACTACGGAATCGGTTAAAAAGATACGCCTGAGATGAAGTTGAATATTAAAAGTGCCACTGTACACTGAAAACTCCTTTCGCTACACATTAACGATCAAAACAAAAAATAATTGGGAAAAATGCACAAGTACGTTCAGCGTAAATGCACGCAAAATGGCGGAGAAAAAAAGTCTATTCATACCACTTTCCAAATTAATGACGAAGGGAATAATATTAAATTACGCGGAAACAACATTCGGAGACAAACGATGAGACTAATGAAACTGAGAGTAGCACATTTTAGTTGTGGCCGATTTCCCTTCGCGACGTTAGCGAAGTCTACATGTGTGGTTTCCGCCTCTAGCCTAGGTAACGTTCAAGGTATGTGCTGTTATGTATCCCGAAAAATGAAATGAAACCAATATAAATATAAACGCAGTGGCTGTTGTTAACGGCAGTCGTCCTTGTGAAGTTGTGGTTCCCTGACTTCACTGGTTCAACCAGCCTGCAATGCTGACGAAATACAATAAAGTCAAGGAACCACACGGACGACTGCCGTAACAATTTAACAGCCACTGCGAAATATAAAATACCCGGCCGCTCACCTCGGCACTGTTAACACATAGGCCTGCATGTATTGCACACAAGGGGAAGGGCTTCATGTATCATGTGGCGGGGCATCAACACTTTCTCGGGGCCGCTCGGTCTGGAAAATCCTTGTTGACATCCTATGTTTGAGAAAGGAGCAAAATTAAACTGAATGAACCGTGTAGTAGTAGTATTCTGGTTCTTTCTTAGTAGATTTATCCGAGGGGTTAGCGTAGGGGAACTAGCTCGTTTTTACTATCCTCCAGTAACCGGTTTTCGACGATATAAGGACTTTTCTTCAAACTGAACAATGTGGACGAAAGTATCACACTATAAAAGAGCTCTCAGTCACTTTGTCCACACCACAGACTATTAGAATAATCATAATTATAGAAGGTTGATCAAGCCTGTCACTTCCGCAAGATTACCCGGTTTTGTTGACGTCCGCGGCGCACCGCGCAGTAAGCATCGTCACCTATTTTCGTCGGTGGTGTTAAGTAAGGTGTCCCAGTGCAGCCAAACGCAAAATAATTTCTTAAAATAACTCAAAATGCTGTGTGGCACTGTAAAATTCTTCCCTGTATGTTTTTTTGTGTTCATCTTTGTGTTTGTTTTTTTCGACACTGCTTCTAACACTTTCCTAAAATCAATAATAATTTATGCTTAAAACTTATTGGTCTGGTTGATGTCTTCTTCTGTGACGTTTAAAACAACTCCACAATCCTCTTTCTCACTGTTTCTTCAGTTATGATGTCACTCCAGAGACACATTTCCTCCTTCTTGGTACTTTCTCTGGCTGCCCTTTTATTTTTTTTCATTTTTTATAAAAGCCTAGCTATTTGGCCATGTTACTTTTTGTCTTTAAATAATAATAAAAAATAAAAAAATAATATATATAAGTAAGACGCCATAATTATAGGATCCTCCATAGTTTTTACCCAGAACGGACTGCCTCAAGTTGCGTGATATATATATTTTTTTCTACGGATTTTGGGGTTTGTTATAATGGTACACTCAGATTTTTTTTTAGGACCAACAATAAAGAAAACTGGAGCTTCCAAGCAACTGCCAATTTTGTACCTAGGAAAATAGACCCCAAAAGAGCAAGTTTTTGAATCACACGAATTTGGCCTACTGAAAGAGCCTTAACTTTCCAAATGTTCGATACATAATAATGTACTTCCCCTTAAGGGCTAGCCCTTAGTAAACATTTTCCCAATCGTACCAACAGAGGGCGCCCTTTGAAGTAGAAAATGACGAATAATTTTATCTCCACCGTCCGACGTCCGATCGAGTCCAAATTTCAGGAGGTTACTCCTTTAGGTGGCCCACATCAGCCTGAATGTTTTGGAGTCGGTCCAGACATTTTGGGGTTTTTGACGGTTTCTCTGAAAAGACAGGGTGGAATCACAAGCCATCTGACCCGTCCCATTATGACTAAAGTCTAAATACACAACCGAAAAGACTTTAGCCTAGGTCCTGTGTAAAATTGGAGAAGGGATAGGTCTCCGGCCTTCCCCTGATGGTTATTAAATGGTAGATGTAACCTGGCTTAGGGATCTAATGTGCCCAGCTTTTACCCACGGTTGAGGGGTAGATGAACAGTCTTTTTTGGAGGCCATTTATTATTTGTACAAATTGTAGCCTATTTTGGGCTCACCCGCTCACCCTGAAAACTCACAGACAGATGTGTTCGGGACTTGTCTTTCTTATGAACTTGTCATGGTTCATAAGAAAAAGACATCTCCCTAAGCTTAAGGGTGTGCCCTAAAGAGAAAGGCTATGAACAAGATCAAGTGCTGAAGAAAAAGACAAGTCCCGAACGAGTCTTTCTCTTTAGGGCAGCACAGTGCGGAACAAGCGCGCTCGGTGTACGGCACAGATACTAGGCTGAATAATGTGTTGACAGGTGGGTGACACGAAAAACGCGCATGCGCAAAACTTGGTTAGGCACAATAGTGTGGCTCTGTGTGCGTTTGTCTGTGTGTATCGTATCACACGGATTGTGCTTGGGTGCCAGACATACGTAGTTGCCATGGACATGGTAAATTAACGTGGACGGGTGCACGGAAGTTGTCGAATGTGCGTTGAATCTGTGAACTTGTGAAGGTTGTACAGGTGTATGCTACGCGAAAACGTTACATTATTGTCAGTTGCCACAAGGAATCATTGCATTGAATGTTAAGGGTGATGTGATGTCCAGTTTCTTGTTGATTATGTGATACGGTAGTACTAAATCAACGTCAGAATTCAACAGAAAACAGGTGAGCCATCTTGAGTACTTCTAGTTCTAGTTTAACTTAGTATAACGCCATAACGATTAACGATAAAAACGTTAATCAACTTCAAAGTTCAAGTATCGCTTAGTTTGATAATGGAGTTTTTGTTTAAAGCTATTCTACAGCTCCATGGTTTGATTAACAATTCATTTCGGGGAATATACATGTACATAATAGTTTAATACAGAATACCCCGCCAAGTGTACTACTAGTACTACTACTGTGTACAGTGTTGTACGTGAAGCCCTTCTGCTTGTTTGTGTGTGCAATGCAGTGCAGGTCTACGGCTACGTGTTGTACACTATACATCATGTACATGTATGTACATCTACAGTACACTACAGTGCAGAGGTGAGTGGCGGGGTATTATGTAGTTGTGCCGTCCAAGACCAAGGATGATAGGATTTTCTAGTTCTAGAAGTTCTATTTGGGAAAATCTTCACCTAATGATTTTTTTACTACCCCTGAACGTGTGACAGTTTCACGGCTGTTTTCAGAGTAAAATGAGGATATCATTCGGGGGTCAGGAATGCTGGGCAACTCGTACGCAAACCAACTCGTACGCATAGGACTAGGTACATTTTTCGGAAAATGGAATCGGCGAACTAGTTAGTTGGCAATAATTTTTTTGTGTCAATTATTTCAAATTTTTTGAGGGCTTGTCTTTGATTTGTTTTAATCTCATGAAAATTTAGAATGTTTGGGGTAACCTTTTTTCAGCTTACAGACACATGTACTTGACCTCCTTGACAAGAGTATTGTTTTCAGATTGAAAAATATCCTGTTTTTTTTTTCTTTCATATATTTCTCAGCAATCACAGGAGCAATCATTATGCCGTATAAAAAGGTTCCCAAGAAGAAGCAGCCTCTCTGGAAAGATTGGGATTACAAGGCTCAGAAAAAAGGTGTGAGGAATACGGTGTATTCTGTCAACGGAGATGAATACACAGGGGAGTGGTTGGATAACAAAAAACATGGTAAGCAATTCCAATCCTCAGAAAGAGTCTTTGCTATCCTGAAAGTTTCCTTTTCGAGTTTAACATGTAATTTGTTGTAGGTAATGCAAGCACTGGTAATGTAGGTAATGCAAGCACTGGTATGCAGTTGGTACCAGAAGTAGTTTGGTCTGTATCCAAAGAGTCACTGGAAATATTACAAGCCTATTTTCTTAATACACTGTACTGGTTAACACGTCTCATTAGCCCATCTGCATTATATCTATAGGTAAATGTAGAAATAAATTAGTAAGTTAAAAACCAAAAATACCATGGATAATACCTAACATAGGCCTACTTGTCAAGCATCCCTAACACAATAAAAAACTTAAGCTGACAAGTTTGTCATTCATGCTTGCAAAAGAAAGTGATATTTTCCTCCAATTGAATAAACAGGGAAAGGTACACAAAGGTGGAAGAAGACAGGTGCAATATATGATGGTGATTGGAAATGCGGTAAAAGAAATGGCTTTGGTACACTGAGCTTTCCCTCAGCTGAAGGTGGTTTCACCAGAGTTTACTCTGGAGGATGGAAGAATGATAAGAGACATGTAAGTATTAGCCACTGAACGTTTTCCACTATGCAATGTAATGTATCAAGTATATGCATAATGGTTTATATTTACCTATAGCATGCAGTTTCCCTCGTCTGGCAAAAACATAGCTGCAAAGAATTTTAGCAAAAAATCCATCATCATTATGGCTCCCTGATCATCACATTCTCTGCACCACGTTTTCAATGTCTGGCAATGTGTGGCCTCTATCTTAGACCCTCAAAAATCTCAGCGGAGAATAGTTGTAAACCTGGCTACAGCAGCTCGTGGATCACACAAAGTGGATGGAGCTTTTTCAAACAAATCAATCGAAAACATACTGGGAACTTTTGGAAAAATACTTGAAGAAATGGCAAAGAAAACTTTGACTTGACCGGGATTTGGATCCGAGACCTCAGGTTTTGCATACCAGCATTCTTCACATCTGAGCTATCCAGCCCTTCGATGATTGCCTCATATTATATAGTCAACTTTGCCGGGTTGGAGTTGCCAGTCAGAAGTAATTCAATCATTAACTGCCATATATCTCCAGGGATTACACCCCTGCTTTCATTAAGATGCAAACAACCAATTGTTGTAAACCTGGTTACAGCAAGTCGGGGTCACACAAAGTGAATGCAGCTTTTTCAATTGAAGTAAACCACATCGATGAAAAAATGACTTGGACATTTGAACTAATTAAAAAAAGATCCTATTTCTTCCTAGATGGAGGGAAATCACCTTGTGACCTGACTATTGTTGATCATTTGCAGGGCTATGGAACCAATTTCTACTCAGCTGAGGAGTACTATGAGGGTGAATGGTATGGAGACAAGAGAAGTGGCTGGGGTCGGATGTACTATTCAGATGACAGTATTTATGAGGGTGAATGGTACAATGATCAGCGCAGTGGGCAGGGAATGCTACGCCTAGGTAAGAACAATTTAACATACCGTACAGTACTTTTCCAATTTAGAATGTGATCAGTATTTATTTCCAGGCGATGATTAATGGATTTGTTCAGGATCTTCCAGTGAACAAAGATTAAATCAATTTGGTTCGGGGAAGAGGGGCTTATCAAATTGATGGTGAAGTTTTAGTCATTACAATGAAACATTCAAAACAACTATTCTCACAAGGCCTGATATTTGAATATAACACAATTACCTCCAAGGTCTTGTCAAGATCAAAATGTCCAGCCCAGTAACTTTTTGACATCTGAATATCCCTGACTACTCTTGTCAGTAAGGATTCTAGAGAGGAGTAAATAGTATAGTATTGCTATTTTTGTCAGCTGGCAATCGGGCAAAGCACTGAGCACACAGCGCTTATTACGTACATGTGTACGTCAAGAAGGGTAAACCCAAAATGAATCACATTCTCTTCGACGCAAACATTTCTATAATCACCATAGCAAGGCATAAGTTAAACAAAATTATAACAATAAATACCTTTTCACCAATGCTCAATTCTCATTTAAGAACAATTTGTGTTTTTCTTTTAATAAGCTGATGAAAACAGATATGAAGGGTCTTGGAAGACTGACAAGAAAAATGGCCAGGGCAAATTCTTCTACTTGGATAAGGGTCAAGTGTATGAAGGTGTGTGGGTGGAGGATATTCCTAAGTGTGGCACTGTGGTGGACTTTGGAAGGGAAGGGGCACCTGAACCTACCCAGTACCCAATACCAGAGGTAAGCATGCTTGGTTCTATTACAACCTACATCCAATACAGTTTGCAACATTTTTGTATATCACTTTAGTTTTTTGTATATCACTTTAGTTACATCCAATACTTGTTAGAAACCATATATATGCACCTGTCTACCCCCCCCCCCTGGAAAGACTAGTTGACTATTAATTTGGGAAGGCCATACATGTATATCTGAAAACTGGATAGTTCAGATGGTATGAGTGCTGGTACATGTACTCAATACCTGAAGTAAGCAGGCTTGGTACAGTCCCCCTCCCCCTTGCTAAGATAAAAAAATCAGCCCCCCCCCCCATTTTTTGAGATCTTTCAAATTGTTCAAAAGTTCCTGGTCAGTTTTTTGTTTGATATATGTACAACTATTAGTTGTTACAACACACTGTACACTTACTGAGATCAATAGGTCTCTAAATACACTAGACTGTTCATGTGGTGAAGATGTAACTTTTTAAGAACTAGTTGAAAGTGCTGAATGTTGCTATTGATGAAGTCGTCTTCCTTTTCATTACCTATCTCTTTATGTTGTGCTTTAGCTGACGTTGTATGACTCCCCTGGCGTGCTGCAAGACTCGGAGAATATCTTCCTTCAGGATCAAGAATGACAGAGGTGTCTCACACATACTTCACTTACCTCCAAAGGACCCGAGTTACACTTTCATTGAAAGCCACTCACTTCTGATCATCGTGGATGTAGATAATAATGATTTACAAATTATGTAATGCTACCAATTTGAACATTTGTAAAAAGTAAAGCTTTGTTCTTGGTTTTAGGTTTTTAAAACATCATGCATTAAGTAACCGCACGTACTGGTCTGTAAAATGTTGTAGAACCATTCCAACCATTACCACTATTCAAAATAGCAATTATTGGTCAACCTCTCTCTTTGAAAAGTACAGGTTGTATGTATCAATCATAAAGGAAGTCATCAATATCATTTAACTCTGTTGTCAGACATGTAGCATTTCCACTTCAAATGTTCAATACATCATGGTAATTTTTCATGTGTACAGGTTCATGTATTCACGTTTAATTGTTCATATATATGTTGCACATATGAATCATTTCATGGTGCCACAATCCTGACCTGTTGTTGCCTTGTAGAATTTGAAATATGGTAAGATATGTTTGGTCTTAAAGTGATCTGACCTGATTTGAGGTAGTCACTTATATGCTTATTCTTTTATTGGAAACAGCCAAAGTGTGTTGATCACCAACCATGTACCAGTCCTCAAACTTAACCTGGTTGTTTCTGTGTTAGGCATTAATAAATCATTTTTATACAAGGCAGAGAATATATTTATAAACGCCACCTAAGCCCTGGATTTCCAAAAGCTATGTAAATATGTAATTATTTTGATACAGACTTTATTCATGGTATATTTAATGTCAACAAGCTTTGTAAAGCATAACTTCCAATAATGCCTATAAAATTAATAGAATACATCATAAAGATGCAATTTAGTGACCGTGAAAACGTATCCACCCATATCCTCATTATTAGTAGACTGTTGAATAAATGGTGCTGGCAATTCCGTTTGGGCTTTTCAGCGTCATCTTTGGAGTAATAACAGGGGTATCTATCAAATAAATAAAATACTTTGAAGATATTTGATCTCTTCCTTGCAGTTATTTTGTCTTGAAGTCAAACATTCTTTGTTGCTGGAGCAAACTTGACAGAATGCAAGCATATACTGTACTTATTATACATGGTGCCACCACCAGTATACAACATTGTGATACCATTGCACAAACCATCACATACAGGCATTTATTTATCATGTACCTGTGCTTCATCACTTGTTTCTCAAAAATATAGAGGGCCAGACCTTTCAATCCTAGGATGACCTTTCTTGAGGGTTTTGGAAAAGGTTCTGCGAAGATCAAAACATGAAAACCTATTATTTCTAAGATTTGCTTTTTCATTGCACATTTTGCAAGTTGCAACATTTCAGTTTGATTGATAATCTAGGCAGGATTTAGAGGAACAATGTGAGGGAGGAAGGGGAGGGGCTTCATGGTTAGATGGTGGGGGAATGTGGAGATGTCTGTCTGTTCCTCTGAATATTGGCATGTTACAAGGTAATGCCTGCTCTGCATGTCAGGACAGTATTATGGCAAATACGCCATTTGAAACCAATTCTTTGTTTTCTCCGTGCATTATGAAACATACAGTTGAAGCAAATGTTATTTCATTCATCAATTTGATTATTTATTCTTCACTTCCAAAATGAACATAATCAATTACAAGTTTATGAAAAAATGACAAAATCTATAAACCACATCTCACACGGTGGCAAAACGCACAAAATCCTACATTTCCTCTCATGAATGAAACAATTCACAAAGGCCAATTTCATTACAGACTTCATAGGCTTTTCTTTTGATCTGACTGTCATTTTGAAGAAAAACACAACTGATATGAACTACCGGTAATTTTCTTTAAAGGTTGGTTCATACAATTGACTGACATTCTGTCATGTGGGCACAATGTTGTTATGGTGTTAATTATTTTATTAACATGTTTTCCTTTGTTCCTGAGAAAGCACTTTTTCTGATGTCTTAGTAATGGTCATCTCTCTAAATGACTTGTCTCTGTATGAAAAATAAATGCAATTGGATAAACAATGGCCAATTACAAAGCAATGGAGAAATAGTCCAATGTAAAAAATATTCTTTGCTGAATTTTGCACGGCAAGAAGTAGTTGACTAATTCGACAACTAACGAAACATTGTTGCTCATTTGGTTATCTTCACAACCAAATTTGTTAACTTTGTTAACTATGTCCAATGGGCACACTTTCTTCATCGTTGTCACAAATGTGTTAATAGAGCAATGAGCATACAAACTGTGTTAATATGAAGTTGATATACAAAAATGTTGCAAACTGCTCACTGACTAAAATTACCAAAATGTAAATCTTAAAATTTAGTGGGCCTGACGTTTCGATCCTAGCAGGACCTTTCTCAAAGGCAGAGAAAGGTCCTGCTAGGATCGAAACGTCAGGCCCACTAAATTTTAAGATTAATATGAAGTTATTAAATGTCAATTACTTTGTGTAAACCTTAATGAAAATGTTACTGGGAAAATAGACATCACTCCATTTCAGTGCTGCTCATGCTCGTGCTGCTCATTCACCTTCCTTTCACTTCTATAAAATGTATTTCACAATCAAATGATCACATCAGTTCCATGTGGTTCCTCTATGGCTTGGTGGGATGGATCTTCCTGAACTCTGGCGTCTACCTGTTGGTGATCTGAGGATAAAATAATAGCAAGGTTACACTTCTATAATGTTTGAAATAAATTTGTCACCAGAAGTTGAGAACAATTTGTATAGGCTTTGTATAGATTTGAGATTGTATAGGCTTATCTATAGACTTACTATGACTCAAATATGCAAATGTGACCTTACAGGCTCATGAGGTATCTCAAAAAGTCCTTTTCGAGTAAATGGTATTGAAAGTCAAACAATTGTCAAAAGGCATGTCAAAACTATTTTGATTTTTGTCAGCATTTTCAGAAAGTTTATGTATTAGAGAATTTTCTGTTCAAAGGAATTTGTCAACAAATATCTCTAAATATTGAAAAATTGGGGAATTTGGAAATAAGTGAGTCAATAAGTGAGCACAATAACATGTGCATGACCTCAAACTTGAGAGTTGTTTTTCTAGAAAAGTGGTTTCTACGTCTGCGCGTTGCACTGTGGTTCTCACTTTGTACCTTTTGATTTCAGCAACGTATAGAAACTAAATGGATATCAGTGGAAAGCTAATGAGGTATTCTTTGCAGTGGTGGGAAAATCTCAAAACTCAAATTTGGACAAGAAACCTCTTTATGCCATACCAGGTCTCAAATTATCATACATTTGATGAATCTGAGAGAGATTCCAGAGATCCCTAAATTAATTTCTGATCTACAAAGATATTTCATTGCATATATCCTAGCAGTATCTATAGTTACAAAATATAACTCACATCTCAATGCTTCTTGCATGGCTTCCTTATCCCTTTCAATAAATAAGCTAGCTGCAAGGAAGAACCCTCCTCCAATAATAGACAGGAAGATGGCAACATACAGTGAATAGGCAAGACTGGTATATGCGTCAGTTGTGCTTGTAGCATTCCCTCGGATTGCATCAGAAATCTGTCAAGATAAGACACCACCAATACCAAATCTAAATCTTAAAACAATCTGGAATTAGAAAGACGGTAGAGCTGACAAAATAGCAGCATCCAGGATTTAACCTCCCAAAGAAATAACTTGAACATTCTTCAAAAAAGTTCAACTAGTTCAGAGTTATTGATATATCTTGACTATATGTAGTTCAATCTAGAGTTTGTAACTCAAGATGTAGATATACTTACAGCTCCTATGATGTATGGACTAAGAGCATCGCCAAGAAGATGACCTGACAGCAACTGCATCCCATTACCAGTGGATCTCTGCACAGGAAGTAACACTTGCTGCAAACAAACAACAAGGACAAAGTAAAACAAAGTAAATATATTGATAAAAACAATATCTGTAAACACAAATACATGCATTAACACATGATGTCCATGCTTAAATGCATTGTGTATGTTACTACATACTCCTACAGCCTAAACAATTCAATGTAACAAAAACACAAGGATGCATATGAAGCAAGGATCACAGCTTTTCTCAGGAAATGCCAACACATGTGATTATGTATCAGTGGAAATTACAAGCTCACTACATATCATTGTGAAGGATAAATTGGGAGTCTTACCATCAGCATATCTGGAACAAGAGCCCAGTTGAGAAACAAACAGAGCTCTCCAAACAGTATGCAGACCTATTGGAAAGACAAAGGCCTCTTGGTTAGCTTAATTCACTGTGTAAATTTCATCAACATGTGTAAGTCTTACTAATATCTCAGAACCATGGTATTCTCAGTAGATTTCAATATTATTTCCCATCTCATATTATGTCTACAACGTAGTATAGAACAACATTATAGTATGGAAATAAAACCAAAACCAAAACCTATCAGGGATCTACTTTGAGTAGTCTATTTTTGACCTCTGAATGACCTGCGACTGTAATTCCTCACACTTTCACAGGACCCTTTCCATAGACATAAGAAAGGTGCTGACAGGATTGAGATGTCAGGCCTTTCAATCTTTTTACTTCCGTATGTCATGGAATGTTCCCACATAACCTCACACATCCAAGGCCTTCATAATGGCAGCTTGTCTAATAATTGTTTACATTTTGTCATTTTACCTACCCATGCCAGTATTTCCTGGTTGACAGCAAATGTCAATCCAACAAAGAGGAATGGTGCAGCCAGGAGGTTACCCAAGGCACACACCAGGGGGTCTGCTCGAGGGTTGTAACGGCGGAACACCTGTGCTCCCATGGTTCCTAAAGTTACCCCTCCAAATCCAGCCACACATGTGATAACACCGAAGATGAAACTAACACTGAAACAAGACAAAAGCATACATATGTTTTGTCAATATAACTGCTTACATGACCTCTAAAAGCTTGAATGAACTTAAGTCAAGGCCAACAGTTAAAACTGACATATTTTCTATAAGAACATTGTTAACTTGTAAGGCAATTGTTCCATGTTTTCTTTCCTTTGTTTGTTTGACTCTATCTTTATGCATAAGACCCTACAGACAGCTCTTCAGTAAATGCACATGAATCTTCCCCTGGCTATAGACCTGATCTCATCTTGTTTAATGGCCAGGTCTGTGTTCATACCTGTCAGGAGACCGATTGTCAATGGTGTAGACTAATTCCATCAGTTTGACCAACCACAGGGCAAGAGCTCCCACTACCCAGGCAATAGATGTAAAGCCTAGAGTTGTGAACAGGTATGTCTTACTGCCACACATAGGGGAAACAAAAGCAATTTGTTAGTTACAACTCTTTCCTCCCACTCCCAATAAAATTGACAAGTTGACCTATTCAAATAAATTACAGGATAACATGTTTTGTTACCAGAGTGCACCAATCTTTACCAGTGTTTATTGTTTAATACATTCTGTATTTCTGCCTTTGAGAAAAGTCCTTATTGGATTGATGTCAGGCCCTCCTAATTTTGGATATTTGCATTTTTATGATCAAAGTCAGTAAGCAGTTTGCAACATTTTAACATACATGTACATGTATTACATCTTAATACACATTAGTTCTTGCTGTATGATTTTCATCACCGTTAGATTTATCTTAGGGTTGACATCTCTGTGAATACCTACTTTTTAAGGAGTGCTAGTAGATCTTCTTTATATCTCTGACTTAAGATGGTCTTATTCCCAGTCTCAGCCTGTCCTCTCTTTGGCTCTTTAACAATGAGCATGACACACACCACGCTCAGTACACCCAGGCCTGGTGTCATCTACAAGTGTAATAAACAAACATCATACCACTGGTAGTCAGAACACATCAGGGGATTATACAAGATATTGAGCTAGTCCTTGTCAAAGTCATATCATTTAACAGCGAATCTCAGATTCTGCTTTCCTGACTTTTAGTGATCAAGGTAAATTAAAGTTCTATGCGTAAGAAATGTTTTTTGCCAAACTCACCCTCAAGGCCCAACGCCAACTTCCCAAAGCTTCTGCGATTCCTTTACCAGCGATGTATCCAAGACCACTGTGAAAAATACGAATAAAAAGGGATGTGATTCAAATGAAAATATTACAATCAAATCGGGTCAATTATTATTTCACCACTTTGTCTCGTAAAGCCCCTACACAACATTGGTCAAGGTCAAAAAATAGCATCCATACGTTGTCTGATCCAACATATGCATAAAATAGCACACCTGTGTAAATTTCAGCTCAATCCGCCAACCGAGTCTCGAGAAAATCGTGAAAACCGCTTCATTTGTTTCGCGAAAATGCACCATTCAACGCCGTACTGTTCCGAAAAATAGTTTACGTAGATCTCGGTCAGACGTAAACTATTTGTTTTACTCATTTCTCCCAAAATACAACATTTTAGGCAGAAATATTTCAGTGAGAGGTTTCTACTACAGTATAACCATAGATCTTCAAACTGTATAAGTTTCATGTAAATCTGTGAAAATTTCTTTTTTTCGATCTTACAAATCGCGTGACTTTGATCACCCTTACCACTGATTTTACCAATGTTGTGTAGGGGCTTTAACATTAAAAAAAAATAATCTCAACCTGAAAACAGATTCATCCATAATGTATATACACTCAAATGCAGCCTAATAATATTGTTATGTATATGGACGGTATGTGCATAAAATAAACTTTAGTCCAGCCAGTAGTATTTAATTACAGAGCATAGGGGGTTACATGTAGGGTTGCAAATTATTGGCTTACATGTAAACTAATACCAGACTTTTTGGTTACTATAAAGTATAAACCACACATAAACCCTTACACAAGATGTCAAAGGTTTTTAGCTAGTGAATTAATAAAGGGTTCAACATTTGAAGGTGGCTGAGACAAAGGAAAGTTCACATCTCTTTGAGTACCTGTATCACAGATTCACTACTGTACATCTTGAATACCACTACCTGTATCACAGATTCACTACTGTACATCTTGAGTACCACTACCTGTATCACAGATTCACTACTGTACATCTTGACTACCACTACCTGTTTCACAGATTCACTACTGTACATCTTGAGTACCACTACCTGTATCACATATTCACTACTGTACATTACATCTTGAGTACCACTACCTGTATCAAAGATTCACTACTGTACATCTTGAGTACCACTACCTGTTTCACATATTCACTACTGTACATCTTGAGTACCACTACCAGTATCACATATTCACTACTGTACATCTTGAGTACCACTACCTGTATCACAGATTCACTACTGTACATCTTGAGTACCACTACCTGTATCACAGATTCACTACTGTACATCTTGAGTACCACTACCTGTATCACAGATTCACTACTGTACATCTTGAATACCACTACCTGTATCACAGATTCACTACTGTACATTACATCTTGAGTACCACTACCTGTATCACAGATTTACTACTGTACATCTTGAGTACAACTACCTGTATCACAGATTCACTACTGTACATCTTGAGTATCACTACCTGTATCACAGATTCACTACTGTACATCTTGAGTACCACTACCTGTATCACAGATTCACTACTGTACATCTTGAGTACCACTACCTGTATCATAGATTCACTACTGTACATCTTGAGTACCACTACCTGTATCAAAGATTCACTACTGTACATCTTGAATACTACTACCTGTATCACAGATTCACTACTGTACATCTTGAGTACAACTACCTGTATCACAGATTCACTACTGTACATCTTGAGTACCACTACCTGTATCACAGATTCACTACTGTACATCTTGAGTACTACTACCTGTATCACAGATTCACTACTGTAC
Source organism: Luidia sarsii (assembly GCA_949987565.1). Lineage (NCBI taxonomy): Eukaryota > Metazoa > Echinodermata > Asteroidea > Paxillosida > Luidiidae > Luidia > Luidia sarsii. The sequence goes on along the minus strand of OX465105.1, from coordinate 26,840,440 downwards.
ATCTTGAGTACAACTACCTGTATCACAGATTCACTACTGTACATCTTGAGTACCACTACCTGTATCACAGATTCACTACTGTACATCTTGAGTACCACTACCTGTATCACAGATTCACTACTGTACATTACATCTTGAGTACCACTACCTGTATCACAGATTCACTACTGTACATCTTGAGTACAACTACCTGTATCACAGATTCACTACTGTACATCTTGAGTACCACTACCTGTATCACAGATTCACTACTGTACATCTTGAGTACCACTACCTGTATCACAGATTCACTACTGTACATCTTGAGTACCACTACCTGTATCATAGATTCACTACTGTACATCTTAAGTACCACTACCTGTATCACAGATTCACTACTGTACATCTTGAGTACCACTACCTGTATCACAGATTCACTACTGTACATTACATCTTGAGTACCACTACCTGTATCACAAATTCACTACTGTACATCTTTGACAAGTTTGACTGTACCTGCCAACTGGTATAGCAAAATAGAAGAACATCAACATCTGAGTGCGTCTGTTGCCAACAAACAGGTCACCGATGATTGTGCATGAAATGGTCGTATAGCTTGCCTCTCCAACACCAACCAGTCCACGAATTACGATAAATAGAGGGAGCATCTGTAAAACACAATGTGAGATGGTAAAACCTCTTAGTACTTTATGACGTAAAATCTGTCCTACTCATTTTTGTGAAGCATTTCAGCAACAGTTCTCTGGAATGAAAGACTCACATTATCTGGAATGAAAGACTTACATTATCTGAAATGAAAGACTTACATTATCTGGAATGAAAGACTTACATTATCTGAAATGAAACACTTACATTATCTGAAATGAAAGACTTACCTTATCTGAAATGAAAGAATTACCTTATCTGAAATGAAAGAATTACCGGGTACATTATCTGAAATGAAAGACTTACATTATCTGGAACGAAAGACTTACATTATCTGAAATGAAAGACTTACATTATCTGAAATGAAACACTTACATTATCTTAAATGAAACACTTACATTATCTGAAATGAAAGACTTACATTATCTGGAATGAAAGACCCCAATAAGGTCATGGCAGCCCAAAACAGGATTCCTACAGACATGATGATCTTGCGAGAGTAACGATCACCAAGGTAACCAAATACAGGAGAGGTTATCATGTAGCCAACGATAAAGACAGTCTGCAACAGTCCTGCTGCACCATTATCATCTTTTATCCCAAAGTCCTCTTGAATATCCTGCAAGTTTGCTGCAGATTAAACAGAAACAGTACACAGCAAATGAACTTCAAAGGTGCACTGATTTCTAATAAAATGTCTGAATTAGTTACAGAAAGTTTGGATGCAGACTCTGACTTTTGAATGTGCAACTAGGGCCTTCTGTATTGTGAGTATTACGTACATGCATAGGTACTTGCTTGTGTCTTACGGTATACACATGTACACTAACATAGGTACATAATTGGTTCACTTTCAGTCAAGACATATTCTTTGCAATAATTACACACATACATACATACCTGCAATTGTGTATCTGTCTGTATAGTTCAGCAAATTGATCATGAAGAGTATGAATGTGGAGACATAAGCCCTTCTTCCAGGGTTAGTGATAGGTTTCAGAGCTGTAGGGTCCCCATCACACTGCCCAGAGAGAACATGGTTCACTTCAACTTCATCTGATGGCGGTAGCATTGGCTCCTTGTCCATTCTGCCACAAGTTGATGTGTCTTTTTCTGGTGATAGAAAGCTGAGTAACCAGTTTGCATCTATGGAAGAGGTGCTGGCCTGGAGAGTGGATAAGCAATGGTACATACATGAATGTTAGTACGAGTAACTTGGACCAGACAAGTCACCCTTTTTTATCAAAATTTGGAAGTTGGAGGGTCGGGTGACTGTACAAGGTCCAAGGGAACTGGCTATTTACTGCTGGAATTTACTACCCCCAACTGAAATCCCTAGATTCCCCCCCCCCAGAAAAAAGAAACCGTCCCACGTGCCCATTTTGGATTCAGTGAGAATCGCAGATTCCAGTACATTACTACTGGTCATTTTGTTTTACTCAATTTTGGGAAAAAGGGAGAAAATCACCCTCCGTTGATCGAGAATACGTCTCTCCCGTCTGACAAGCCAAAATGCGGCAGCCATCTTTGATTTTGAACTGCACACGCAACCGCTACACGCAACCTCTACACACAACCGCTACACGCAACCGCTACACGCAACCGCTACACGTAACCGCTACACGCAACCGCTACATGCAAATCAATGACATTTTGACAGGTCCGTGTGCGCAGTGGGTCTGTGTGAGTGTGAGCGCGCGCACACACGCGTTGACTCCTAGGTCGTGTTGTCTGCTGCTGGTGTGCGCAAAACATCATCGATTTGCGTGTATACAGTTTCAATTTGAAATCAAAGATGGCTGCCGCATTTTGGCTCGTCGGACAGGAGAGAATCTTCTCGATGACCTGAGCCGAGTGGAAATTTCTCCTTTTTCTCCGAATGTGAGTAAAACAAATTACCAGAATTTAAATCGAGTGCAGAGTGGTCTGCGGAAGTGTGTGCTTGCGCGGTGCGATGTGCCGGACGTTGCTTTTCACTGCTGTTCAGGAAACAGTCATAGTGCTCAACGCGTGCAAGTGCGCGCACACACTTCCGCAGACCACTCCGCACCTGGACCTGCCTGCACATCGTGACGTCATGCAGTTTCAAATCCAAGATGGCCACCCCAACTCGGCTCATCGACTCGTTCTCAGTCAACTGAGGGGAAATTTCTCCCTTTTCCCAAACGTGAGTAAAACAAAATGACCAATATTGGAATCTGTAATTCTCACTGAATCCTCAATGGGCGCGTGGGACGGTTTCACTGGTGTTTGGGGGGGTAAATCTGGGGATTTCCGTCGGGGTATTTTTCAAAGATGACATTACCACATTTCATAGCCACTGTGCTTGGACTCTACAGTCACCCGTCCCTCAAAATTTCGAAATTCGATAAAAAAAGGGTGACTTGTCGGGTCCAAGACTCCAAGTTACTTGGACTAATTCTCACTTAATCCAAAGATGGGTGCGTGGGACGGTTTCACGGGTGTTTCCATGGTAAAATCTGGGGGTTTATCTGGGTACCGGTAGTCATTGAGTTGAACACATCGTTGTTTGGTCGTGTTTCCCTACTGAAAATCTTGGACCTTACTACTAGTACTACTATAGTCCCACTTACTGGGCCGCTAGGGCTCCCCTTAAACGAGTTTTGAGATTGTCTGACACACTAGCGTCACACCGCGTTTAATATACAAAAACACTAATTCTCAACCGAAGATTCTACACATGTCCAGACGAACAAGTGGTACTTCAGCGGTACTTACAATTTATTTTTGGACCGCATATCCGCCAAAATGTCTCTGATGTGGGCATCGGACATGTCGCGTTGCTGAACACTCCATTCAATATTCATGTCCACGAGGAAAGTCTCACCCTACGCTTTAGCAATGAGGCCACGTCTGGTACCCAGTCTTCGTGTAGTATGGTTTGTACGTGGCACAGTGCCCTGCTAAAGTGCATGGTGAGACTTCCTCGTGGACACGAATGGAGTTTTCAACAACGCGACATGTCCGATGCCCACATCGGAAACATTTTGTTGGATTTGAGGTCCAAAAATAAATTGTAAGTACCGCTGAAGTACCGCTGAAGTACCACTTGTTCATTTGGACGTGTAGAATCTGGCAGGCGCATTAATTGAATCTTTGGACGCGATTTCGGGCACTTTTAAGGCCTTCGGATGAGAATGAGTGTTTTTGTATATTAAATGCGGTGGGACGCTAGTGCGACAGACAATCTCAAAAGACGAAACTCGTTTAAGGGGAGCTCCTAGCGGCCCAGTAAGTGGGACTACTAGTACTACTAGTACTACTACTTACTAGTACTACTAGTACTAGTAGTAGTAGTACTAGTAGTACTAGTAGTAGTAGTAGTAGTAGTAGTAGTGCTAGAAGTAGTAGTACTAGTGGTAGTACTATGTTAGTAAGTAGTAAAGTACTAATCGCCCCGACCTCCTCAAAAAAAATTATAAACAATAAAGGGCGATTGTAACTGTAAGGGTCCAAGTTACTCGGACTAGAAAATAGTGAAATTTCAAAATTTCGATAAAAAAAGGGTGACTTGTCAGGTCCAAGTTACTCGGCCTATCATCAATCTTCTAATTCTATGTTCTAGCCAAAAATAGTGGATACAGTTTCTACACTAACATTAACAAAACATTAACAATATATACTTACTTCAATTTCAAAAATGCATACATGAAATTGAATGAATGATACAAATTACAACCTTCTGTTGACTAAAAGTAAAAGTTAAAACTAAAACAGTACTAAAACATAAAAGTAAAACTAAAGACAAGTAAAACTACATCATGTAAGTAAAAGTAAAAAAAGTAAACACGATGTTTTGTGGAGAAAATTAGATTGAACGAATAAATTTCAATTACACCAACCTGGAAGTTGTAACTGCAACTGTAAGGGTTAAGTACTAAAGTAGTGTAACTGTAAGTGTAATTTCTGCGTTTCCTTCCTTCCACTTCTTTACCATATCATTATTCTACGTCTACTCGTCACTGTGTCAGTCACATGATCGGCTCGAACGAGAGTGAAATATTGACATTATGACAAACTCAGGCTTCAGAGTTCATTTTGGAACAGTCATGTATACAGTATAATGTTTTCGTAATCGTAGGCTTGTTTAAAGACGGATATTTAGATTCAATGTTTATTAGTTGAAGTTTGATCATTAGTCTTTTTCGTTTAACAATGATTATTTCCATACTTATGGAAATATTTTTCTCATAGTTTATTATTTCTAGTATTAGTACCACTACTACTACTAGTAGTACTACATTTATCAGTAGTAGCTAGATTAATTACGGCAAGTTACCGCAGTCAGTGCATTTTTGGCGACTGCAAAAATACTATGATTCCAAGGTATGGTAACTAGTCTTCAAGGTGTTCAGGGCTATAGGATTTTAGTTACCGACTACAAGTGATGATGATAACCTCTTTCAGCTTTATTTAAAAAAAAATAAGAAAAATTACAATCATGTGCAATTTTTAATATCAAAAGTACATTAAAAACATTTATATAATAATAAATTGTAAAAATGTATTTAATATTCATTCAAAAAATATATATACATTCAGAATAAATTGTTTATTATAGATAATTAAAAACCTAGACTGGTGCCATCGGTTGTTTTGCGATACCTATTTTAAATTCGTTGCCTTCTGGGAGTCAGACGATGAAACCGGTTATTTTTTGTTGTCAAAAGTTGCGTGGGAGATTTGAAATGTCCGGTTACCCTCTACAGCACAAAGTACGTCACGGTTCATATGTATCGCTAAAAAATACGAATAAACTTTGAAGGTGAGATTTTACTAAGATTCAAGTAATTGCATTTATTGATTTTCGCGCTATTTAGTTTTGACTACAGACAGTACAGACAATGCAAATTATTGCAAACTGCTTACTTTACTTAGTCTGAGCATGGAGGAATAAGGAGAGAGAGGGAGGGACCGAGTAACTTGGACCCGACAAGGCACCCTTTTTTTTATCTAATCTCAAAATTTAAATATTCGATAAAAAAGGGTGACTTGTCGGGTCCAAGTTACTCGGACTATACTTTACTTAGTTACTGACTTGTCCGAGTAACTTGGACCTGACAAGTCACCCTTTTTTTATCGAATTTTGAAATTTTGAGATTCGATAAAAAAAGGCCAAGGGTGTCCACACTCGACTATATTTTACCGAGCCTGTGCGCCTGTGGGTAAAATAACATTGCAATGCAATGGGTAAATCTTCCTAGACTCCGCACATGGGTAAACTAACCAAGATGATCGGTAAAATTAAAACTAACCCGTAACCGACTGGCGCGTACGAAGTCGCTGCTCTTCGACAACGGTTCTGACTCTGAGCCAACAAAGTTGTCGTCTGGTTCATTTGATACATTTTGAATGTGTTGATGCCATCTTGACGCCAACTAGTGCAACTAGTGTGACCCGTATGGGGCGGGTCCTCTGTCGTCCGCTGCTTTCCTGACCGGAACCTCACAATTACATGTAACCATTTTTTTTTAACCCATACATGTCATAGGCTTCTGTGTAACGTTCACTGTGGCATTAGGGCTCAGCAGGTTCAGCATAACTCATAAAATACTGCTTCATTTGGCCCAAGATTTTTAGCAAATGTGGCTTACATACCAAGCATCTGTGTGCAAAGTTCTATCCATGTGGCGAAAATGTGTCGATTTCCCCCCCCCCAATTTTTTTTTTGCAAAATCCTCCCGGTTCGGTTTCAAGATTTCAAGCAGCAGCTCCACAACTGGCAGTCTGGTCCCCTGTACTGTAGTACTACGGTATAGCAGCTAATTTTGCCGATTTCTTTTGGGGGGGAAATCGTCACATTTTCTCCACATGGACAGTTGCACAAGGTGCTTGTATGTAAACCACATTTGCTAGAAATCTTGGGCCAAATGAAGCAGTTTTATTGCTGAACCTGCTGAGCCCTATGCCACAGTACTAGTGAACGTTAAACGTAAAAAAAAGCATGGTTATCTGTGGGGTTCCGGTCGGGAGAGCAGCAGATGATGGAGGACCCCACAGTTCTGGGGGTATACTGTACAGGTATTCGGGGCGCCAGATGTGGGTTTTTTACCGAGTCGTTTACTGAGACGTCATGTCTGGATTGGACTTTTTGACTAGCGGTTAAACCTCCATGGTTAAACTGACCTGGTCAATGTTACCGGGCAGAAGTCACTTGGTTAAACTACCCATTTGAGTCGGGTAAGTTACCTGGGAGGAAAACTTCCTGGGCTGTCCGCATTGGACTTAAAAATGGTCAAGTTACCCACTTGCTGTGTTAGTTTACCCAAATTAAGTCCAGTGTTGATAGGGCTTAAGGCTGAAGACGTGGCTTTTTCATCAATGAAGGAAGGAATTGTTCAACTTCCAGAACAGCCAACAGGTGTGACCAACTTGGACGCTAACTCAGTCTGGAAATTTGTGCACACAAAAAACCCATAGCCGGGGAGGAACAGAGTTAGCTACGAACTAAGTTGACCTGAAACTGTTGTGCAGGTTACTCGGACTATATATATGCTAGCCTCCTGTTTTACGTTGGTCAATCACCATAGTCCATACTCTGTCGACCCATCCAAGTTCTTCTGCCATGTCTGCTCGAGATCTCAGTCATTGTTTGTAACTAGTTCTAGACTTAGAGACTAGTAGTAGTACTACTACTGCTATTGCTAGTTGCGGTGTAGAGCAAGAAAACTTTACTTGCTCTATGGCTGCAGTAACCGTAACCCTCGGCAGGATGAGGGTTACAGTTAGTCGGTTACCGCAACTAAGTGTCAAAGTAATTTTCAACAATCATACACAATAATCATCTATAAATTATACGTACCTCCACTCCTCCAGTCAATTACAAATTCATCACATCATCAAGTGATCAACAGCTTGGCTGGGAACTTCAAACAAAACAACACTCACAGTCACATAGTAAATTATATGGTGAAGTCTAAGTACTATTAGTTAAACTGCTACAGCCAGTCCTGGTAAACATATTTGTTTTCAGCCTTCAATATTAAAATCTCTATTTTTTTCAAACTTCCCTGATTTACAGCAGACCTAAACAAGTGAAGAAGAATTGCATAGTTGACTCACTGCAGATAACCAGAGGCATCCCCAGCAACAAAGTAAGCATTTTCTTGTAAGCTGAACTCCTATGGCTGGAAGCCAACACAGACGCCGTCATCCTTCATATTATGCAAAACGTCGTAGACGACGTCGTCATCATCCGTACCATCCATGTGACATTTCCTCTCAGGAACCAACTGATTCATCAGGGTACGTATGACTTTGAGTATGAGTGCTCAGCAAGCCTACATTTACTTAGGCAAGAACTAAATTCAAAGTTAACCAAAAATGCCTGTAAAATGAATAAGAAAAAGTTGATGATTGAAACACTGGGGTAATTGTTTCGCTTTGATCATAGCCTCTGAGACAATTATACTATCTTTAGTTTATACCTTCCTTGTTTTCACAATTCATTGAATTTAAAGTAAATTAAACATTCATTTCTATTCCATAAGTGACATTGTCAAGGACATTTTCCAAATATTTCTTATTTAGAATGCAATGTATCTGTGATACTTTAGTACATGTAGATGCTAGTGACATGTATACAAATGATAAATGAGTGTGATTGTTTTTTTTTTCCCAGCTTGGAAGTTAGCATGGAAGACATTGAGAATGGTTCACCTGTGTTCATCCCAGTGGCTGCTCCCCTTCTAGATATTGACACCACATCCTGGTTGCCTCTTGTGCAAATAGAGTTAGGGGAGACCTTGCATTGGTGCAGCAATCGCATCACACAGGTGAAGACAACAATACAAAGAAAACATCATGTACACCAAAGACATTTTGTGATTGAGTCCAGATCATGAAAGGATGCCTCATCATTGAACAATGCAATACTGCATTCTTAGCCATAACAGTTCCTTCTGCTCTGTCACGTCTTTTGTCATCACCGCTGTCATCTTTAATTGAATTGCTCTCTGATTTGTCACTGTTAACAGAGCCTCGAGTGGGTAAAAGATGCTGTCTTCCCATCTAGAGTCTACCAGAGACAACTCCAAGATACCAAAGAACAACTTCTGCTTCTCCAACAGCAATTAGAACAACTCCAAGCTAAATCAATCAAAGTAATGGACGCTTGTATTTGAGTAGAGAAACACAGTTTGGAAGTACAGTACATGTACATGTAGAAGGGTTTGTCCATTGCTTACACAAAGTTAAGGGATTTGTTTTCTTAATATTGAAGTGAATATGTGTACATGATACCAATTCAACAGCCTTGTAAAAAACTAAGGTAACACTAACAGAGTGAATGTACACATGTATTGTTATTTCCAGGTTGATGATGAGTCATCTGCCATCTGTAGCTGCAATTGCCAACATCCAATGCCAACTACTGTCTCGGACATTTCTGCAATATCCTCTGAAAGTGGACAAAGTGTTATGGTCAAAGTCACACCTTGGCCAAAGAAGCCTACTGTTAGCCAAGGGGTACAGGCTGGGTCAGAGGGGGACTCATTTCCACCTGTGATGCCTCCAATCCCACCCTCTATCCCTCCTCCTCCTCCACCACCACCACCTCCACCACCACCCATCTCATTACCAGCAAAGCCTTTGGTGTTTAAGAAGAAATCCAAGGTAATCAGATTTCCACCTTTTATATCCGATGGGGTCTCAAAGGGTTCCATGTTCTAGCTTAACTCCAAAATAATCAACTTATATGTATAGCTTCATAAATACAGTATTCACAATTCACTATGCAGAGTTACATTAAAAGTTAACCTGCCATGAGATGTGAACGTTATTTCCTGACCTCTGAATTTCTGGATTTTTGTTTTTATTTTCAGTCTACGTCAAACCAAAGCAGCAAGAAGCAACCAGTGATTACTCTCTCTGACATCATGAATGTCAAATTGAAGAAGGTGTCTTGTCAGGAGTCACAGGATCAAGAGGTATCCTTCAAATTTCATCCATGACTTTCTTGTAAATGCCTTTGGTTTTACAGGTAAATGGAATTGTAATTTTTATTTTCATTTCACTTCAAAAATGTAGCAAGTACATGATGTCCATTCCGATGCCTGTAACCAGCGTGCTTTGTTGACACTAACTGACACCCGGAACATTCAGCTGAAAAAGTCATTCCAAGACAGAAAAGTATGTATCAACATCATTTTAATTCCTTTCAAATGCCCCCCAACACTTCCATCTTCTTTATCTTTGGAAGTGACTGAAATGTATTTGGATTTTTCCTGTTCTGTATACTGCAGCCATGGCAGCAGAAAATGGTTAAAGCCGATTTAATTATTTTTTCCCTCTATCAGTTAATCACTTGATAACAAACATACATAATCAACCACACAATCATTAAATATTTCAGTCTGTTGCACTTTTTAGAGTTTGCCTCAGTGTGAGATGAGAACAGAAGACACCAAGCCTACAAAGCCAAGGAAAAGACGCTCCTTGACCCGTATCAATGATGAAAATGCTAGCAGTATGGTGCTGAGAAGCAGGTAGGCACATATAATGCAATTATACATGAATACATGTATGTCATTTGACATTGATCCATCTTACTATTCACAGCCAACAAAATATTCACACAATGTATATGTACCTGTATTTTATTTTCAGCATCAAATGGTGTAAACGATAAATACATGTACATGCTTTGTTGTGCATGAAATATGTTTACAGCATGAAAAAACTAAACTGTAAAAACAGATTTATATGCACTTGGAAGATAATTTCAAGTGTTTTAATACTGAGTAATGCATATTTCTTGACAGGATATCGCAGGAAGTTTTGGAGTTCCGTGGATGTTTGCGCAGAGTGAGCATAGTTCGAAGTCCAGGAGGAACTCCACTCCGAGGAAACCGTAAGGAAAGCCACGGCACTGGACTGACACCACTCATGACTAAAGCTCTCCGTAGGAAATTCAAGGTTTGTTATTACCGTACAAGCAAAGGAAGACAGGTATTAAGGCATCTCAAAAATGGATAAGCACTGTCAACACAATGCAAGTTCATCGCGATAGAAAACTCACAAGAAGTCCACTCAGAAATGTTGACATTTCTCTTGAATGATAAAATCACCTTGACTCTTAATGGACTGCATCTTAGATCTTTCTCGAACTCTGTAAAACCATTGTAAGTTTAGAAATGGCAAAATCTTAGACCTCTGAGTACTGTACATATAGATTGTACATGTATGCATGTGCAGCTCTAAGGTACACTGTAGGTAGGGCTTCTGAAAGGTTGTTAATCATTGTGATTTTATCCATTTGTTTTTCTTTATACAGACAATTCGTACGCCGTCTCCAACTGTACAAGATGGATCAACAATCAGCCCTTCATTCAATGAGGCAATTTAACCTAGCACAAAACATTTGAAAGATGCTTCCACTGTTAATAGAGCCAACCTTTGGTAGCAAGTAATTTACATGTACATCCATGAGTTTAAAGCTTTTCTCACAGTCATGTAAATGCTCCAAGAGGCAATGAAAAATGTATCATAAAAAAGGCAATGTATTCTTAATTAATTGTATTGAATACAGTGTATATCTATTTTATGTTGTGCAAATAAAGCAAATATTAACCTTTTTAATTTTGGGTGATGGTTTTGGTATGTTGTCCCTAATTAATGCTATACTAATTGGAAGGTTTCCTCGTAGGCATTCATATCAGTTTAGTATAAGTTTTTACTTGTATTTTAATACAATGCTTATGGTACATTAAGTTTACTTGAAAAGAGGGTTACTTGGAATTTGGAGTTAGATTAGAGAAACACCTGTCTGAAGGGCAATACAATTCAGACAGCTATAAGAAATAACCGAATCATTTTTATTTTTATAGTTCATATTTTAGACTACTACTTTTCATTGTATAGTACTTCACTTGTTTTTAGGAAAACTTTCAAAAATGAATATTACAAACCTGATTATTGTGAATATCCTAAACAAAATAGAGCAACTTTATCTCATGAATAAAATAGGGCATTATTTCTTGCCTCCGATTGTCATGAATAATATCAGACACTGCATACAAAATATTTACTTTGTCCCTTTGTTATCAAAGTATGTTGTTAATGCACTTAATTACTTACATAATTGCTGTGGTTTATATCAGTGTAAATTGTCCAACTTATTTATTTTTTTATTTTTAATAATTTTATTAGAATTAAGATTAATTTCAGTAAATAAAAGTTATACATGTGTAGTTGGCACCATTTACAACATTGTGTACAATTACTGTTATTTCAATCAGGCAAATTCTCACAAAAATGAGCAAAATTTATTATGTTTCTTGTGTTTCTAAAAGTTATGTTGCTGGAGAATATTCTGCTTAGATTTTTATTTTTAATATTACAATGAATATTAATTTCAGTAAATCAAATACATGTGTAGTTGGCACAATTTACAACATGAATAAAATAGGGCATTATTTCTTGTCTCCACAATATGCATACAAAATATTTGCTTTGTTTCTTTGTTATCAAATGACCATTCTCAAGGTATGAGTTCAACATTTTACAATGAATATGATTACTGCAATGAATATTAATATGAATGTTAATCATAGAAAATCATTCAAATGAAAAAAGGAATCCAATATATTATGATGTCTTTTCAATTTTCGAGCAAGCTTGTAAAGTTGAAATGCAATTAATGAACAAAATAATGGACAATGGGCCTTGATATTAGTTGCTACAAATCTATAACAGAGGCTTGGAAAATAAAACTGCTTTTGTCAAAATGACGTGAAGATTGCCTTCCAGTAGTTTTCCGATGTGATATTTTTGATTTCATGATTGTATATTGAGTTATTCTATAGGGTTACCTCTGAGAAGATTTGACTTGCTCCCACAAAGTGTAATATGCTAATAGAGCCCTCCAAAATTAAGATCGACTTTCGTCTTGCAAATTGATTTCTTCAAGCCACTGAACACCTACACTGAATCAAGTGTTATACACCATGGGAAAGCTCTTTTTATGTTCTTTCTGCCATACCTTTGAACTTTATTTTTGCGACTTTTGCGAATTTTGTCAGAGCAGGTCAATTTTGTGTGTGGGTCAGATATGATTCAGGTGATGTTAAGAAAATAAATTGATATTGCAAGATGAGTTTCAGCAGGAAAAAATCATTTTGGGTCCATTACAACTTCGACCACATTTTACCCAATTAATGAAATAACCTTTATTTTTCCTGTGGGGAAACAGTGAGGGAAGTAAATTCTATCTGGGGATATAATTATTCACTTAGTGACTTTTTTCAACTCCATCCTAGCTATTGCTCTCCTGTGGACCTCATCAGGTCCATCAGCTAACCTCAGGATTCTAGCCCAAGAAAAGAAGTAAGCTAAGGGCCAGTCAGCACTCAAGCCTGCTCCACCAAATGCCTGGATGGCCCTATCTACAACACGCTGGGCCATGGAAGGGGCTACTACCTTGATCATGGCAATTTCTGGGGCAGCAACCTGTGAATAGAATGGAGGAAACATTGAAGGATGTCAATGCTGATGGTGGAGTACACTATCTACAGAAATATACATACATGTGTGTACATGTATTCTAATGCCAAAACCTTCTACCCAAACATGAATCCAGATTTGCTGTACATCAAAACATTCCAGGAATTGAAGCTTCCGTTCGTCTGGTGATATGTTTTGGAAAACCAGAAATTCCGAAAAAGGAGTCAAGTGTTACTGACCTTGTTTCCTACTGTATCCATCATGTGAGCTGCCTTGAGGGTCAACAACCTAGCCTGGTCAATCTCTATCCTCGACTCAGCGATGGCTTCCTGTATTGTGCCTTGCTGGGACAAGGACTTGCCAAAGGCTACCCTGTCCTTAACTCTGTTCACCATCAGATCTAGACACCTTTCAGCCATTCCAATGAGTCTCATGCAGTGATGAATACGGCCTGGTCCAAGCCGACCCTAGCCACAGAACAACATTTATGAGGCAATTAGCAAACGATGTGGCAGAAATAGATCAAGTCCTGCTGATCATGAACCATAGGAGGAGAAAAGTGGTGAATTTAAATCGCATTTGAGTTATTTTCAGCGTAATGCTTTTACTTACCTGAGCTATTTCGAACCCTCTTCCCTCTCCAAGTAAGATATTTTCTGCCGGGACTCTGACATTCTCAAACAACAACTCAGCATGGCCGGATGGTGGGTCTTCATATCCAAATACAGACAATGGACGGATAACCTTTAAACCTAGGGTATCCATGGGAACAAGCACCATACTCTGTTGTTTGTGACTGTCTGTTGTAGTGTCTGTTTTGCCCATGAAGATACAGACTTGGCAGCGTGGATCCATGGCGCCAGAAATCCACCATTTTCGACCAGACAAGACAAGATGGTCCCCATCTCTACTGATCTTGGACTCAATGTTGGTGGCATCCGATGAGGCAACCTTTGTTTAGAATAAAATAAATTAAAACAAACCTATATCAGTTGGTTCTATGGTTACAGTTGTTAACACCTTCAGCAAGGAAAAGGTACCCTATGTAGGTACAGGCAGGTGTCTCCCTCCCAGGTACAGGTTTGCCCACAAGTGCAGGTGTCCACCACAAAGACACAAATGCCCCCCTCCCAGATTGAGGTGTCCCCAACCCAGTTACAGGTGCCCCCACCCAGGTGCAGATATCCCCCACCCAGGTTCAAGTGTCTCCACCCAGGTTCGGGTGCCCCATCCAGTTACAGGTGCCCCACCCAGGTGCAGGTATCCCCCACCCAGGTTCAAGTGTCTCAACCCAGGTTCAGGTGCCCCACCCAGTTACAGGTGCCCCACCCAGGTGCAAGTATCCCCCACCCAGGTTCAAGTGTCTCAACCCAGGTTCAGGTGCCCCACCCAGTTACAGGTGCCCCACCCAGGTGCAGGTATCCCCCACCCAGGTTCAAGTGTCTCAACCCAGGTTCAGGTGCCCCATCCAGATACAGGTGCCAAAACCCAGGCACGTGTATTGCAACTCTAGGGGCAGTCCCTGCTTCCAACCTTTACCTGTGGCTCAGTCATAGCAAAGCAGGATCGAATACTTCCGTCGAGCAAAGGTTTCAACCATTGGTCCTTCTGTTTCTGGTTCCCATACTTCACCAGGACCTCCATGTTACCAGTGTCTGGTGCTGAACAATTAAAAATCTGCATGAAGGAGAAAGCAGAAATACTTCATCACCATGCTCTGACTGTGAAATGAGCATGAGCTTTGGCAAAACGAAAGACATGAACTTACCTCTGGAGCAAATACAGACTTGCCTGTTAGTTCACACATGTGTGCATATTCCACGTTAGTCAGGCCAGCTCCATATTTGACATGGGGGTCTGCCTCAATGGGCAAAAACAAATTCCATAACCCCTGATTTTTGGCACGGTCCTGGATTGAGAGAATAAATGAAAAGATCTCAATATTCAAACTTGAATCTCAGCGCCAAACCACAAATTTAATGTTCATAGACCTTATGCAAATGGCATTTCTGAAGAACAATCTGTACAAGAGGCTGTATCATGAATACTGTGTGACATTAATATAAACTGCATGATTTTATTTCTTTCATCATCATTGTATCTCTGACGAGTGACGACTGCAAAAGATGACAAAACAAGGTCAATAAGTTCACTGTAGAGTGTAAACAAAACCTTGGTCAAATTACAATAATACAGAAATCAGAGAAAAGTAAAAGGATACCTTGAGCTGGTCTATGATAGAGTGTGGTGTCCACCTGTCTGCTGATAACTGATGCTCAAAGAGTTCCCGTTCAACTGGATATACAAATTTAGTTATCATCTCATTGATCTCTTTGTGCATCGTCCGAGCACGACTGGACAAAGCTGACACAGATACTGCAAGCAGACCTTAGAAAAGAGAACTAGGATACTCACTGAATACTTTCAACGGCTTCAACCATCCGATATAATATGATGATTTGAGAAAGGTGTCATTACAAATACACTGCTACTTCTATTTTTTGGTGGTTAGGCATAATTATTTGCTGTCTCAAAGAACCTGGTTTTAAAAAGGATAACTCTCAAAACATTGATAACTTTATGCAATTACTAGAAGCATAGTGTTAACTGCACCTTGGAACCAAAACCAAACACAGATAAATAAAAGCTATGAAAATTCAAATTTCTATTTCAAACAATAACCTACCTGCTGTCTGAGTGGAATAGCTCCTCTTGTTGGTAATTGGTTGCTTGGATTGGGGTGATCCATTAGTTTTGAGGGGTGAGCCTGAATCAGATATGAATGAACAGCCTGTCTCGGCCATCTTCTCAGCCAAAAGCCCAACCATTTTGGCATCTTTCGAACTTGCTTGTCCTAGAGGGTTAAAGTATGGTTCAAATTCTTAGTAATAAAAAGTGAACACAAGATACATACATGTAGATTGTTCACACTATAACAAAGTTACTCAGTCTAAAATTTAGTGGGCCTGACGTTTCGATCCTAGCAGGACCTTTCTCAAAGGCAGAGTGACAAGGACGAAACAGATACATGTACACGAAGGCAGGGGGAGAGAGTGAATAGGACACGAATGAGAGACAAAGGACAAAGAGTGAAGCTGGTAGGGAGAGATCAAAGGGAAGGGCAAGGGGTAGGGTAGAGATTAGTGAGAGGAGGGGGAAAGATCAAAGAGAAGGGCAAGGAGTGGGGTAGGGATTAGTGACAATAGGGGGAAAGATCAAAGAGAGAAGTGTGAAAGACTGAGCACAAAAGAAGGATTATCAGAAAGCTGCATGGTGTTAGTCATTACCCTCCTGGATGTTGAGACCATGTGGTTGAATAGTCCGAAGACGCTTCATCCACATTTTCTCACGGCTAAGACGGACAGCATTACTACGGTGACCAAGTGATTCTATGCCCAGTACACTCATATCTGATATCGAATGATCAGGGAGATTGAAGTGATACCCAACAGGGGTGTCCATTTTACCGGTTTTGATGGTAGACCTATGGCCATAGATTCGCTTTTTGAGGGTGTTTTTTGTCTCGCCAACATACTGAATATTACAAACTTTACAAGAGATGAGGTATATGATGTTTGAGGTAGTGCACGTGATAGAGCCATAGGTCGTGTGGGTAGTTCCAGAAGAATGTCCATTGAAAGAGTCTATTTCCTTGACATGTGTCTTGCAAACAATGCATTTCGAGGTACACTTAAATGTACCAAATTTGGTTGGAGGTGAAGAGTCCAAAGGGGGAACCTCTGCTCGGACAATTAAGTCACGCAGGTTACGGGGGCGCCTGAAAGCCAAAACAGGCGAATTAGGAATGGCTTCAGCCAGATGATCTGAAGTGTGGAGAATATGGTGGTTTTCCTTAGTTATCTTCCTGAGAGGAGGAAGAGAAGGGTGGTAGGAAGTAACTAAGGGAACCTTGGGCTTGTCCTTGGGACCTGGTGGCTTTTGTTTTAGTGCCGAACTTCTGGGAATGGAATAGACTTTAGCAATGGAGTTCTTCACTTGGCGAGAACTATAGCCTCCAGCAACCAAGTTACTGGCCAATACACGTGTATGGCGGCGAAAGTCAGACTCATTGGAACATATACGCCTCAATCTGTGGGCCTGGCTGTAAGCTATACCAGTCTTACAGTGTCTAGGGTGACAACTGGAGGAATGGAGATATTGATGAGTGTCGGTGGGCTTAAAATACAAGTCAGTAGTGAGTGCCAAAGTTACTCAGTGTCAGAACATCCTGTGGAAAAGACCCTCCATTCCTACCTTGCAGTGACCTTTTGTAGACACCTTGCAAGATTGCAGCTACACGGAAAAATGAGAAAGCCATGTAGAAGTCCAGATTGGTAATTGGGGGAATTCCTCTTTGATGGCAGTATTGGGCCACAAACTCTTCCATTGTAGGAATGCCAAGCTCAGTCACATTCACACCATGAAAACCTGAAACCAAAGAGAATGTCTGAGTTGTTGAGTGACTGTAGTCTTAAAGATCTATTAGTCTTCAAAACTGAGGGAAACAATTGCTCAAGGACAGGGTGTATTACGGTCACAATAAATCGAAATGGCCACTCCCATCACCTAGTCTGAAGTATTTGTACAGATATTAAAATCATTATTGTCTCATTATCTTACCTTTAAGGAGAGGAAACTTTGGAGAGAGGTAGTAAGGCAAACAGCTATATGCCAAATCTGACAATGGGTCACCAATGGTTGACAATTCCCAGTCAAGTACACTTACAACCTCTGCCTTATCAGGGTGTAAGATCAAATTATCCAGTCTACAAAATCAAAGAAATAGATCATTTTAACTCTTCTCAGTGAATATTGTTACTCTTCTTTCAGCTTTAATATTCCAAGGGTAAAATATTGAGACAGAAGTATTTAAATTACACCTATAATACCAAAAATGATATAATGATTGAGGGTATTACAAAAGAGAACTATCATCTGTCTAGCTGACCATAAGAAGTGCACATTGGACCAGTACCTGAAATCTCCATGGACAACTGAGACCATTTCAGTCTCTGGTATATGCATTGGTAACCATTCCATCAGCTGGGTCATGTCAGGAATGTCATGAGTTTTACTGGCTTCATATTGTTTACTCCACACAGCCACCTGACGAGATACATACTTGCCTAAAAATAAAAGATTAATTTTCAGTTATAGATTCCCATCTGCAAATAATAATGTGCTTTGTGAGTAATTCATTACAAATGAGGCTACAACAAGTACAAGTAGATATGAATTCAATCTGGTACCTTGCTTGCCATAGTCTTCCAAACCAGCCTTTTTGATATCCACGTCATGAATAGCACACAGGACAGCACACATCACATCATACAGGGCTTTGCGCTCAGATGCTTGCATGCCGGGGAGAGAGGGATCCTTGTAGATGCGACCTTTGACCCAGTCCATCAGATAAAAGGGGGTTCCAACAACACTACCACAAAAGATAGAGAAAATGAATATCTGTCAACTGTGGGGAATAATACAAATGAAATCTCTCTTCCTTGGTAAGTAATTGTGAATCAACTTGTTCCTGTAACTTTACAGGCTTAGGGTGCAACCATAAACCATTAATTCAGATCCCAACTTCAAATGGTTTAATCTATAAACACCATGACATATTTCACTGGCACCCACCTGTCTTTCTCACACAGATCTATGAGGTTAGGAACTGGTACCCCTGCAGCACCCAATGCCTTCATTACTCTGTACTCTCTTTCTACTGCATGTGCTGATGGTAGGAGCTTCCCTGGTGGTTTCTTGCGTAGTACCATGCTTTTATCTCCAAAGCCTACAAAGTATGTAGGATTGGACTGGCCATGTTTGAACTGACGAACATTTGGCCCTTCTCCATCCTTGCATCTGGATGAAAAGGAATGAAAATGTTACAGTAGCCAGTGGATATGTAACCAACTATAAAGTAAAGAACAGGGCCCAATTTCATAAAAATCTACTAAGCAAGAAATGTCTTTCCTGGTTAATATGAGATTGCCAGCCAAATTTCACTTTATGCTTTGCTGTACTTGACTTGTATTCCAATAATTGGTTGCGTCGCATGAAATAAAAGTGGAACTTTGGTTTGCAACATGATTTTTTGAGGAAGGTTTTTCATGCCTAAGCGAATTTCGACGCTTAAGCGGCTCTATGAAATTGGCCCCTGGTCATAGTGCTTACAGTGCATTGAGAGGGAAAAACCTCATTGAGTTTATTCTCACCAACACAACTGAAAATATTTCCATGCTTATAGATGAACTTTGAATCCATATTACCCCTATAGCCCTAACGCTTCTGGAAACAAATATGATTGTGGTATTGTGATGGTTCAGGAAAGGTAATTCTTAAAAACAAATAATATCAATTACCCGATACTGAGAGAGATGAGGTATTCTTTCAATGAATCTTGTGGGAGTTCAAGACCTTTACGAACAGCTGAAGTTCCTTCAACATAACCCTGCACTGGGAAGTCTAGTAGACTTCTGAGTTCAGAGAGAGCTTGTTCTGTGTGATCCACCTGTGATGGACACAATGAAGAATGCAGAAAGAATAAAGAGGCCTATAGCCCTATAATATTACTGGCCTGGATGTACCGGTATGGGGGATATATCATGGCCTTCGTATTGGCCTGGATGTATGGGGGATATATTATGGCCTTCATACTGGCCGGGATGTATGGGGAATATATCATGGCCTTCATAGTGGCCTGGATGTAGGGGGAATATATAATAGCCTTCATAGTGGACTGGATGTATGGGGAACATATCATGGCCTTCGTAAAGACCTGGATGTAGAGGGAATATATCATGGCCTTCGTAAAGACCTGGATGTAGGGGGAATATATCATGGCCTTCATAGTGGCCTGGATGAATGGGGAATAAATCATGGCCTTCATAGTGGCCTGGATGTAGGGGGAATATATAATAGCCTTCATAGTGGACTGGATGTATGGGGAATATATCATGGCCTTCGTAAAGACCTGGATGTAGGGGGAATATATCATGGCCTTCGTAAAGACCTGGATGTAGGGGGAATATATCATGGCCTTCGTAAAGACCTGGATGTAGGGGGAATATATCATGGCCTTCATAGTGGCCTGGATGAATGGGGAATAAATCATGGCCTTCATAGTGGCCTGGATGTAGGGGGAAAATAGGGTACAAATCACACCAATACAGTATGTCTTGATGTAACCAATGGTCCACTAACCTTAATGGTATCAATACCCATTTGTCTAGCTGCTTTTACATTCTCCCCAATGTCATCTAAGAAGATGGAATCCTCTGCTTTCTCCTTTAGTCGATCAAGGCACAGTTGGTAGATGGGAGGGTCAGGCTTTGCTACACCCTCTCTACAAGACTCTACAACCTGTGAATGAACAATTACACATACATAATGGTCCAATTCATTTATGGCTTGTGGTCACTCTGCATTATTGATTTGCCAAGTTCCCATGGTGATATGATTTTTTACCATATAGTTCAATTGGGATTTGCCTATCTTGAAGTGAAGTTTGCACTGTATACTCTGTGCTTTGCCAAAGAGCATCCTTGAACAAATACAAGTTCTTCTGTTGAGATTCAAAGCTGTATACACTGTATACTCAGTGCTTTGCCAAAGTGCCTCCTTGAACAAATACAAGTTCTTCTGTTGAGATTCAAACCTGAAACTTATTCTACTTCTACTCCTACTTCCACGAGCAGACTTAAAGCTGTTCAAAGTCATGTGCTAGACTTAAATTTGCACAGCAGCAGTTGCTCTGGTCAATTACAGATATATTATGAACTATGGGTCAGTATTCTGTGACTTTGCTGGAGTAACTTCCTTCATTATTGGACAAAGATGACAGGATGAATTCTAATCAGATACCAGGCAAAGGTGACCTACGGTAGGCAGTAGGTAGGCCTGCTCTTCATGCTAACAGCATTTTATCAAATGCATTTTGTAGCATATTAAATCCAGTTCAAGAGGCACAAGAAATAAAGATGTCTCACCACATCAAACAAACTTTCACTGACTGGAAAGAGTGAGGTCAACGACCCCTCATGCATCCAATTGTTAGTCAGTAGAGCTGTCTTCAGGCCCTCTGCTCGGATGCACTGGATAGCATCCACCATCTGAGGGAAGGGATTGGCTGCTTTGGAGGCATATTCATCAAGGAGACCAGTCACAGAGACATCGTAGCCAAGCTGCATGGAATAATTAGAATCAAAAGTCAGAAGTCACTGAGTGTAAATGTATGCCCGTGGAAAGCTAATGAGCCATTGTAATTATCATTCAAATAAGATGATAAACCCCTTTACCATGGAAGAACATTCCTTGCTGAATTCCTGGTTGAACGTATTAGGTGATATCTCTCCCCTGTTCAACTTCTTCCACGATCCTGTCTCACCCGTTTCTTTTATGACTTTTAATACAGTTCCCTGAGGAAGACCCCTTGCAGCTTCAAAATCTGTCACAAAAATTACAGAGTAGCCAAGGTGTAAGCAGTTTAACCAAGATAATGTTAAACAACTGAAAGGCAGGTGACAGCAAAATGATAGCAACAATTATCATAGACCTACACATCTATGTTGACATCTGGTGGGAATTAGCAATTTCAGAGAAGGCAACGCTTGGTTTACCCCAAGCAGACAAATGGCCGACAATCATGTAATATACAAACAATTGATGGGCTAACAATAAATACTTCCATTTTAGAAATCTGATTGAATCAAAGATTTACCTTGAAATATTGGGCCTGGCTTTGCAATTAAGACCCCTCCCATATCAAAAATGACGGCACGTTTTTTGTCTAAAACCGCTGATGTTCTGAGTCCTTGACTCAACCAGGGACACAAGGCCCCTGGTCTTGCTCCTTTGGTCACATGACTAAAGAATAGACCAATAGGAGACTGGCCAAGGATTCGACAAGAAGATGCTGCTCCCAGTAGTCTCATCTTGGGAAGTTGGTCATGTGATCACAAACCTGTATTACATCTGAGAACGAACAAAGAGGCCATAACAAATAATAATAACATTATTGATAATTAATTCATAAGATGAATCCTTGGGTGGGCAAGCAATCCAATAAACATTTCTTTTTATGTCCCTTAAGTTCTGCCTAAGTT
Source organism: Luidia sarsii (assembly GCA_949987565.1). Taxonomy (NCBI): domain Eukaryota; kingdom Metazoa; phylum Echinodermata; class Asteroidea; order Paxillosida; family Luidiidae; genus Luidia; species Luidia sarsii. The sequence continues at coordinate 26,818,232 of OX465105.1, read as the reverse complement.
GTGAAAGGTCCTGCTAGGATGTAAACATCAGGCATCATGTCATTTTGGTCAGTAAGGAGTTTGAAATGGGCATTTCATAATTTTCCCATAATAAAAATTCCACAAAATAATCTCACCAACTACTTAGTAGTAGTAGTAGTAGTGCTACTACCAACTGATGCGGTAGTCCTTGATGGGTTCATACATGTTTTATTTCTGGTATACCAATTTACAGGACCCTGGATACAATCCCGGATTAGAACCAATAATTAATTTAATAGCAATATTGTATAATTTGTATATTATATAAATATCCAAACAAGAGTAATGATATTGATGATTAATACTTCTAGGGGCTTTAATGCATGTAGACCTGTAATTGTAAACAGCTCTCATTTATAGATAATTATTAGTACCAGTACTACTACTAAGTACTAGTTATAGATATCATGAAAGAAGCACAATACATCATCATTACATGATTCCTCCATGGGTCATACCTTGTAAATCCAGTGTAACCATGCTGTAACCATGATATGGAACTGGGCATTACCTTTTTTATGGGAATTAATCAATTTCAGACCATCATCACCATGGAGATACATTTACATGTACATGTAGAATTAGTCCAACTTACGCTAGGACTGGTACAAGCTAGTAAGACTAAGACTAAGACTTAAGAGTAAGAGCTAGTCCTAGCGGCCCAGTAAGTGGGACTGAGTAATGTAGAATGTTTAAACACACTTGCCCCATGTTATGTAAAGACAGAGCTTTTGTACCATATTCACATACACTCCAAGCCATTTATACAAAAACTGTTGCAAACTGCTCACTGACTAAAATGACCTGCATTCTGCAATACATAAATCTCAAAAAAGTCCTGACGTTTCGACGCTAGCAGTAGCCGTGGCACTGAGCATGCAGGACCAATTAGCAATAGCAATACTCATGATCAGTAGCACTGGCAGTAGCAGCTGCCAGTAGCACTAGCATTAGCACTAGCAGTAGCAGTAGCAGTAGCAGGACCTTTGCTTTGCCTTTGACAGTTTGAGTTTGAGAAAGGTCCTACTACCAAAGATACTAGAGTAGAGAGGGCCCCTGTCTAGTATCTTTGCTACTACTTGCTAGTGCTACTGCTAAGTGCTAGTGTAGTGCTACGAATTAGTGAGTAGTGAAGTAGTGCTACTGCAAGTGCTAGTGCTAGGAGTAGGATCGAACCGTCAGGCCCTCTAACTTCTGAGATATTCACATACAAATAAAACCGACATTTGCAATGCAACTGTAACCCAGTACTACGTGTAGCCTTAGGCTTTCCTGTACATATCGAGCATACCTGGGCTGCATTTAGAAGTTGAGATCGTGCGTGGTGTTTGGTGTGTGAGGAAATGAGACCTGTGGCGGATTGTCAACAAGGTCAACTAGTAGTCTGCTTATCAGCCTTTTTATCGAAATGTAATTTATTACTAAACATTTTAGAGCATACTTGGACCAAAATATCAGGCTATGTACATTTAATGTACATACAATTTTTCACGTACACAGCCATTTTTGTTTTAATTTACGCTTTTGTAATTTAAAAGTAATCAGTTTATCACTGCATTCATTACCCGGTGCTTGTTAGAAGACTACGTATGACCCCGTACCAGGTCCACGTATGTACATGTACATGTATTGTACAAGGCGTGTTTATACCTAGCGGATGAGTAGATCCGTGACCTCGGCAGAACTGAAAAGGGCCATTTAGTATTTTAATACTAGTCCAGTTTAACAAAATGGAACAAGTTGAAAGTTTGGAGAAGATCTTAGAGGATCATCTTCCAGCGGACAAACTGGCCGAGGCTCGGCGAATCATCTTCGGGCAAGACAAAGGAAATTCGGGGTTTGTATCTATAGACTTTGCTCCGTCAACTTTGCTAGGTCAGGCTGAAGTTGTTTACAAATTACATCAATACATGTTTACGTGTACCATGGAGCCTCCCTAGCCCTCGGCTCTACTAAGTACTACTACTAGTACTAGTACTAGTACTAGTAGTAGTACTGTAGCACTAGCAGTAGCATGGAGTACCTCCATGTTATGTACCATGGAGCCTCCCTCGCCTGAGTCCCTCTACCTCCATGCACTCCATGTACTGTAGTCTGTACATGTGTCAGCTCCTGAGCTGGTCACGGTGGAAATAATACATTGGCACTTTTTTACAACGTAGACAGTGGGGATGTTAGTTACGGCATGGAGGGCTCTCCTTATTCCTACATGGTTACGGTAACCGTAACCCTCATCCCGAGGGTCAAATACCAGAGGAATGATGAGGGCCACGGTTACTGCAATTAAATGCAATTGCAACATACATCGTGTTATAAAATATTGGGGTTTGTTGTGACTTTCTGGGTCTGGGACTAGTATCAAAAATTGCTACAACAACTGAACTTACATCAGTCATTACAAATACAATACAAGTACGGAGTACAACTTCAAAGACTCAAAGTTCAAGTAGGCACAAGGCAGTACAAAGTTCTACAACCAGTACAAGAGTTGAAGAGAGAAAAACTGAAATACATATACACGGCATAGAGTGATGTTTAACTTAACTTGTAGGACACATAATCCAAGCCTGCTTGAAATGATATAATTTGCGGTCTTTTAATTGTCATTGGAACTGGAAGGGTTACACTTACACTGGTTTAATTAAACTGGTTACACTTACACTGGTTACACTTACACTGGTTTTATTAAACTGGTTACACTTACACTGGTTTAATTACACTGGTTACACTTACACTGGTTACACTTACACTGGTTACACTTAGTTACACTGGTTACACTTACACTGGTTTAATTAAACTGGTTACACTTACACTGGTTACACTTACACTGGTTACACTCACACTCACTGTATTCCTTGCTCTAGCCTCTTAATATAGGGTTATGCCAACTTGTGCCAAAGTTGATATAAAATATCTTAACTTTTGTTTGTCAATCTTCAAGATGTAACTAACTGTAAGCTAAAAATCTAAAACTGAATCTAAAATCTTTGAACATAATGTATTTTTCGGACTGTCTGGATAGCCAATTACAAATCATATGCCCACAAACAAAAAGTTCTGGTATCCATGGACATGCATGTGTAACTAGCGTACTTTGTGAAGCATGTATAGTGTAGTACATGTACTAGTAAGTAGTAGTAAGTACTACTAGTAGTTTCTTGTCATCATTATGGTTGAGTGCATATTTGCTTGCAGTGTTTTGGAGCTGCCAGAGAAAGCCATTGCTTTGGCTGAAGAAGGCAACTTTGAGTTGGTTGGCCATTCTATCACCGCTAAGCCAGAGCAGTTACGTCCTCCTCATCAAGTGCGCATTGGTTTAGTCCAGAACAAGATTGTACTCCCCACCACTGCTCCCGTCAAAGATCAGGTCCTTCCAAGTTTCCTTTTCATCGAAATTTGGTTTTCATTCCTCTATTTATTTATTCATTATTAATTATTTTAAACCAACAGAAACAAATGATTAAGATTTTAATCAAGGAATTACATACTTTCAAAACAATTTAGAAGATGTGAGTCTTACGCTTAGTTCATTGAAATCTCATGTTTACTCAATGCATGTTAATGTTATGTATGGTTTTCTTACAGATCAAAGCATTGCATAAACGTATTGGTGAGATTACTGAAGCAGCTGCACTATGTGGGGTCAATATCATCTGCTTCCAGGAAGCATGGAGTAAGTAGCAATTCAGACCATTTGGAATACTAGCCCCCCCCCCCTACATGCCAACTGCTTGGGGCTTTGTATCTTGGCTAGAATCCTGCCCACAGTTCACTTCTAAAGGCTCTTGCAGATGGTCATGAAGAACACACAATTATTTTTAAATGAAAATGATTGTTTACTGAGAAGTGTATCCATCTTAACATATTTTTAAATTTTTAAATACAGTATGTAGTCCTATAGTCTTAGAAACAAGACTGAATTTCAATGGATAACCTTCATTTTTAATATTTGGCCTAAGCCATCTAGAAGTATGTAGATATTATTTTGTTTTGCTGACCTCGTTCTTCACAGCGATGCCATTTGCTTTTTGCACCCGTGAGAAGACTCCTTGGTGTGAGTTTGCAGAGTCTGCTGAGGATGGACCAACCACCGCATTCTGTCAAGAGGTGATGGATTGATTGTGTTATAATATTGGTTTATTCAGTAAAAGGGGCATATGCTGCAGTATAGGCTGATTAATGTCAAATCCACAAAATATATCTGAAAGAATCATTAGACAATCATATAAGAGTCCTGTACAGAAACCCTACAATATTTCTATGAATGCTTATTTCATGTTTGTAAATTTCCCTTGTTTTCTTTTCCTCTAGCTCGCTAAGAGACACAACATGGTAGTGTTATCCTCAATTCTTGAGAGAGACAGTATCCATGGCGATACACTGTGGAATACCACAGGTAAATCTGGACTTTATCTTTCATTCAGTCATTACACCTACTCATACATTTATCCTAGCAAGCAATAATCATAAAAGTTTTTACTAGTGGAAGAAATTCAGCCTTGTTGATTGAGACTAGACAAACCAGGATGAACTTAGTACTTGGATAAAGTACTGTCAGATGGGTACTTGTGGTAAGCTTAACTAGTAGTTAATACACAATGGATTTTCTGTTGAAAGATCAACAACAAAGATGATTTCCTTTAACATAAATTGAGCCTTTCTTTTGTTGTTTCTTATAAGTTGTTATATCCAATAGTGGATCTGTGATGGGAAAGACTCGCAAGAACCACATCCCTAGGATTGGAGATTTCAACGAGGTAAGACTGTTCTCTCGGTTGCCTATTGATGGCAATGAGATGAGTTGCTTCAGGGGACAATTAAAAGAATAGTTTTAGAGTAGCACTAAAAGCTGCATGCCCCATCAGTATCTCAGCTACGTACATGTGCCTGCTCTTCTCAAAGCCACTCTTATTCAGGAAAAGGATGATGCTTATCATGTTTATGGTGATACCAGAAGCAGTCTGCATTGTGATTCCAGCATCTGACCATGCAAATCTTCAAATCTCATCTAGCAACACACCTGCCACATTACCATAGAAACCATAGGCCCATCACAATGTAGTTGATCATTCTATGCCATAAACTGATGTTCGTATAGAACCATTCATCATAGCCTTGCTCTCTTGACTAATATCTGTATCTATTCACTGTTTGATTATTATGTGTTTACTGTTGCAGTCAACTTACTACTTTGAAGGAAACACAGGACACAAAGTGTTTGACACACAGTTTGGTAAGTCAACTTTTACTCTCAGTCATAAAACTTGCTCTTTGTTGCAGACTCTCCAAAATACGATGCGATACCTTTGGAATTCAACCCCAACTAGTCAACTTGCCGTCCTCACCTTTTTGCATTTTCTTTTCTGTCAGGCCGTATTGCTGTAAACATCTGCTATGGTCGTCATCACCCGTTAAATTGGTTCATGTATGGTTTGCATGGAGCTGAAATTGTCTTCAATCCATCTGCTACTGTAGGTGCATTGAGGTTTGTACATCAAGATTGCAAGGGAATTGAATACAAAGCATAGCATAAAGTTTTGATGACTGGCCTCTAGATGGCTATTTCCTTATTCACCCTGCAGTGGCGTAGATATCATGAATGATGAAGAGACATTAAAGTCCATTATTATGAAGTCTTGTGCCAGAGTTCCAAACACCTGTGGTATGCAGAACCCTGTGTCGTTATGTTTGGGATGAGTAGAGATCTGACCAATGTTAAATTTGAGTGCACAATTAACCCAGTCTACCCATACAGTGTGTAGTGTATAATCTTTTCTGTATGTTTCTTTTAGTGAGCCAATGTGGCCTTTGGAAGCACGCACTGCTGCCATTGCCAATACCTACTTCACCGCTGCAATCAACAGAATTGGAACAGTAAGTCACTCACCATCTCCACATCAGGAAAGGACAAACATTGACTCCGAACCGTTAAATCTTCAAAGTTTTCCCAAATATTCAAAAGTTTTGAAGAGTAGATTCTAATTCAGTGTAATTTCAAGCTTCAAACTTGGAAGTCAAATTTCCAATTCTCTGATTGGGACATTCTCTACTTCTTTCAATTTATATCTCATTACTGATGTTAGTTGGATAGAAGTGTAGTCTTTAAGATACATGTTTCTTACCAGAGCTGTTAAACATGCACTGTAATTTATCAATATGTCTTTGAAAGACATAAATTTGGGATGTTATCCCAGCATGTGGACATTTTTCTTGTTTCATTAATAAAGACAAATTGTTTTACTCATCTTTTATTTGTAGGAAGTCTTTGAGAATGAATTCACATCTGGAGATGGAAAGAAAGGTGAGCTAACAATCAATTTTTCAGATGTGCTTTAGTCCTAGTTTGAGCATGTTATTTTCTATTGGATCTCACAAAAACATTGAATATAGCTCAAGTAAGGCCAATTTATTGGATTGATAAGAATTTAAGACATTAATTTGTGCAGTCATTTGTGATTTTGCAGACTACATACTGACTAGCATGGCGCAAATAAAAATCTCAAATAAATAATCTCCAAACTTAGAGGATTTCACGTTCAGATGCTTACAGAACCTTCTACTAAGCAGTGTCGTGCTAGGCCCTCTAAATGTTTGATATTTTGTCAGTCTGAGTTCTGTCTAAGCCTGTATGATGTCAATAATTCCTTGCAGCACACAATGACTTTGGTGCTTTCTATGGCTCCAGCTATGTAGCTGCCCCGAATGGAACTCGTACAAGGGTAAGCATCACTCTATCCTTCAACCGAAGTTGGATGAACACAAATGAACGACAGAGACAAAATACATGTTGTGTTTGACAGCAGCCATTTACAATGTTTAAAATCCTGAGCTGTGCTGAACAATAATGTAACACTAACCTCTGCTATAGCTGATAGACAACGTTATGCTCACATGTAAATTGTGTACCTTTCCTTAATTTTTTTTTTCAAGGTTATAAAGGAACATGGTTTAGCAAGACATTTGCCTAACTATCAGTTCAACAAGAGTTTTCTTGATGGTAATATTACTGCATGGTTTCAGTCAGTTAATTAATATTCCCTGATTAGAGGTGATGTACAAAAATGTTGCAAACTGCCTTTGAGAAAGGTCCTGCTAGGATTGAAACATCAGGCCCACTAAATTTTAAGATTCCCTGATTAGTTTTGAATGCAGATGAGGAATGGTCATGTGAATTAAACAAGCAGTATTTGTTCTCGGCACTTGGCAGCTGACCATGTTCATGTGTACATTTAATGATTGGTATTCAATGACTTTGTTTGACAGGGTCTGTCACGTACAAGAGATGGTCTTCTTGTGGCTGAGGTGGACCTGAACCTAGTCCGTCAAATAAGAGACCGATGGGGTTTCCAGGTAAATTTCTACTTGATATTAAGTAACTTTAATAAATAAATCAAGTTATTGAAGCATTACTGATATTGCTTTCTCAATGAGGCAAGTCCACTTTTTGTTGTTATAACAATGTCAACCTACACAGCTTCATATAAGTTCATAATTTGATAAACCTAATTAACTTTGTATGAATCCAAATTGCTCATTATTTTGGGGCATTTTCACTACACAGATGACCGGACGCTATGACATGTATGCAGAGAAGTTGAAGGAAGCAGTGTCCATGGACTTCAAGCCAGATATTGTGAAGGAGTAACTTCATATAAGACTAACTAGCAAGACCTAGGGGCTGGTCTTAAGTTTTATAACCTACTTTGATTCTTTTAGTTTATACTTTACGCACTAAGTGTACTTATGAGTAGACTTCATGTGGTAATGGTTTGAGGTTTAATTAATGAAAATCTGGCCTATTTACTTGCACAACTGAAATTTATGTTTATTAAACCGGGATGAGAGTGACATAGATGCTTAGCCAAACCACCCCAGTTTCATGGTTTTAATCATAGAAAAAGAAAAACCACATTATGAATTTATAGACATGAGCTAACTGTATTTTCCTGACCAATAAATATATATTTACATATGAATGTATGAATTTACTTTGAAAATTGCAAAAACGTTATAAACTACATGAACCTGGTATGTCTTCCACTAAAGTATTGTGTTATCATGAAAAGAATACTTCATTTTGAACATTTATGCTACATTTTTCTAATTTTATCCTCAAATATTACCTTATTATACTTCCATGAAACCTTGACTATGATTTTTTCCAGTTTTCATACAATAATTATTACCAATTTGGCCAAATGCTGCACTTACATTATGTTATAAGTATGGTGATATCACTTGCATTACTTTTGCATTAATTTTCATTGCATTGTATTAGCTCAGCTAAAATCAAAAGTTATCATTGAATCATGCTATGTCAAATGTTTTTTGATACAAATTTAATTTGATCTTTATTTTGTAATTTTAAGTCTACTAAAAGCAAAAGGTTGCTTACGCCGGTAGATATTTCCTGATTTCACAACGATATAAATGTATAGATTTATTGTAAGATAGATAGAAATGCTTAAAGCACTTTTAATTTCACTACAATGGTTGGTTTGCTGTTTAGTTTGGTTTTGCGTGTATTATTTGTTTTGCCAAAAATGATAAATAAATCACCGCTTTCCTGCCTACCTATATACAGTGTTTCCTCGTTCTTACACATATAACTTCAGTTTGCCAAGACAGTCAGGTTTACGGACTCCGTGTAACTGCGTACACATGCACAGTTTTCAAATCAAGGATTCGAAATTAAATCCAAATAATTATGTATAAAGATATCAAACAATTATTTTGATCGACATGGTTTTATGACGGACTTAGTTTTAATCTCTCAGTTTGTCTCACTCTCGCACCCCCAGTCTGACAGCGGCTAACAATATTTAGTGATCTCAGAATTTGGTTCCTATATAATCTACTGCTTTCCTTCCATGAGAACTAACACATGGCCTACGGCATCAGTAAAAACCTTCAAATGATGTAAGTGGGAAACTGTGAGGCTCCATTCTGACCTGCTTAATCCAGCCGTCCTGGTTAAAGGCCTCAGGCTCGGGACTGACAGCGTCCGGAGATGGAGATGAATGACGGCCCAACAAGGGGAAGGATTATAAGGAATCATTAATCGCCAAATAATGTGCAAACTGGGGAGGTCATTGCAGTCTGACCACGATTACGCGCGATGTCAGTCCATCTTGACTTCATTATTTTATAGGAGAAAAATGTGGTTCCTCAATTTAAACTACTCCTTGCAACCCTGGCCTCCTTTGAAATATCCACTCACCTACAAGATCAGTTCTCTGTGCCAGTCTATCTTCGCCTAATGTAAGAACGCGACCTCTATCCACCTAATGTGAATAAATAGAAACTATTCATTTAACTGCCAGTTGAACCTACTATCGTAAATGGACAGAATTAGTCTTGCCAAGGAAATAATTATTATTTTCTCATAGAAACAATTGTTATTACAATATAAAGGAATAGAATTGTCGGCTTTCATGAAGCACTGCTTCAAACAGAGTGGCACGGAAATTGGTGAGACTCGATTCAAGAAGAATCACACTAGCTCCCGTAACTTAATGCAGATTTGTTTTCTTTTCTTATTTTGGTTTGCAGAATATAGTACTTGTGCATGTACACGTAGTTTGCATCAGTAGCCGTATAAACACCATTGCCGTGGTCTGGAATTATTTCGGCAATATCCAGGACTTTAGTATAGCAGTCGTTGAATAAATTGCAAATGGGTTTTGCTCTCTCACTCGTATAATATGCTCGTGTTTTTAAAACAAAGTGGATTCAGCCCGTAGTCTAGAATGTGTGTTTATCCACGCAAAACACGTACCGTACAATCTGTGTTTACGTAAGGTGTACCCCTGATTGTAAGATTGCTCTTAAGCCACTTTCTATAGTTTGCCAGTAAATGTCAAATTGTCAAGTTCTTGATGGATAACGAGCAGGGATCGAGCCGGCTCTCCTGCTAGCAACTCGTCCATTGTCATCAATTATTGTTTATAGATGTGCCTACCCAACCAAACAGGAACCAAGTGTTGACAAAGTTAAAGGCGCAGTGCACCGCTTCTCAAAGGCATTTTGTTTGTCTTCAATCCAGACTTTGATTAAAGAGAATGAATGCACATATTGCTTTGTCTGTGATGCCATAATTGAAAAGTAAACACATGATTGCACGCGTTTATCTGTCTATGCGCAATGCTGATGCAATCAAAGATGGTGAACCAATAATAAGGTCCATTAGAATAACCCTAACCTTCAAGAAACTGAGAAAAAACAACATGACCTGTTTGTGATAATAAAGGACCTACTCTGCACATGTTCCAGTCAAACATTGCAATAGTCGTAAGACGGTGCATTCAAATTGCCTATTCAAGAGGAATCCAATATTGCAAGAATACTATCATTGGTGTATACCAAGACATACGGTACCCACTTTTTTCAAATGGGAATATATACACACTGGGAGACTGCATAGTCATATGGAATTTAGAATGATAGTTTGCCACTTATTGTCCCTTTTAGAATCCGGTATGAATACAACAGAACCCTGATAGTTGAACTGACCGGTTCAAAAGGATTTGTTTGGTTTCCTGTTGTTTGGGTTTTTACAATTTGTACGCGTGCGCAGTTTGACTTGTCAACAGAGGACGAAAGGAATACTGAATATACTCATACTGATTCTATAGGAACTCGCTCCAAATTACCTATCAGTTGGACATTAAAAACCAGATTTCCTGAAATATTAGTTATCGGTCTAAAAATATTTGTCTTCCCTATAAGGTTTTGGATTCCCCTGAGAAGTTGCTTTGCAAACGTGACAGGAAAGCAGAAATGCATCGATTTCAGCACACTACAGGATACTCATTGCCTACACACATCACGATCTTCACCCACACTGTACTATAATCTCGGTCACTCTGCAAGAGTCATGAGTGCTCTCCGACTGCGTCCTACTGTGATCTTCAAATGCAATATATCAACGTGTCCTCTAAATCATTCGTGTCTTGTCGTGTGGACAATCATCTTGTGCATTTATTTCGAACAAGAACACCCCTTCTAGGATGTGCGCAAGCGTCTCTAATGTTGCAGTGGGGTGCAAAGGAAGACGCATTAAGACATCTTGAAGCCCGTGCATGGAATCAGTTTACTTCATGTTTGGACAAGCCAGTGACAACATCTATCCTATAGTTAGTTTTGATCTTGCCAATACATGCAAAATAACAAAGAAAGGGAAAAAAGAATGATCAAAAGATTCAGACAATTGGAAAACATCGAAAGATTCGAAATCAAAAGAGTTGAAATGAGACAGACTATTGAACTACACATGAAGAAAAGACAAGCCTTACATATCTGGGACATGCAGGGACATCTACACAATTTAGTTTTGTCTGTTTGGCCCGCCATACGCGGGGTTCTAATGTCTAAACCGCATTCCACTAGCCCAGTAGGGCGTTTCGGTTATAACAATGCACGCCTTGCACTCCACTGCCTACCCCATGTTGTAATAAACCCTCCTAGAACATAGACCTTGTCTCCTTTGCCTTCTTTGGCGATCCATTCAGTCCAAACTGTTTTTCATGCGTATGAGCGGAGCGAAGTAGCATGAAATTTTACTTTCACTGACTACTTGGCGTAGTACGAAAGTAAAATGTGATCCGCTTCAAATGCCCGGTGTATATGTTGCATGCTCCGTAGCAGCATTCAAAGTGTTACTGCGAGCAAACGGACGCCTAGTCCAAACCCTGACGACTGTGGAAATAATGTGTAGCTGAATATTCACGCACGGTTGGATTTCAATTTCATTTTATCTAGGAATTGGGATCATGGCACGAGTTGTCCCTCTGGTTTTGCGCACCAGTGCTCTCAACCATCTTTCTTTCCATCTAGTCTTTGTACGCCAGCCAGAATCACTTAATTAACCATTCACTGTCATACCCAAGACCTCCTGCATGCCTTGCTAGTACATCCAGTAAATGGACGCTTATCTATCATCCCATGCAGGTGAAGTCTCAAGGTTTGGCTCTTTTGTGCTGAGTGTGTCAGAAAGGTTCTTTAAGGTATTAGGTGCTATTTTTCATCATCCACAGCTTGCAAAACGACAAGAAAGAGGTCCATAGAACCACGAGGTGATGAATAAGCTTGAATCTTCAGACTATTATAGGGATTCCGGATGTTGACATTAAAAACACGAAGGCCTATCACACAACTCACAGTTCCTATGGCACTTATCGGACCGATGGCATGGACCACAATCTAAGGCATTTTCACGTCTTGGTTGAGGCTGTGAAGATGAATTATTAATTTGATTTGGGAAATGTCTGCTTTAACCATTTCCAATCGAAAATTCAGCCTACACGAAGGACTGTTACTGCCTGTAGCACAGGTCCATAGATAAGCGAAAAACTCTCGATTAAAGCTAAAATAATTTATAACGAATCATGTTCATAGCTTGTCTGTTATGTCGCAATTTAAGTCAAACAAATAAAGGAAAAACTGACTGGCAACATTTAAACTATTTTTGAAAAAATGGCAAAGAAAACTTTTTCTTGGCGTGGCTGTTGGAAGAGCATGCACGAACTGACAACAATTGGAGGGAATGATTAAATCTGTTTCAGAAATGAAAGAAATCTTTAATTAATTAAAGATAATTTAATTTCATTGTCAGTTGAAAGAAACATGGAATTCAGTATTCAATGTAGATTACGTTACTATAAGAACAACGTCCAGAGGAAGATCTAGGCTATACACGAAAAATAATGAGTAACCTTAACCGAGAGAAAGACGGACAGAAATAGGACAGCATTTATGAGACTTGCTACTCATGCTATACGCTGCTCAGAAATCCTCCGATGGTGCCAATAAATATTTGTTTCCATCGCTAGCGTAAACAGACTAAAAAAAATCTGCAATATATCACAGAGACCTGGTAGGCCTATGGGTTATCGTTGAAATAGATGCGTGCAGATAGCAGGCACGGATGTTTTGGTTGCAAGCTAAAGGATGCTAGCCACAAGGCATTCACGACTGAAGGTGCAATAGATGAAACAAGGCACAGATCTTGATCTCCCAGAGGTGGATTGACTAGGCCTATAAGAGTATAGAGGGGAATTTTCAAGTAAAGAAGAGAGTCGTGTTATTCTATCTAAAATGTAGGCCGAATTGAGGAGGACGGTGGTAACATATAGTCCTTGGAGGAAACTTATAAGAGGGCGGTAAGGAGACAGGAATATTCTTTGACTTTGTTGGATAACACGAGGTTATAGCCGTAGTGCACAAAGTAAACATCGAAAACTAACATCCACATTATGAGTTTCCTCTGAGAATCGTGGATACCTTCGTTCCCTTTGACTCTGTTTTCTTTCTCTATTTGTCTATTCCTCTTCTATTTTTCCTGTAGCCATCACCTCAAGTGGCCTTATAATTTTTAAGGCATTGTGAATGGCGATCTTTTTAAAAAAAAAATAAAAAAAAATAATAATAATTGACGTTATCAGGAGAGACGGTTTGTGTTGTGCAAAATTTCCTTTAAATAAATCCAGATTTATTCATGCAAACTGCTAACTATAGATTAATGATGATCTACCTCGAGACCTGTCTCCGCTTGGAGTTTATAGGCCATGCATATGAATATGAATATTGAATTCACTACTTTACTTACACCTGCTCCAGATGGTGCCAAATAGTAGCTTCTGGGCAGACAAATAGACAATTATAGAGGGAGACTTGTTGCATTTCTCCCGGTTTGACCTAAAATGATGGCGCCTAATTCCGCCTGAGTCGCATTAGTGTACGTAATGGACAAAGAACATTGCCCCGTTGGCCGTGACAATCCCCAAATACATCAATGTCTTAAATCTCCAAGCAAAAATCAATGCACATACGTTGGACAATTCAACCATTTCACCCCCTCTCGGTTAACGAGAATAACATAAAGATTACAGTGGACTACTATTATAATCGTTACATGTAGGCCTATTATATATTTCACCCTATTACGGAACATTAACAGAATTATTGTCTTGTGAAAGCGAGGAAAAATTACACCGCAAGGGCTTCAAAAGCTATATAGCCAAAAATATTTGGCACCGGATGGTATAATCTACCAAATAGGATGACTGTGTATAGCCATGGAGATAGCTAAAGGAAGGCTTGTTGGAGAGGTGGCGTCTGTAAATGAAGACACCTTACCTTGTTTATCAGGCATCGCTTGTATCATCGTGAGGCTCTCTTGCATCACTGGAGAAATTATATTAAGATTATTTGAAGGAGGTGGACAAGACACGTAGCACATACCCAAGACCTCATTGCCTTAAGTCAAACGACTCATTTCCAGTAAATAGACACTTACTTATTATCCAAGGCAAAGTCTCAAGGTTGACCTGTTAGCGCTCTTGTGCTTGAGTGTATCATAATGGTTCTTTAGGATATTAGATTTGTCCATCCACAGCAAACGACAAGCAAGAGGTCCATAGAACCACCACGAGGTGACGAATGAGCTTGAATCTTCAGACTATAATATAGTCTATAATATATATCCCTATAATTATTATAGGGATTCCGGATGTTGACATTAAAAACACGAAGGCCTATCACACAACTCACAGTTCCTATGGCACTTATCGGACCGATGGCATGGACCACAATGTAAGGCATTTTCACGTCTTGGTCGAGGCTGTGAAGATGAATCATTAAGTTGATTTGGAAAATGTCTGCTTTAACCATTTCCAGTCGAAAATTCAGCCTACACAAAGTACTTTAATTGCCAGTCCTGTAGCACAGGATGATGACGAATCATTGTCATGGCTTTCATGACAAAATTCGATAGGCCTAAATAACCCAATGTTTAAAATGTAAAAGAGGACATTTTGGAAGGATCACTAAAAGTAGATTGTTTACCTGCGTCTCAAATATCAACGTGCCATTCGAACTGAAATTGCAGACTTCAAGAATGAGAGGGATTGTGAAAATGTCACAATTTGTAAGAGCAAGGCGTCTAGGATGATATCTATGCAGGCTCTGACTTTATCGAGGTAGACATGGCATGCAGTTTACATGCCTATATAACGGTATTGACCACTCTCGGCCACTCTCCGTAGGGGGTTGGAATCATTTAGACGCCAGTTTTCTAAGACATCTTCTTTCGCTAAGCATATGGGAAGGACTGCAGCCATGTCTTGTGAAATCGACTCTTTTTAAATGCATGTCCTATTTTTCAATCGATATATATCCACCTATTGGGTTTGAGGATTTCATTTGAGATTCAAGAATGATTGCGCTCACCTCGCTGATAATGGAGTAACATAATTATTATTGCATATACGTATATATGTACATGTAATGTGTATGTATATGTGTATATTAAAAACATAATAGGGCCTACATACAAACATTACATACACATACCGACATACCGAAGTAATTATTATAAGCCTTCAAATGCACACCTCGATATCAAAACCCAGCAAATCCCGAGTGCTTCATGAAATTTTATTCTCAAAAGTTAGAGGGCCTGACGTTTCGATCCTAGCAGGACCTTTCTAAAAGGCAAAGGCCATTTTAGGTCATTTTAATCAGTGAGGAGTTTGCAACAGTTTTTACATTTACTTATTAATTATATTGATTATTACTAATTATTTATTCCCTCTGAAATTATTCTTAACAAATGCAACGGAACCATAATAGGTATATTGTGTTACATTTGTACAGTATATCTTAAATATTGTGTGGAATGATTTTGCATGAAACAGGCATAACAGAAAAAGAGGAAATTATCGTGAAATGTGCATCAAGGACTAACAATCGCACCCAAACCAAAATTAATTTCTAAAGAATTCCAACATTAGTTCATAAAACAGATACCGACGTTACTGTATACCATCCTCGACAAATCACATAAGAACACGTACAAGACACTAACTTAGTAAGAACAACTTGTCTCTCAAGTCGTAAATCTAAATCCGGCACTTAATCCAAATCTTCCAGGAAGTTTCGAAATAGGCCTAGTGTATGTGATGCTGCATATAGGCCTACATGGGTCGTTAGATTCTGAGCCAGAAAAATGCGCATTTTACGAAGATGTGCATGAGAAAAAAACGGCCAAAAATGGTCAAAATCACGGGGGAATGGACGTGGAATATCTAGTTCCGTTTTGTGAAATGATGCGTAGAATGTGTATATAGTTGTCATGTGAAGTTTATTGAGAAGTTCTATAAGTATAACGCTCTATGGGCCTATATACTGCGCAGTCAGGCATGCTGTTCGGACCTGCAATAATGTTCATAGTGAGATGCCTAGGGCTTTGCCCGCTCCAGGTCCATATAGGAACGCCATTGCCTAGGAAACCGAGTAGGCCTACCTAATAAGACTAGACGTGGTCGATGTGCCAGAACTTATAAGCGATGGAACCATTGGTCCGCGCCTATGCACCGATATAGAAGCAGCCAGATAAATGGCGACCCAATCTTGCTAGGCAGTGAATTACCGGAACATTTAAAGACGGGATAAGATCGAAATGGATTACTGATGAACAATTTTCCAGCAGACCAACACTTAACGTTTACAAGAATTCTAAAAAGGGCCTATACACTTGAAAACTACTCCTGTAGAAATTCAACTCCAGTCGATGTTATACGATAGGCAGACCATTATCAAACCCGTCCAACGCTAGAAATATTATTTTGACATACACAATTATTATGCACACGTAGTATAATGTAACTATACGATTTGCACAATGCCTATATTAACTGATATTATATTATATGTGTACAACGGTAGCCCAAATGCGCAGTTGTAAATGAATTCCATATTGTCTTGCCACTTGGCGATACAGCGAAATTAAAGACGAGAGTTTACCGGAGCAAGTAGGTTCGATTCCTCGTCAGACTACCGATGCATGTCACGCGTATATCCTTGGGCTATGCTCAAGGTAATCGCTTCTCAGTGAAGAATAAAATCTACCATGAAGGGTAAAGAAGGTTTTACTGTTTGGTTAGCTCAGGAGCTTCTAAAAATAGCGAAGACATATCTCACCTAAAGGAACTGAGACATATAACACAAGCACAGTATTGATATATAAATATTCACGAAATATGGTTTAGTCCTATTTATATATCATCATTGTGTATTTATCTTGTAGGCATATGTGTTTATTGTGGGCCTGGTGCACTGCAGAGCCATATACTCGTCACGAGAACTCGTCAGACCCAGTAGTACAATGTACACACAGTCGCACCGTAAGGTTTATCGCAATGACAATTCCTACTGTGCCCCTATAATGTATTACCATGTCACACAAAAATACGTTGATTAGTCTTTCTAACTATGCAGCATACAGCCAACTCAATTCTTGAATGGTTTCATACTCCAATGCAGGTCTTGAGACAACAAACCACAACAGAGACAGAGACAGGAGATAAATATAAAAAAATGACATCAAGAAACGATGGCAAACTTACTCAGGTGTTCACTTACTAATTCACTTAATGTTTAAATAATTTATCTTTGGATAGAAAATGAAAATAATAATTATTCACAATGACATCTTATTGTGGAAAATAGATCATATTATAGTTACCACGGCAACTTTGTTATTTGTCTTTTTGAAGAAAATATTTTTTTTAATGTTTTATTCCATATGCCGCGCTGAAAGACCACGTCAAAGATACTACAAGGCGAGTAAGTATGCAGCGTTAGCAACACGTGAGGAAGAATAGAAAGCGATCTTGAATTACATCGTGACCGAAGGAAGTCATAACACCTAGACGTCCAGGGAATTGGATAATAGAAGTAGGTGCATGTTCATCATAGTTTAACGCAAAGTAAAGACAGGGAAGGCTAAAACAACAAAAATAATTATATGATAAACCGGTGGATGTTTTTCTACTTCTTCTACTTTTAAAAATAATGGAAGGATATAATTCAGACTATACCATGAAGTTTGCACTATTTAATAACAAGAAATCGAACATGTAGAAATATATGCAGGAAATACGCAAACGTTAGGAATTGAAGCGTGACATCGTTAACGTTTAGTATCTCTACGTCATTTCAGAGATTTCACGAGGCATTATTTTGGTAATTTCTATCAGTGCATCGACCATTATTGGCGAGCAATTTAAAGGACAAACAGAAAGGAGGAACCAGTGTGTATATACTAACATCCAGTGCTTGAACTGCAAATATAGCAGTCAGTTGTGTAGAATAGTGAGTCACTGTGAATAAAGTTCAAGAATACTCAAGTTTGGCAGTCAGGAAGAGAAAGCTGAATTCCCTGACGTCCCTCCTCTCCCCTTCCAAAATTAATGACGAATTTTGAATTGATAAGAATGCTTATTACATCCGAAACGTTACTGGCTCTATCGGTGAAAGTCTGGAATCGTCAAATGGACGGAGGCGACCTTTGGGAATCTTCCAGTTTCCGTGATGGGTACCTCAACATTATTTGCATAAGTGAACCAATGACCTGTGGGTTTTGTATATGTTTGTGCTCAATGCATCTGAATTATTGAATATATTATTCGGGAAGAAGATTGAGTGAATAATGTACACGGCATAGTAGATAGCTGAGCGTGTTAATCAAGCGCACGATACCACTAAAGTAATTACCTCACTATGGGAACCCTTGGAACTAATAGACTTAAGTGCAATCCTTTGAATTCATACCACACACAGGACATCTGGTAGGCTCACAGACTAATTAACTTGACGCCAGATGAGGTCTGTCGTTTTTTTATAAAAGCATTTCACACAATTTCTACATCCATTCATGTGGGTTGGTATATTAAAGTAAACTACTACCATACCTTTTCTCGATAGTCAGCATTCCAAAATGGACTAAAATGAAATACGTGGAATGTGAATAAAAACATCGTCATCATCACAACACCAAAGCATCGGACTAGTACCCAGATGATGAGTCGTTTATGATAGGCTATGTACTGATGAAATAGGGGATCTGGTGATAAGTACAAGGGACGGGCTTAACTTGATATGCACAGTGCCTCTGCATCGAATCAGCAGCTCCATTTACAAGATCTGCAGCGTGTCAACAAGTCAAACAGCAAGGAGTGTTAACGTAATCAAAATGTCAGACTTGTGATAATTATGATGAAGTTGCTGTAGCTCAGTAAGCACAGACCACATTCTAGGTTGATTAGTAAAATCAATGTAATTACAAACGATTTTCGTAATCCTACAACCGGTGTCTTCTTAACGGACATAGGCTAAGTAATCATTTACCTGTATTTCTGATTGGTCTAAGACTGATTTTAATGTTGATGACATTGACAAATTATTTGATTCAAGATGGTAATTATCTACGAGATTTTTCTGGACCACGTTTTTCAGCTATGAAAAGTCATCTGATGGTATTTACACCTCTATCAGAAAGAAGAACCATCATTATAAAAAATCTGAAAACAGGGAAAACAAGGGAAATTATTTTGTGTATAAACAGAGATTAAATTATTTATTTCGATCTGCCAAAATGAATTAGTTGTACAAAAGGTTTGATAAAGAAAAGAGTAACACTAAGTGTATACATGGAATCTGATTATTTCATTATCAAAACGAAGGACACAAATATAATTATTGTCGACGCCTTCAAACATCTGCCAGTGAGCTTCCTTTGTACAGTACATACTACATTTGAATCCTTCCTACCTGATAGCTATAGATAATGGTTTATCTTTCTGCCTGACACTGTACATCCTAATGCAAATTATTGTAAACCTAATTTGACTTTGTGGTCATGGTACATGAACAACATTAATGAATCTACAACACGGCTCATTATACTGCAGACGCTGCCAGGAGTTGTTCGTCTCAGGGGAAGATAACAGATCTCGTAAGCCACGCACGTTGACAAGGTTCGGTGCTCATGAGATAATTAAGCAATACCGGTATGGGATATCAACGAAGAGTGAATAGATTCGGTGGTTGCCCTGACGAGATGTCATTGATAAGGCGCGAAGTATACGCAGTATACTGCCGTACGGCCAATATTATTATATAAAGAGACACTTTGTGCTCAACAGTACTAACCAATAAAACCTCAATTAAAACGTATGTATAGATGAATGATAGGAACGCAAGTTCGTGTCGTGTAAACCCCATGGTTTGTTAGAAATGCCAAACAAATAAAATGATTACAAATACAAAGACTTATATTTATTTGTTATTTGAGACTGGTTAGCAGATGCAACGGTAACTAAAATATTCATGCTGTCCGCATTAGCGTTCCTTTAAAAGTGGAAAGGGCAAGCTTGATATAAACGGCAGATTGGCTTGTCTGGTTCGTTCAGCGACCGTGTCCCACCTTTCCTTATCAATTTGCCCGGTCAGCCCAACTCATCTAACAATTAATCTCAACATTCTCAAGTTGGCAAACCACTCCACCTTCTACGAAAGACGAACACAGTCCCCTTCTAGCTATTCGGGAGAATTGATTTGTGTCTGCTTCGTGAGTGTCAAAGGGTTCTTCCTTCAATAGAAGAATTTCTTCGGGCTGTTAAAAGAATTGCACAAGTGCATTACACACTACAAAGTGACTAATATGCTTTTACTGCGATGACCTTTCACGGTGCATGAATAATTATTTTAGAATCAAATGCAGTGCATTTTGATAATTGATAATATTCCAAGGACTTTGTTAGATATTTGGTAGGTATGGTCAATCTTTCATACTATGCTTCGCTTGCTGAGTTACTGTCCTAACTGATGTCATCCAGTGATATTGATATATTCTGATATCCATTCTCGTCGGCAAAATCAACCCAATCACAAGTCACGCTTCAGGCGAGTGTAGTGTTAGTATATAACTGTCGTAGAGATGAGACATGACAGTTCCTTAGTACTTTAGTAAAGTCACGTATACGGTTATTAAAGCTGCAATACTTTTGTACTTTTAACATAAAGAAAGAATAACTTATTATCAACATTTATTGGGCAAACCTCCACGTGAAAAATGTGAACGTAAACGTATTATTATAAATATGACAGGCCCAATTTGTTTTATAATTGAATATTAAAATACAAGACCTCATTATACGGGTGGCTTGATAACGAATCATAAACTGCATTTCTATGGTAGGTCGTGACTTGCACGTGTCCCATTATCCACATGTACCTTACACAATGCTATATCCCACGCGCGTACAAGTTGTGCGTCCACTCGCTCTTCCATGTAATTGGTCAGTTTAAAGGAGCGTATACCACTGCAGTGCGTACTGCACGTCAACACGCGCGCATCTGCGCTGCGTGGGCGTCAGCGCGCTTGTATGACGACATAATTACCCGAGGCCCACTTTGCTACGAGATTGTAAATCTTATCTGACAGTTCTCCCTCTGTTTGCGATGCTGTAAGACATTAGTGCATCTTTGGTAGACACCTCCTAGCTTCGTGAGTTATCAAGTTCATCAAACGGCGACCAAGTGGAAGGCCTTAAGGCAGAGGTAAGGAAAGGCGACTATGTGACGAACGGAGATTCATTCGCTATAATTATGATGCACAAATAAAAGCCACTTATTTTAACGATTTACGAACACAAGGATTTCCTGAGAAACTAGTCACACGCATTGCTATGGCATATATTTCTTCACCATCATCCGAGGCCTTTTGTTCCACATCTTGCATGCTTAAAATCTTACATGTTGTCATGCATCATAGTTTACATCTTCACGAAAATCTATCTGGTGGAAATGAGTGCCGTGCATCTGCAACACGTGCAACACAAATCCGTCTCTCATCTACAGTAGGCCTATAACGAAAAAATACGACCAAATTGACAAAGTGTCCTATTGTGTATACTTAGGAAATCTTGACATCATTCCATGCACGATCCATCTTGGACAGATTTTAGCCAAATTTATGTCGGTCTATAAAATCAGAATTCAGAGACTCAAATATTGTCTTCGGTGATGACAACGGAGGAAAATGCTTCTCTTTTATTTTCTCTCACATTCACAGAATTTGATTCACGAACTAATTGACATTGTTTTAATCTAAAGCATTTTCAAATACTTTAAACTTCGTCACGGCTGAGGGATAACTTTGTTATTAGTACTTTGATATTAAGACTCGCTTCAATTTGTTAACGTTTACGATGAATTTCGTTTACCGAATAGAAGTCAAATGCCTTTCTTAAATGCCGCGGAGGGAAAGCTTTGAGCACGTAAAAGTCCCAGATTGTGATCATTACTTTGAGACCTATTGTGGTCATGATTCTTTGGCAGACATGTTTGATGTTTTAAGAGCAACATGTTAAGTGTTACACACACTATAGCATTACGACATGTATGCGTTCGTTATAACCACAAATACACACATTTATTTACGAGAACTACATCTAAGAACGCTTCCACTAGTTCATGAAAAGATCACTGAAATAAACATGCAAATGGCCGGAATGATACACAGACTATCTCATTGCAGTTCACCATTCTCATCAAAGATAAAGGGACTGTCATGATCTTATCTTTCAATTCCAATCAAAGACAGTGATCGGATCCTTTGGGTCCTGGTCCGGCAAATTTCTTGAGTGGAAGTGGCGTTCCTTTAGGGGTGTCCTTAGAATTATTGATGCCGTTCCTAGCATGATGGAACTGACTTGCACTGGTGTAACCACCTGTAAACTCGTCAATTCGATTGTCAGGCTCACATTGTTTGATCACTATAATGCCCCGAAGGAGGACTTTGAAAATTAGTCGATAGAAGGTCCGTCGAAACTCACGATTGCTGAGAGTGTAGACGATTGGGTTCATTGCCGAGTTGGAATGAGACAAAATAATGGCGATTAAAAGGATGGTGTACTCCACACCACCTGTGTATAAGATAACAGTGTTGATGATGTGTAGCGGAAGCCAGGATACGGCGAAGAGGATGATGACAATGGCAAGAAGTTTGGCTGCTCTTCCTTCCTTGACAGCCAGAGCAGATAGCTGTCTATTCATCTCATCATTGCTCGCTACCATAGTCCTTGAGATGGCTATTAACTGTTTTCTGACGACACGGAAAATTCTGACATACACGAAGAGCATGATCAGCAACGGGGGCAGCACCGATCCTAGGAAATTGAAGTAAACCATGTATCGCATGTCGATAACCTCCGTGAAGACACACGCATAGGTTTCGTTCTCCGGTTTGCCTAAATTCCATCCAAAGACAGGAACCATGCCGATGATGAATGCCATAAACCACGTCAGGAGAATGACAACCATCGCACGACGCGCTGTGGCAACTCGCTTATACTTCAAGGGAGATACCACGGCAAAGTAACGATCCAAAGCTATGGCCAGTAAGCTCAGAATGGAGCTCTGTGTTAACGTCACCACGAAGGAGTTCATGAAGAGACACAGATGAAAACTATTTCTAGGTTCGCCAGCATTGGTCAGGAGAGCGAAAGGGATTGCTACGAGACCCACGAGGAGATCAGCAATTGCTAAGGAGACGATGAAGTAGTTAGTGACATTACGAAGTCTTCGGTTGTAGTACACAGCCCAACAGACAAGGGCATTACCTAAGGCAGCGGCGACAGCAATGGGGATCTCCGCCGCTAGTCCTACAGTAACGTACACATCCCCCATCCTCTATCTCACAGATCCCAATAGCAATGAATTAAAGAATCTCCAGTCGAGCCGTATTCACGGTGTTCCCAAGCATAAGGATTGCGAGTCAAGGGATGCACTGAATATTAGTGAAGAGACGAGCATGGAGCACTCATCGCCGACCAGTCCTTACTCTGCCTGCCCTCCATTCAAGCATGTGATGTCGATCTTGGGCATAATTGAATTGACTCCTTGATACAACATCGAATAGAAAGCCACCTTTCCATCTGCTAACACCATTGCATAGGCGTTCACATCTCGAGATTTCATTTCAGTTATTAAATTCACGCAGTCGTGTGATACTTCCATGCACTGTTGATTCCAGTTACACACAACATCACCCACACGCCAAGCGGGTCAGATTCTGCTTCACACAATCATGTTTCTTCCAATTGCAAGAGTAAACAAGTTGTTGCTTGCTTACGAGCGGCTGACGAAACCTTCACCACTGCAGTAATGACACGGCAGCGCCTAATGGTACGGCGCCTAAATACTGTATAGTGGCCAGACCTTGAACTTGGCGTGAACGCGTGTATACGTGTACCTCATCCACCTCGTCACTGGCACATCATGCACAGCAACCTATTGTGAAAGCAACCTATTGTGATTGTTAGCAGACATCCATTGTCCGAGTCGTGCAACCAATCCCTTGTTTCTCGTCCTTGTCCACAATATTGTTCTTTCTCGTATCGAGCAATTCCTTGAGTAAGTTGGTGGCACGCGGTATTGTATTTGCAGCAATTTACAGCCAGGAGTATGAACCAGCGATAAGGAGAGACCAGCAAGTTTAAGATGAAATCTCGTCTCCTGGCAGCAACTATGACGTCATTAGTCCCACCTCATCGATTGCTCGTAGTCCAAAGACGACCAAGTTCTTGTCCCGAAGATTGTTTCTGTAAAGTAGAATTAAGTGGAAATGATCAGCCCACGTCAGACAACGATTTAAATTTTACACTGTACGCGAACGCACGACTAAAAAAATGGTAGCAATACTAGCAACTAGCATTATTTGTATGAACGACAGTGGTGTGATATAATTTCTAAGGGAGTCTTTGAATCCTATCCACGTACATGACAGTCTTGAATGATGGTGCACTACGGGTGGAAATAAAACACCCCATCCAGGTAATTGCTTCCTGATCCGTTTGGGTGCAATGACAGGATCCGTTTTCGCTCCGATTGAGGCAATTTCGCCACAAGCAAAACAGCTCGATAAAACCGCGTTCAGATTTTGGAATGGGCTGACTTGTGTACAAAAAAAATCAACCAGTAGTTCCCCGAGGCAAATACAAAATGTGCTGAAGTATGAAAACAATTGCTATCAATAGTTATTTTATGTTCTCTAATTCAACCCTAACCCACTAAACATATAGTTACCTAACCCAATAATACTAATCATTTCTGTTATCATCGAAATGTCAGGCCTCTACATTTTTAAGAGAAATGTTTTCAATAGAATAAGGACAGAATCAGGAAACCAACCCGATATTGTTTAAAGGTAGATTTAAGTTGCTTTCAAGAAACACTTCCATGGGCCAAACGATTCGTGAACAGCGCCTCCAACAATCCGACTAACATCATGCATGGGAGACTGTTCGCCAGCGGAAAGCTGAGAGTGCGTAAACAGATCCTAGCTGAAATGCCGGAATCTTTCTTACATAACCCTGATGTCTCACTTGTCGGGTTTTCGTTTGAATTTCAGGAAATTGCAGGGCATATACCATACTGACATCATCATTAAACAATTGCATGGAATTGTTAAATTTGGAAAACTCTAAAACAAACAAGAAATATGAAGGGAGAATGTAATTATCAGCAATTAATTCGTCACAGGAAATAGGTTGCTCTTCTCAGTTCCCTTTCAAGGTGAAAATCTTCAAAATTATTTTCACAAACCATAGGTGCCATATCCATTTATTTCAAATGCATTTTGCATTTATACGAAAGATCCTGCTTCCCAGGGGTATTTTATTCAGTTCATGCAAAATTCATAAGTTTCTCACAATGGTAGGCCCTACAATTTTCCAAGCCAAAATGCTGTCGTGCAAACTACTCTTTTAGTTTTTAGGCTGTGACGTTTAGGGAGAGTTATTTTGAATAAATTTCAGATTTGATTTTGGATCCATGGTTTGGATTATCTGCTTTGTGGTGCTTGACACATTTTGCATCGCAAATCTCAATTCTACAAAATGAATTGTTTGATCTGCCTGGAAAACTGTCTCGCTGTTTTCTTTTAATCTCATTTTGTTTTTGGAAAAGCGGCAATCATTGGAGATGATTACAAGATGATGATTGATTTGGACGTGAACACCTGTAAATGGTTGGATTTCACCATTTCATTTTTGTTTTTACAATCCTAGAAACTTAAGGTGATATACAAAAATGTTGCAAACTGCAAGAAACTGTGAAAAAAATATATTAAAAAAAACTGAAAAAAAATGTGTTGCCAGATATTGCAGAAAGAATGGAAATAAATGAGCGGGTATAGGTGGTGACAGTCAACGTTGTAAATAGTAAAAGGCACAAGTCACGCAAGTATAAGTGGTTGGTTGTGGGGACGGCGGCCTAGCTTGAAGAAGCAACTGTAAGATTGAAATCTCTCCGCTTCGAATACAGAGGACAAGAATTAAAGCCAACCCATTGATTATGTGTGACCTATCGTCTTGTCTGACTGCATCCGTTTCGGATTACCCAATCACTTTGCCTTTTAAGAAAACGGAACGAGTTTGTCATGCTGATTATTGTCAAAAACTAGAGGGTCTGGGTTTTCTATGGTAGTAGGACGTTTCGCAAAGGCAGGAGGAATTACTTAAACTCATTACTAAGGAATTACCTTACAATGAAGATTTATAATCATTCATAAAACAAGGAGGTAATTCATTGTCAACAATGCATCGATATTTTGTGCAACCAAACAGGAAAAACAGGTCAATACTCACAGCTGTAGTCTTGGTGTTCGTCGGTGTCTTGTTCGTTGGAAGCACATGTAATTCCCCAAGAATGCAGCTAGTCACTGAGAAATGTCTCAACCACAAAAAGCAAACGCCCTCGTCCACGAAATGAACATTTGCAGCCGCTCAGAAAATCACAGATGTCTCATGGTCAACAAAAACGAAGGACCACCTTGTTCAACGGATTCAGTCCGTATCTGTGGCACGCACAACCGTCGTCGGGTTGCAGGGCCAAGGCAAACTAATCAATAAAACAGTCCCGGTTCTTGGCTAAGTGAACTGCTGAAGTGTCCCGTCGTGCGTGCTTCACATGTCGCCTGTGAATTGAAAGAAGAACATCGGTCTCGGCGGCATAGGGGGGCTCCATTATTAATAAAAAAATGTCCTCATAGACCTGGTAAGAATTGCAAGGACTTTACTCTTGACTGATCTCATGGGCCTTAGAAGCGCTCCTCGCCTTCAACTAGTTCAATTTGTAGTGAGGCTTGAGTCAGAGACTAATTGAGGAGCTTGAGCATCGGCTCCGCCCACGTGATTTGTCCTTGTACGGCCCCGTTAGCGCTCTGCAAGGTGTGCTTGTGACGATCAATCATTCAACTAACGGCATACTCGCTTGCTTGCCATACTGCACCTATTGAAATACAGAGTGTTACATTCACTTCAACCGGGTCATAAATACAGTCCCGTTTGGGGTTCTTTCTCCGAACAGCTGTCATCCATCGATTGATAACAACTTTAAAAATTCAGATATTTCCCGATGCCAGTAGAACAGCGTGCGTGTTTCCTATGAGTGTATCGTGCACTCCGTGGTCCGTGGTTTCTCAGCTGTTTGGGCGGATATTTGTCTAAAAGCGACGCCAGGTCGGAGGTCAAGAACTAGGCAAACGAAAGGGAAACTCGTTGAGAAATGAATGTGATGATGGCCTGGCGATGTCTGCGGCTAGCACGTAGGTCTAAGCCTTCCTCGTGAACTCATAAAACAGGAAGCGGAATTACAAAGGTCCTGTGAGCAAGGAATATAAATAGCAGGATAAGCAAAGAGGTCCCAGACGACTATCAAGTATGAATCGACGCGTCCAATCATTGGCCTGATTCTACCAGTCGTTCATCCATGCCTGGTCAGTCGTTGGTCTGGTCAGACGGCTGGATCGCCTGCAGCAGTCTACCCGAATAGTTATGTGACCGACCTTAGCTCGTGCACACAATCCTATGAGGCCCGTCCTTGTACTTAGAATGGAGCAGCGACGTGCAGACTGGCAGCCGGGTCTAAAAATAGTTTGCCACGGTCAAATAAAAGTCGATTGGAACTCTTATGGCGCTTGGACAAGGCACGAAGCGTGTTCCGAAAAAAAGAAAGAATCTTGAACGTGCTTACGCCCACGTTGACTGCGAAGCTCTTGGATGGAGTGCGACTCGTAGATTGTAAATTAGTTAGCATTGAAGACTTCCTGTCACGTTAAAATCCAGTGGCTTGCCTCTACTAAGTGGTTACGAAGAGCTCATGCACAACCAACCACCCACACGTCCTGTACGATTTGACAGGTTGTAGAGAAATGAACCTGCCTACAAAGGGCCAGGAGGTAAAGGGCCTTAACAGTCACCGTGGAACCCACTAATGGTGGTGGCTACAGCGCCATCTACGACAGCCTATGTCAAATCTTTGCAAGAATACCATACTGTACAGATCAGAGGCACATGGTTGCCACGTATACACCTCCTTATCACCTCCTTGTCCTCCTTGAAATATTATCAATTTTTAAAAAAGCTACTTATTAAGCCTGTAAATACACAATCAGTTGTTAGAATTGATTCACATTAGAAAGCCATCAATGGGAAGATTGTTTTATCTTAGACCTTTCTCACAAAACCAAATCATTAAATAGGAAAACAAAACTAATTATTAAAATCTCCATCAAGATTTTTCAATGATGTAACTGAAAACATATAACGCATTAAACCTAGGACAATATTTGCAGACCGAGGGAAAGCAATAGACGTTGCCATAGAAATGCAATGTTCGGAACGAGGGTGCAGGGGGAGATGCTGAACCATCTCGAGTGTTTTGACAAGCACTTGACGTTTTTCAACGTCCAAATTTCTTGCTAATATCCAGTGCATAATACAATATACATGTCGTGTGAATGAGTGCATCATGACTACTTGATCCTGGTGATGGGTAAGCTCGCTACATGGTTTCATTCTGAGAAATAAAAAAAACAGAAATTCTCGACAGTTCTCGAGCAATTGTAGAGCAAGAGAAAGAGGAGGAGGAGGAGGAGATCAGGAAGAATGAGGAGAGGGAGCAGGAGGTGGAGCAAGATGAGAGGAAGACAAGAAGGAGATCAGGAAGAATGAGGAGAGGGAGCAGGAGGTGGAGCAAGTTGAGAGGAAGACGAGAAAGAGATCAGGAAGAATGAGGAGAGGGAGCAGGAGGTGGAGCAAGAGGAGAGGAAGAGAAGAAGGAGATCAGGAAGAATGAGGAGAGGGAGCAGGAGGTGGATCAAGAGGAGAGGAAGAGAAGAAGGAGATCAGGAAGAATGAGGAGAGGGAGCAGGAGGTGGAGCAAGAGGAGAGGAAGACAAGAAGGAGATCAGGAAGAATGAGGAGAGGGAGCAGGAGGTGGAGCAAGAGGAGAGGAAGAGAAGAAGGAGATCAGGAAGAATGAGGAGAGGGAGCAGGAGGTGGAGCAAGAGGAGAGGAAGACAAGAAGGAGATCAGGAAGAATGAGGAGAGGGAGCAGGAGGTTGAGCAAGAGGAGAGGAAGACAAAAAGGAGATCAGGAAGAATGAGGAGAGGGAGCAGGAGGTGGAGTAAGAGGAGAGGAAGACAAGAAGGAGATCAGGAAGAATGAGGAGAGGGAGCAGGATGTGGATTAAGAAGAGAGGAAGACAAGAAGGAGATCAGGAAGAATGAGGAGAGGGAGCAGGAGGTGGAGTAAGAGGAGAGGAAGACAAGAAGGAGATCAGGAAGAATGAGGAGAGGGAACAGGGGAGGCGCAGAGGTAAGAGGACGGGGAGAAGGGAGAGGAAGAAAAGGGATGGAAGAAGAAAATGAGGAGAATGGGAAAGACAAGGAGGAGAGGGAGAAAGAAGACGAATGAGCAGGAGGAGGTGAAAGGTGAAATTGAAGGAAAGGATAAAAAAGCAAAATGAAAAGGGGAGAATTAAGGAGGAGAATGGAACGAAGGACGAAGAGAAGGATGATGTGGGAGGGAGTGACAGTAAGGTGGATGACAGTAAGACAACTCCATGTAAATTATCCGTTACCTGTCTTTAATTAAAGGGATGAAAAAAAATCACCTAATCACAAAAGACTGCGGATATAGCCTTACTAGGAAGCACTCAGGGTTCATACAGAGTATTTCTTCAATGTCTTTAGTAGGGAAGACCATTCCATATCCTCCTCTCACAAATCACACGATTAAGGTTCGAGAAGTCCAAGTTACAACGAGTCTTTGTCCAAAGCACGGCCATCCTCAATTGCCTCCTCTTACGTTACACAATTCCGAGTCTGTATTCAGCTAAATTCAACGAGGCTGGACTCGTAGCTGTCCTGTTCAGCAAACATCTAGCTGCGACTGAACAGAGGAGCAAGATTAGACGAAAGCGCTGGTCTGGTATCAAGTTTCTCAATGCGTGTTGACCGTGTCCATGTCTGTCTTTCTGCGAACCTCGTGAAGTTTGCTTTGACCAAGGAGGCTCGTGCTTTCCTGGGATGTTCGAAGTCGACAAAGTCTACCTCTTTTTCTTTGCCACAAGACTCGACAAGAGATTTCAGATAGACTTCAAGATGAATGGATGTATATTAATAATTTTCATAAGTTTCCGCAGATTATTGTGTAACGGACAAGATAATGATGGCATTGTATACGGTATTGTACAGGCGTGTTGCAAGACAAGGCCTTTGACTGCTGTAACCTGTACATTAAATGGGATTGCCTAATGTTATTCCTTCAAGTGTTACGAATCGTGAGAGGTGATGAGTTTTGCGATTGTAACAAATCATTGTAACATAAATCTGGTAAAATCTTCCAAAGCAGCAACAACATGCAACTCATCTCTTTCAAGAGAGAGTACACATGTGGGTTTGAGGAAAGCCGGCAATCCAATGTTTCGGGCAGGGTGTACGTGCTCTGCACGAAACGTTGAGTTACCGGCTCTTCTCACGGTTAAGGCAACACCATGACATTGCAAACATTAAACTTTGCGAATCTTCAAATCACTTTCCTCTCACGGCAACCCAAGGACGGACCCTTATTACAGCAAAAATTGCCCGTGGAATTGTGACTTTGTTATTTCAAAGGAAACGATAAAAAGTTAACATGAAAACAGTCCTGAAAAGTCACATCAAGAAAAGAAATACCTGTAATAATTATATATACATTTTGTCGATCTCCTCAACTACAGGTACCATCTTCTACCTTAAAACACTCACACCTCATGTTCTGCTACACTGACAGACAACGTTAGACAGTGACGTGGCTATCAAGTATTTCAGTAGGACTGAGGTATATTTGTCCTGTTTGTGATCAACAACACACGGAAGGAAAACTAATACTCTGCAGTGTTAAACACAAGACGCGTACAAAATAATTATTTGCATTCTATTTGTGGTTGCTGGGATCCAGTGATTTCCGGGACAGCCTTCTCTTAAAATACTCTTTGCCTTTTGCACCCAAAAGTCATTTCAGAAGCAAAATGCAATTGATATAGGGGCTCATACGAAGGCTTGTTTTGCTCAGTTTAGCACCTCTGCAAGTGAGAATAGCCATAGGGTAAACTGAAAAGGTTCGTCCTTCATGTGACTCCATTCATGACTCTAGCGAAACTAGAACTACATAAACTTGTGTCTTTCACTCTGCGCACTAAATATTCGGACTCCGAATAATTACGAAGAGGTTAATGCAGTTGACATTGTCAGTTTAGTTTTGGGTAGGATTAACTTGATGTCAAACATCTTCAATTACAAGGGCAGTCCTTTTCCTATAGTCATTCCCAATCTTGGAACATCGCATTGTTGAATTAGTTGAATCCAGTGAACAAAGCTTGAATCAAGATATAGAACCAATTTCCAATTAGTGATCACAGGATAACGAATTTCAACCTTGCTCTTTAATTTCCGTTGGCGTCACCGGTAGACGGGTTTTGATGCACAATGAATTCTCGAGAGAGGGAAGGGATACTCCCCATGAATCCCAGCGTGGTGTTCTATGTAAGACGAGCTATCCCAGGTTATGGTACCGACTTGGGATGGATCGCTAGAAATACCAACTTCCTATGAGGGGGGGGGGGGGCAGCATTGCTCTGCTTATAGCCAGAGGGAGGCTGAAACCATTTTGCGAGCAGTTTGGATCATCGAATACCGCTATCTCTTCTTGTGACAAGCACATGGACTTTTTTTAGGGATGCAGCGTTTGACAGGATGCGATAGCTCTTCCCTTGGTGACCTCAGCCTACTGTATCTTGTCGTAGTTGACAACTGGGAGAGCGTGAGCTTGGCATTGAGGGACACAGGGCCGAGGTGACCAAACACCTGCAGGGGAGACAGGTGAATCATACATAAAGGGCGTTCCATCTTGGGACACTCAAAATACACCGAGAGCTAAATCAAGATCAGTGCATTTTGGGACCTGTCTCGGGTGACTGTAATGTCCACACTGCAATATTTATGACCGTTGCATTTACTTGAGCGGCTTTTTTTCTTTCTTCTGAGATAACTAGCTATCACTCAGTAGCTAAACATCTAATGCATGGAAGTTTGACCACGGTATAGTAGTAGGTGGTGGATAAAGCGACCTGTATTGATTTCGCACAATAGTATACAGCGTATGAAGAACCATGCTATGCACAAAACACATTTTAGTTGGTATTCATCCTTTGTCAAACGGGGTTTACACTACAACGGAAATACTCCAAGCAAATATATCTAAGATTGCTGTAGTTCCCACGCTCTTCCTTTCCTCGTCCTTCTCCTACACACTTGAAAGAGGACGTATTTGGAAACTTCCTCCCACCCAGTCGCCAATGACCATTAGACACCACATCAGACCCTCCTTCAGAATTACATTCAGCCTGTGGGCTAATAGAAAGGTCTTCTCTTCGGGGAATACGACTACTCCAACCTTCGTGTCATCAATCCCAGTCCCTGCTTCCTTTTTGACGCCCATGTCGAAAGGGCGAACGAACAGATCTCAGAGAAGGAATTGTGCCTGAGAGATCACGACAATGTAATTGAGAGTGGAGTTGGTCCAAGCACGTCTTGCAAGACCTCATGGATGTGTCCCCAGTCGTCAGGATGTTTTCTCTAGCCGAACGTGGAGTGTTTCCATCGCTGAGTCTGCTTGCCCCTCGCGTAGTCAAGGGCACTTCTTATAGTGCCCAGTCTCGGCGATGCCAAATCAAACGCTTAAACCGGTCACCGACCCCTCTGTCATCAGAGCGCGAGGTTGTCCTGTTATTCCTGAATCCCTCACCACATAGAATGGAAGACCCATTCGAGTGCACTCTACTAACTCATAGTGCCTCAAGGAGGTGGGAAAACCAATGAAATGACTAACACAGGCCTACGCAGTGTGTACAAATTACCTCCTAGCTCGCCAAAGAGCCAAGGAAAGATGAATATGCATCAAGAGATGTAATGTCCGTACACAGCGTCCCGTCAGCCTAATGAGGGCGAGAGTATAATGATGTAAAGCATCGCTTGTACAAGGTTGCATTTGTATCAGTAACTCAACTCAGTTTTTTTCATTCATATTAATATGCTAAAACCCCTAGGCCCATTCTGCACGTTTTTGTTTTGTTTTTGATATTGCAGGTCGTTTTTAGTCAGTGAGCAGTTTGCAACAGTTTTTGTATTAACTTTATTTGATATCAAGACAAAAGAATTCCCCACATGTATGTGCGGACACCCTGAAAGGTCCGTGACCAATATGCAAAGACTGCACCGCTTTAAAGGTGGATATAAAGAGATCTGAAACCTGTTCAATAACGACGTCAATTGACAGATTATCAGCAGGTTCTGGGGTAAATTACACATTGGCCAGTTGACTGAATTCTCATGAATCACAAACTACCCTCGTTTAATCTATTTTGGTTTTCCAAAGTGCTGTTTTAATAGCATAACAGTTACGCAGACAGCAATTAGTCCTGGTGTCTCCAAGATAATAGTCTGTCTATTACACATGAGACAAATTTTAATGCACCTTAAAGAAACCCGATAACCCTTAAGGCAATGGCACGTGACCTGCAGACGGTATCATCATAAAGCAATCCGTCAATCGCACTAAGGGGGTATTTGGTGAAGGGACTCGTTATCAATTTCAAGAGAAAAGACGAACTTGCCGACAATGTTTGCATTACTGTATAAAGATTTCGTGATCTCGTAAAAATGACATTAAATCACCGCCCTTTAAAATAACGACTCACAATTTCCGTTACTTAGGCCTATAGATGCATTGTTGGCGATCATCTATAGGGGAGATTTGATATTAAAAACGATTATGGTAGTCGAGATTTAAATAAGTCACTAAAGATTCTGTACACACTCAGAATAGCCCCAGACAGTATCAACACTAAGCAGTCATAAACAAACGACTAAACACCCCAAGCAACCTCTTCATTTGGGTTTGCCTGCCAGCACTGAGCCAGTATTTCCTGATCGTGTTCTGGGTTCGAAAGGCTGGCAAATGTAGGATCGACAGAGCCTGGTCTGTGGATCATATTCCTGATATCTAAGGAGTCAGGGTGTTTAAGAATTGCTTTGATACACGCCGAACGCTCACGGTATTGAAGAACATTTCGCTGATTGTGGGACGACGGCTGTTACATGCATCTTTATCAAAGTTGACAATTCAAACTGTATTCTATCAAATGAAAAGACGTGTTACATTTAATATAAATTTAGGAATCTTTGTCGTCTACTTACCAATTAAGACAAACCGAACAACACAAATTATCAGAAAGATTAAGTATTATATAACGCAAAAATTAGCCATGGTAAACATTGTGAATAAGCGTCAACTTTTTTATTTCAAATGATTTTGGTTTGTAAAATCGTTCAAAAGATTAAACACAACTGAATTGGAGAAAAACAAAAGGCTTTGCGACTTGGTAAACACGAAACAGTTATCGTGTAGATGGCATTGCTTTTTCCTTTTAGGTCAAGATGGCAAGAGTAGTTCAACAGCAGAGACATAGGTCGCCTCACTTCCGGTATATCGCACTGTGGTGACATTCACCAGTGGACGGACAAGATACGCATTCATTGCACACGGTTTGTATCCAGTATGCAGACAGTGAAATATTATGTCCTTATTACAATTATAGCAGGTGGTGATTTACAAGATTCCATTTCAAATACAGCTACTAACGGTACACAACGACATGATTGAATTCAGGAATAATTGATTTACAGCAGAAGGCAGGGGACCTGTGCCATCTAGAATACTGGGTTAATTAGAAAACTGGGTTAATTAGAAAACTCAGGAGAAACCGCAGGCCGGGTGTATCATCAAATACGTTCTCATTAACACTGCTATTTCGCTACTTTTCATTATGCCCCAAAATACCAAGTAAAAAGACGAAAAGGGAAGATTATTTGTGGTATTTAAACTGTCCGGGCAGAGCATGTTTGGGCTTAATATATATTATAAGAAAAGACAGACCAGTATAGAAAATGATAAACTTGAATTTGAAATCTAAATTAAATTTGACTTAAATGATTGCGGTGGTCGAACTTCAAAACCCGAAGGAAAAACAAACCGAGGAAATATTGGACAAACACGTCAAGCCAAACGCAATAACAGACAGCCCAAGCCCAAGGTGGATGTGATAGCATGACTAGGTCACCTGGACTAATGTACGATCATGTTTCCT
The DNA here is from genome assembly GCA_949987565.1 of Luidia sarsii. Taxonomy (NCBI): domain Eukaryota; kingdom Metazoa; phylum Echinodermata; class Asteroidea; order Paxillosida; family Luidiidae; genus Luidia; species Luidia sarsii. The sequence goes on along the minus strand of OX465105.1, from coordinate 26,782,834 downwards.
CAATCCAACCATAGACAGACCATGGAGGACAGACAGACACCATCAAAGGAGGAAGGTTCCCCCTCTCAACTCCCTCTGCATTTCCCCCGTAGTCTCCCATGGCATCCCCTTACACCGCTGTAATTATATAGCCCAGACTTTAGCCTGGTTTCATCTGCTGGCAGTCTGCTTCCAGCCATTGTCCTACATCCTTGTATGGAGTGCAAGGAGACCTTAATTTGTTTGCCAGCGAATTTGTCTCTTCCCGTTGATGGACCGGTTTGATTCTGTTTAGGAAAACATGGCTTGCTTATTCATTACAAAAAACGATGAAGACAATTGGACACGAGTTTCCTGGAATAATGCTCAAATCTACGATTACTAAGATGCCTGCGCCCTTACGCTTCAAAATACTCTTAGACAGGGGCATTAAAGGATTTTTTTTTTTTTTACCAAAAATTTGTTTTTTTGATATCTTGTTCAAGACCACATAGTTATTACATCAATAAAGTTTCCAAGGATCCAAGTTTTGGCAGACCGACTAAACAGACATCAGTAAAAAAAAAAATAATGCTTTTGCAATCTCGCTCGTTCCAAAACGAATGTCACTCCCCTTCTGTGCCTCCCTAAAAGTCACGGGGTCGTGAGTCTGTGTACAAGGGCTGAATGCTGGAGGTCAGAACCGTGTAATTGTCTGTCTTACATGTCTTACACGTTTGCTTCGCTCACAGTTTAAGCACGTACTGGCAATTCAGAGTACCAAGGGAACTTGGTTTATTGAACTCAATCATATCACACCAATCAAAGTTTTGTATCCGCTGAGGTTCAACTTCTTACACTAACCTGTTTTATATCAAATAACGAGAAGACAAAATAGCACTGAAATGTGTATATCCCCCTGTACAAAAGGGAGTATTTTCAAATGGGAAATATTCTGTACACATTCTGTCTACGACTATAGTATTCGCGTTAGTATTGCTCGTTTGGTTAAGAGAAGATGGCGTTGGAAGTTTCGCTGTCCAATACTTCGGTTTCAAACGACATCTAGCGTGGCAATAGTGTATTCAAGATGTAACACGGATGTCATCTGTTCCTCTATCAACATAACTCACGTCATGACGCCATTACAAGACAATCTCAACTGAAGAGTATCATCTAATCACGGGAAATGGATTTAACGACTAACACGAAACCACTGTAATACTAACGCGTGCAGAAGATACATCATTTAGAACTGACAAATGAGGTGTCATGTTGATTGGAAACAGCGAGAAGGATTTCACTTCATTGAAATGAATGAGGTATAATACAGCGGGTGAACTCGATCTATGATCATGAATGGGTCTACACTGAGTTCAATCCAGGGATGTTCACTATTTCATACCTAACATAACAATGTGCAAATCCTATGAGGTGAATTTGAAATTTAGGTAGGCCTATTTATGGCTAGATTCATCATCTACAACACACACAAAGTGGATTCATGGGCCGAAAATGACAGCGAGAGAAATAAGGGGCATTTTCTTTTCTGAAAAGTGCGAGATTATGCGTTTACGTCGGGCTTGTGACGTCAGCCAGTGACCGCTAGTGACTAGTCACGAACAATTAATACTGCACTACATATGAAGTGCAACTGTGTACAAGCGAAGCATCCGCACACGACGGTCATGTTAGCCGGCTTCTCTACTCCGATCGGTACGACGATGGAGCTATAAGTAGGATGGTACGACGAGCACAATGTTGAAAAGGAAGTAAAAGGGCTACAAGTACCGTATAGTGTTGACGTATTTGAAATGCGAGTGAGAAAGCATAGCATGATTATTGAAGCAGGGTCGTCCAATCTGAGGGCTACGTGCTCTGGCCCTGTCTGTATACTCGCACCTAGCCGATACAGTCGACTCACTTTAGGACAGGAATCTAGGGCGTATTTAGGAATCTAGGGCGTATCTAGGGCGTATTTGGGTGTTTGGGAGTCCTACTGTGGTTGGTTAAACTTATTCCAAGCCTTCCAAAAGAGACATTTTAGGTCATCTTAGGGGAGGGGCACTGTGTACACCGCGTGATCGTTTAGAAGTGTAACGATTGGTCAGTTGATGACCGTACCATTACGAAGAAAGGGTGGCACACTACTTATTACCTTAAATAAAAACCTGATCACTCTCAACATTACATGTATCTTCTACACCTTAAAATTTAGTGGGCCTGACGTTTCGATCCTAGCAGGACCTTTCTCAAAGGCTTCTACACCTTCAAAATATAGAACAGATATAAACCTAAGATTAATTAAATTTTTGATAAAAGTGGGAAAGTGAATTTGCTTTGGAGTAGGTCTTCAACCCAGACCTTGATAATATTGATAAAATAGAATATACAAATAAATAGAATAGCGCACGTGCAGTTATCCAAGTGTACAACTCACTTGCAGCATGAAACTCCAAATCAAATCCTACAAAGATCCACGTGCTGAAACACCCACAAGGTCTCACTCTGGTAACCTCATAGTCACGTAAGACGGCGGCCGTTGCCTTAGTAACTGCCCGTTTAAATTCTTTTTAGCCAGTCGAGGGGAAGCGGTGGAAATAGATTGACGTCATTGGCATCTTGGGCCTTCTGAGAAAATCGTTCTGGTCACCGAGGCTGTGCGCTTCAGCGACGATGTCTACTGACTAATGTCGCAAGTAGGACGGATCTCAACAAACAGATGCACATTCATGCATGAACATTTTACATTAATTAATCCTTCCAGATTTGATTCTCAAATAATATGCGGCATTTTTTCTGTACAAAATACTGATAAAATCAAACGAGTGTACAAAAAAAATGAAAAGTGAAAGAAAAATGAAATGAAAAGTGTAACTGTAAGAACTTGACGAGATACGATATTTTTCTGGCATGAATCCAACCTTGACCGTTTCAATGATAGTCAGAGTCGGAGTCAGAGATGCTTCTAATTAAAAATGAAATCACACCTACCCAGGATCATAACTTGACTGCTAATTGAATTCATTACATTTCAAACTTCGTGATCAAAGTCAGTGGCCACAGATTTTGTTTCACCATGTCATTCATCACTGACTTAATTACTATCTCATGCCACCAGCAACTAATTGGAGAAGAGGTCGTTTTTAGACTTGAAGGACGTAGAATCTAATTACCACTACGCCGCTAACCATGCACCTGTCATCGATGGGAAAACGGGAAACAATAACATCGGGATGTCACGTTTTGATTTGAGAGGTTATTAATTCAAAGTAGAACAACACGAAAATGCGTCAGGGAATAAAACCAAGTATTAAAATGTGGGGGACACTTCAAATTATGAATACTATGGTTGTGTCTTCGTTCCGACATTGATTTGTATAACACGACTCTAACTCAGATAGGGGACTACTCAAGGAACAAACGCGAATAAGTCTACAAACAAACAACATTAATACAGACTGTACTTGTCAATGTCCTTTATTCATCCAATAAGACCTATTTGATATCATATGTAATATTAATTTATGTACAATTAGTAGAACATCCAGCATTTAGATTGGTATAAAGATCGAATATTATGGGATGGTTACTGAAATAGCCTTGCACGCAGGAAATTGAATACAAGAAACGCGTTAATACAAGTCGTAAGAAACGTCATTGATGATTTAAAAACTGATGAATGACAGCAGGAATAATTTCGACTACTTCACGTTTTTGAACATTTCATACATCAATTGCAAAGAAATGTCTGCCTTGGCCCGAAAGTTCAAACAATACTTCAACAAAAGTTTCAAAGCTGCCTAGAAAATATGCATTTGAAAAGGTAAAAAGAAGAGGACAAGAAATTAAGACAACCCAACAAAATTAACCACCAAGCACATGAACGGGGTTTGAATTACATGAAATACAACACGACAATGAGAGCATAATCAGATGGTGCTATCAAAGTACGTATTCAAGTCTTTGTATTGTACATCCAATCCCATTATATCATGGAGAAATACATGCGACTTTCAATCCCCTAACCCAAGCAGCTACTGTCTACCATGGTTACCCGTTCTTTCTTCCATCTCAATATTTGTTCTTGGATCAAACAATTTATAAAACCAGAAAGACTCAACAATCGGGGTCAAGCTTATTCTGCTGAAAGAAACATTGATGTTTTAAGGAAGTTGCAAATCCACAGTATTTTATTTGCCATAAGTATTTCAAGTTGTCATCGCTATACCTGACTCATTAGCCTACACAATCTAGTCATGTCACAGACATGTTCAGCGCCTTAGCGTCTGTGTAAAATATCCGTCAGAGGTTATCTTCTTGAAGTCAATAATAACATAAATATCTTCCCGGAATAAACTTGAAAGAGAATACTGAAATGGAAAAAGACATAAACCTGGAATAACTGACACGATGGGATACAAAGTCACAACCAACAAATTGATCAATGAAAGATGTCTCTACAAATATACACAGAAATCTTAATGAAATACACATCCCCCATTCTCCCTCATGATAAACAATCAATTAAAATAGCAGGCAATATTAAAAGATCAACAATATATTCTTCCAAACTGTAAACAAAAAAGTCGCGTGTTCTACACCTAATAGTTATCATTATCAACTTACACATTAAAAAAGATCAATTTTTCAATCCATTTCAATATATACTTTTATTAGGGGTGAATTAGGAGTATATACGATAATAAACAATCTCGATTCAATTATTTTTTCTACACAATTTTTCGGAAGTTTTCCAATAATTATGAGCATTTATAGCTAGAGGTTTTTACCATTTTGATAACTTACAGAAAACTAAAAATTATGACAAACAGCATAAAATAAAATAAAGTGAAACCCCCCCAAACAAAAAGCAACGCAGTAAGTAGTATTTCTTGTCTGGCACAAACACCACAAACATTTTGCAGGAACCTGTGATAATGTCGGCCCCCTTTGAGCACCACACAAATCATGAAAATGCAGCCGTTGCCAAAGCAACCAATTCCACATTGTTTCCTCATCAAACCCTACCGATCCAACCAATCTTGCAATCAAAACAGTGTTTGCAACTCTTCTCTTAGCGGTAGATGATACCAGGCAAGTTTTGCAGGCCGACATAGGAGAATTTGGCTGGTTGTGAGGCTCTAATTGGACGAGTTCCGATACTGTTTACAATTTAATTCAATTACCAGTCAATCTCAGCCGACAAGGGTAATCCCTGGTGGACAAACAGTCCAAGCGAAAGGCGTTATCACATTATCCACACAGTCACCATTGGTGTGCAGAGCACACCTTGCAATCAACCAGCTATTTCACCGCAATTAGATGCTCCCTGTCTTAGTAAGACAGCAAGCAGTGAGTCTGTATACATAACTCACCGATAAACATGCATAGATTTATCTGACATATAATACTTTACCTGTACAAAAATTACAATATGTACATAGAATCTGACTAGCAGGCAATGTCATTGAACGACAAGACAGATTGGGGAACTGGAAAATGCCTTCTAGGCAAACGTAGTTTTTAAATGCTGAGATTTCATTTTGAATCCTGTACCCACAGAGTGTGCCTTAATGCTGTCTTCAATCGATCGTAAAATGTTATTGCTTTTGAGGTGAAAGTAATTTTGAAAAGGCTACCTCCCCCTTGTAACTGAAGCAAGTAAAAACAATTTCATTTCATTACCTCGACGGATACATCAGATTTTGCAGAAGATATTTTTGATTCTGAGTATAAGGGCATTATTTTGTGAAACTGGCCATTCCTTACACATACTCTTGTTTGGAGACAAATTGGAAGAGAGCAGAGGAAATGGCTAACTTTATGATCTGTGGGTGATCAAATTGCAAAGCTGCAGAAATCCTCACTAATGGTTAGGCCACACATCCAATATATAGCAATTCTGACATGCTTAGCTGACAAGAACGCTAAAAATAGTTTCCAATTCGGAGCACATGGAACTGTTTGTAACTCTATAAATACATGCACTTAATTATCTCCTGAAGGTTGGACCACAGAGGTTGGGCTTGCTTTGTGATGTTGAGCAGTCTTCATTATCAATATCTATTGATAAATACAATAATTGAAAGATTAAATCCTGAAAAATTATCATAGTCAAAGTCAAACTTTGCTTTGCCATTTTTTGGAAAATGGTTAAAAAGTTCCTCGTTTGTTTTTCCTTTATTTGTTTGAAGTTTTTGATGGCAACTGTTTTGAAGATTTCTATTAGGTTGATAACAACAAGATACAGGCTTCCATGACCCAAAGATGTACCCTTAAACCTTATACATGTGCATGTAATAAGTGCAAGGAACTGATGTTGTGATCCAAGCATGCAGGGCCTCTTATAATCTAATGAAGAATCAAGGCAAGTAAATTGACTCCATCTTGGATGTCAAATGACCTGACCGATACCTGCCACTTTAAAAGTGTCAATATTCTCTTGATGGGTCAAGAGATTTGTACCACCATTTGGAGTAGATTCAATTTCAAAATGACCCAGGCACAGGCACTTTACTAGTAATTGCCATATGTATTAAATGGTACCAAATTGGAGTCATCTCATCCCATGAAAAGGTAGGTAGCCTGACTTTATCTAAATTGAACTAAAATCATGGGTCACTTAATAACCTTACCCGCTGATGGGAAATTATAAAACAAACGTGTGATGTGGTTAAATCATCATAATAGAACTCTTGTAAGCCTTTTTCCACATTGGACCAAGTCACAATTTCCTGCACAAATAAACATGAAAAATTGTCTAGAATTGTCAATTCTTCATATCCAACAAGATACATTGGGCAGGAGGGTATGTTTCAACTCCACTGAACTTTGGTAAATCCTAATTGGATAAGACAATCAAACTGTGTTGAAATGTCAAGTGCAAAGTGACTATGGAAGTCCACATTTTGTAGCCAAGTCTCATTTCAAGGTGCAAATGGTGACCATACACAGTTCAAAGATGATAATTACATCAGAATTAGTATGCAATTCTATCAACTTGAGGCTGTTAGGTAAAAATAAAAATATGGAGAAAAAAACATGAAACTGGAAATCCACAAAATGAATAAAATAACAAACTGAATCCTTTGAATTTCAGACAGATATCTGCTTTTTTTTGTAAACTGTGTATTACTGTCTGGAGCCTTCACATGTAGTCAGGGTTCAGCACAAAGCCTTTCTTCTTAGTTGTTGATGTAATGGTGTGGGCGGAGTCACTATCTTCAGTAGGAGGAGGGGAGGCAGCTAGAAGGTCCCCAGAATCCTTACTTCCTTTACTGTCTTCACTGTACATGCTACTGGGACGGGATGTACTCCTAGGTTCAAACTCTTCATCGGAGCTGGCTGCATTGACTGTATACTTGGCTTTCCTGTAGGCAGACACACATAGATTACTTGGTTGGATGTCATCACTGCTCAACTTACATTCATTTTACATCATTTCATTCACAAGATGGAAACAGAGACAAAGACAGAAAGAGCATTTTGAAGCTGTTCATACAATCCTTGTACATCATAGCTTTCACAGAGAAAGGGTAGACAGATTCAAATAAATCAACAAAATCACGGAGTCTGCAAGGCTGAGATGAACAAAATGCGACAGCAGCACATTTAATACTGATGCTTTTTACAAACACTTTACTCTGGTTCAGAGGTTTTTTTTTTAGCCACTCCACACAAAGAAACAGTTTGTGAGTCAATACAACCTGTCTGATAGGGGGAAGTTAATATAAACACTTTCAGAATAAAAATAAAAGATAGGCCTGATAAGATTTGAAGATTTGCAAGGTGGAAATACAAAGTACTGTAGGAGGATTGCGGTGACACCATGTACATGTACATCATCTCCTAAGAGAAGGAGTATGATAAGATTTAAAGGTTTGCACGGTGGAATTACCAAGTAGGAGGTTTGCGGTGACACCATGTACATCATCTCCTAAGAGAAGGAGTATGATAAGATTTGAAGGTTTGCACGGTGGAAATACCAAATAGGAGGTTTGCCTGATTATAAGCTTTGATTCATGTTATGCATTGATTCAATTTGAATTTTTGGCATTTTCAGAAGGTCAAAAGCAAGAATCTATGGACTGTTAATGTGTTAGTCAATTAAACAATGTATCAATTAAACAATGTTACAATGGAACACCTACAATGAACTACTTAAAGTAATAACTTCGAACTAGAATTCTACAGAAGTATAAAGTGAACTGCATGATGTTTGATGACTGTACAAGATATATCTATTTCACCATTCAATTAGCAGGTCTATTTCACACTATGTCAATTTGACAAGGTACTTCACAAATGCATCTCACCTTCCTCCATTCTCCCTCGTAAACAAAGTCTGAGTATCATACAAGAGTTACTGATTCCAAGACTTTCCCACCAAAGTCAGAGTCACAGACGTGTGTGGAAAGCTAAAAAATCAATATTACTCTGGGTCAGTCCAAGCATGAGAAGGAGTTAATAGTATCATTAGCCTTGGAGACAAGGCCTTAGCAGACCCAATAGCACGCCTGTGCCCAATTACGGTCACTAGGGAAGAGTCTATTCCTTCTGTGCCTCCATCCATCTCATATTTGATCTTCCATGGGCAGGATGCATGAGAAATCTGTAATGTCAGGATGGTAAGGCATATAGAGGTGAGCAACCAGGCAGGGCCATTATGGGTGCTGTCAGATCCTCCCAGTGGAAATCACCATCCAGGGCATTAGAAGATTAGTCTGAAGCCACAGCTTACTGCAAGGCGATGTAATACTAGAAATGGATGGATTCATTATTCATTGTCTCAAGATTTCAGCCATTAGGTATCAAAGCCAAGGAGGAGGTGCATCCATTGCCTTGGTATCACTTATGAATTAAGGCATTGGAATCTTGCATCACTTACTGGAGTGAACCTTATATGGTTTCTTTCACTGACCCAAGAGTGTCAGTTATAGTGTAGTTGCTTGGAAAAGAGATCAATGTAAATGAGCAAGACCCATGATGTCAACAAGCTATGGTTTCTCTATTATTTCACCTGTGTATAAATGCAAGGACCATCCTACAACATGTGCATTTCCTTTTACTCCATCTATTTTCCCCTCAAGATTGCTTTTAGGTTGTCTTGCCTTATGTTGCATCTACCACATGCACCAGGCTCGTAGGTGCACCTATTCCATCTGATACTGTGCAGCATTTGTCTGGACACAGGAAGACCCATTACGTGCCAGGATTCTCATACCAATATTCATGACCTTCTCTCTCTGTCAACCCAAGAGAGAACAAAGTCAAAACAAACAGGTTCAGAATCGTTTGTATCCATTTCAAGAAGTAGGCCAAATAATCCAATATACAAACTGATTTGATGTTTAACAATTAAGATCTGATTCTAATTCCCCTGAGAAGACAGAATGGGGGAAAAGGGTTGGAGGCCACCAGAGATTGAGCAGCATATTATTCAGGATATGTAGCCTGTCTACATGGTGTCTTCATGAATTTACAAATTGAGTTCATGTAGTGGATACTGTGATATAGCCGTTGCAATGATGACATTTGTGACCTGGTGGGTGTAAACCCTCCCTCTGACTGCAGATGAATGAAAACGTCCATCCTGATGACACCTTAGGCGTCTGTTGGAGGTAGGACAGGGAGCCAGAAGCAGTTTAAGGGTTAATGGATGAATGGATAAATCGTCTTTGCCATTAATGTGACCCATGAGACATGAGGAGTGTTGTAGACGATGCTTCGGATTATTGGATGACATGGACAGAAACATTTCCTATTCACTAAGAATTATGGGCTCTGTACACTCAGTATTCTATCTGATCTGAGCTAGAAATCAGTAACAGAAATAAACTAATAAAGATATTTCCTTTTCACTAAGAATTATGGGCTGTGTACACTCATAATTCTATCTGGTCTCAGCTAGAAATCAGTAACAGAAATAAACTAATAAAGAGATTTCCTTTTCACTAAGTATGGGCTGTGTACACTCAGTATTCTATCTGATCTGAGCTAGAAAGCAGTAACAGAAATAAACTAATAAAGCTACTTCTGACAATGAGTTTTCCTTTTCCCAAATGTTCTATCATGTACATGTACCTAGTTATGCATGAACTCATGAACTGTACATGTAGCATACACGCAACGCAGTCAGATACTTTGGACTTTGCTTGTACATGTAGTGGTAGCAGGTACCACGGCCAATCAATTATGATATACATCAAGGGGAATGTAATAACCGTAATCTTTGGAACACAAGCCCTGGCTTAAATGCTAATTTTGCCCATAAAGCAGTTTACTGCACCATTTACCAAATTCGCATTGATCACAAAAAATGGGAAGACCACCGCTGAAGCATTCATATTAACTTCCCAATTAATGAATTAATTATAGCCAATTGCCTCACCCATGTACATGTATATTATGCCAGCCTCCTCTGAAATAGAAAGATCGGGTCTATATCTGCCTTCTTTGTTAGATAAACTGAACCGCATTAAATAATTGAATCATCCATTTCATGCCTCATTGTTCAACCCCAAAACCTAAATACAGTACTGTACATGCCAACCCGTGTCAATACATCAATCAGTTTTCTGAGGAATTGGTCAGTAATCTCACGATAGACCAATTTCATTTGTTGTCAAAAATTTGTGATTTATTAAGCCACAATGACTCAATAAAAAAAAAGCAATTTTCAACAATGTACATGCATACTGTACATGTATGGCTTTTATGGTGGCCTCCAATGACCAACCATGCCTTTAATTTAAATTGGTTGGCTCTCAAGAAAAGGTGCATGAACTTTTCAGGGATTAAGAATAAAGTCACTGCACTTCACAGGAAATAATGGTCTTATTGCATGCTTCAGATCTTAAGCCAAGACTTCTAGAAAAAAGAGCGGACAGAGGTTTGGTCAAGATAGTCTGAGGGTTGTCCAGAGGAAATGGAATCCTGGAATTATGGAGGAGTGACAAGTCCCTAAAATAAATAACAATAGCAACAGAAACAAAAGGAATATTGAGGTGTAGATGAAAGAAATATTGCAAAGGACTGGCCTGGACTGGACTGGACTGGACTGGACTGGACTAGACAAGCCTGATCTGGACTGGACTGGTCAGGACAACACTGGACTGGACTGGTCAGGACAAGACTGGAATGGACTGGACTGGACTGGACTGGAAAAGCCTGGACTGGACTGGACTGGACTGGACTGGATTAGACTAGACTGGACAAGCCTGGACTGGACTGGACTGGACAAGCCTGATCTGGACTGGACTGGTCAGGACAAGACTGGACTGGACTGGACTGGACTGGACTGGACTGGATAAGCCTGACTGGACTGGACTGGACTGGACAAGCCTAGACTGGACTGGACTGGACAAGCCTGATCTGGACTGGACTGGTCAGGACAAGACTGGATTGGACTGGTACTGGACTGGACTGGACTGGACTGGACTGGATAAGCCTGGACTGGACTGGGATGACCTGAAATATACAACCCTTGAAGAAGTTTCAATAAAAGGTCTGACATTTCAATCCTAGCCGGACCTTTCTCAAATGCAGAACAGGATTTTAAAACACTGCACTGATGGGAGTAATTGCTAAGGCAGAGGCCAAATCCTAATGGAGACAGCCTACCCAGGCCAGTTGGTTCAGATCGTTCATCCTGATTTGTGGTCACACCCAGACACAAAGACTCCACAGATATTTCCTTGATATTCCATTCATCACGTCCCCATCCAAATCACCGACGAGAGTACCGGGTTCCATTTCCTCTTTATCACCCCTCTGCTTCATACTGTAGTTAGGTGGCTTGTAGCTACACAGTACGGACACATTGGGATTGATGGCAAATATAAGTCAAATGGAAATGAACACGTTTCTGTAAATGAACGATTTCCCTCCACGGGGCCATAATGACAAGATGCTGTTGAGCAAACACGTACTCATGGCAGCATTACATTCAACCTGCAAGTGCTTTATCTAACACCTTGTCTTCAAACTTCAAAGCCCATACACCGTGCCGGTAATAAAACATCAAGACACAATCTCAGGATGACTGCAGATAAACCTCCTGGCAAAAATAAATGCCAGAAAAAAATCAATAAAATTGAGCAAGTCATTTGAGACTAACAGGATCTGGGGATTAAATGGTCCTTTCTGGGAAGATGTAGGTACTCCAATAGCAAGAAGACTCAACCTCATTGCTGTGTCATTACAGAGGCCTGAAATACATAATGTACATGTACCCTGTAGGTTAAATAGTTGGTCCTCTTTTAGTTTGCTCAACTGGGAAAATGTCAAGCATATTGAATGCCTATGTGGCTAACATGAATAACTACCAAGAAATCCAGGTTTTTTTTCTATCAAACTGCGACCAAGTATGAAAATAGATGGTTTAAGATCACATCATGACATTTCTATTCAATTCTTCATTTCCCACGAGGAAACAGCCGAGTCTCTGGTATCAGTAGCTTAACCAATTGAGCTCGAAAACCTGTTGTGAATGCTGGTCTTAGTCCAAGGAAATAAACTCATTCAATTGATTGGTACCGTAAGCCACCACTATCATCAATACTATACTGGGAATACGAGACACAAATCTGGATAATGGGAGTATTATTGACAGGGAAGTTTACAATAATAGATTGGAATGCAGTGTCATTTCAAACGTGTCTTGTCAGAAAGGTAAGCATTTGATAGGTGTGGTATTCAGTGAATATTACAAGAAATATTGACAAACCAAACCAGTAAAATATCATTAGGATATATATTATTTCATGGCCTCTAACTGTTGAAAGTAAAGCGAAACAAGACATACCCACAACTCTACAATGAAAATCTATAGTCACTTTGCATTACAATGTACACAGGGCATGCTACCTGTCTGAGAAAGGAAGATGTTTCTTCAGCGGATAAATGTAGACACCATTTACAGAAATTACTCTGGAAAATTCTTCATTCAGAATTTCATGGAAGACTAAATGTTTCATCCAAAACTGCATCTTATGAGCCATAAGGTCAAGATTTTGGACAGACTTGAATCAACAAAACAAAAACCAATAAATATCCTCTTGGAATAAATCTAGCATGGTTGTATTTGGTGATTTCATTTTGCACCAATCATCTGAAGTATATACCTTATCTATCATCCCACCTTTCTTACAAATCAATTCACTATTTGGAGTTGAGGCTCTTTATCTGCACTAGCTGGCTGCATTTCCGCAACCCGTTCCCTCAGCCCCTGCTGCCTATGACCATTGCAGGATCTTTTGTTGTGGATGGAAACTGTAAGAAGCTCAGGGAAATGAAACCTGACACAGGCCATTGCTAGGAAGGGGGTTGAGTAAGAGAGCTGCCAATAAGCAAACAAACCGTTTGGATAGGACAAAAGACCTTCTCTTTATGTGAATCTTTGTCTACATATTTTTTAACAACATCACACCATGAAGAAGGTACTCACAATGAGGGTAAAATCTTTTAAGAAATGCAGATAAATAGAAAGTGACTTTCCTTCTGATCCAAATGCACAGACACTCTCTGAAATTGAGGTTTTAAAGGTGGCAAGACCTAAGTGCTCTGGAAACATAAGTGTACACAAGCATGTTGCAATTTGATCCTAAGCATAAGGCTTCAGAAGTTTCAGTGAGTTTGATTGGGAAGTATTGGGATGGATTGAGAGCAATAGTGCAGGAGGGATGGATTAAAACTGAATTTGAGCATTTCCAGAAGGAGGAGCAAGCAATCAAGGTGTGGATCAGCAGCAAGCAAGCTGCCACACAAACAACTAGACAACTACATGTAGACATCTAGACTAAAGCTTACTCAGCATTTTAGAAGCTTTAGACATCTTAGAAGCAAAGGACAGGATTTCTTTCCAAACCTTTGGCATTCCTTTTTAATAACAAGAGTTTTCTCCACAGGAAAGTGTATGCAATCAATGGCAATGTGGATTGAAACATATGTGACCCGGCACAACGACATGAGGAATATCCCACTAAAACACTTTTTGAGTAAACAACGCCTGAAGTTAAAGTATCTTCACAATTCGATTACAATTTTTTTTTTCTTTTTGGGGGTATTTTCGGAAATTTTAAATATTAGAGGATATTATATTTTGATATCATTTGAAAGCTAATGGTATACTCTTTCACATCATTCTCAAAATCTCAAAAGTGGGGGTTATTCTTCATTATGCTGTGCCGGGTCACATATGGGTATAAATGCATGGGTTACTGGCAGGGATGGGAAGATATCTCATAGGGTGGTGGTTATAGAGTAGAGTAGACAGATTGAGATAACATAGCGACCCCCAATGGAACAGCTTCTCCCTCCTTGAGATGGCTCAAGTATCTACAAAGAAGACACTTATAGAACATGGTCCATAGACAAAGCAATACGAGGACTAGAAAATACAGCATCTAGGTATGACAATTTGACTGATGTAGGCCTATGCTGAGATGCTGTAATGAGAAAAAATAATTCTCGTGAAACAATTCTGAATTCACGGTCTACCATCAGAAATTGCTACCGCTGCTGTTGATGACTGTGTGAAATGCCTTCCAGAGATTGCACGGTATACCACCAGCTGTGGATGCAGTGAATTGTAAATTGGCTGGTCATGCATTTAAACCAGATGGATTTGATCAAGCATATTGAACAATCCCACATCCATCCAACAGGTGGATGGGCAGAAGGCAGTGGGTCCATTATAGCAACCACTCGGCAAGCTAATGCAATGCAAGAACTTCAGGTGTTTCATGATTTATTTGGTAGGCAAGCTAGCTCATGTATCTGCTGACATGAATAAAATGCAAAAACCAGTCACTCAAAAAGGAAGGGAGGATTTGAGAGTACATGTACAGGCCTACTGGTAATACCCAAAATATGGGCCAGATAATTGATATAGAAATAATAGCAGTGCATTTGACATACAGTCTAGATAGTCAGATTAAGGTCTAATGGACCCATAGGTTTGAGTGGAACAAAACATTTTCTTTTTTTAAAGATATTATTCAGACAATACTGCTTTATGGTAACCAGGTGGAACATATTTGGCAAACTGTCTGGAAGAGAAATGGTTAACAATGTCCAAACAAAACTCACAAACCTAGCTGTCAATTATCTTCATAAAACTGTAATTGTATGCATACATAAAGTCCCTTGTTAGAGGGTGTATTACAAGCTATGCAATACCTTCTTATTTATAAAGAGAAAACAAGAAAAACATAAAATATGGAAGGTTGTGACCTTGTGACTGGCATGGTCTCTGCTCAATTAATCTATCTGGTAATGAGTACATGGTCATTGCTTGATTGAACACTGTTCATGGTTTCATAGCTGCTACTTGTATTGTTACTAACCCTGCATCAGTTGATTTACAATCAGCTAATGCCTATGAGGCTTGCTCCTGTATTAGCCTGTGTACTCACAAGGCGGGCATATGGATTATTTCCTAACTCAAATTGATCGGTGGAAGACTACAGAGTGAAACTCAAGCAATCTTCTTGCAACTGATTCATCTACTCCTTAATGCCAATGATACATGTACCTACATGTACACATACATGCACTTCACAGTTCACATAAAACCATTAAGCAAAACCAATAAGCAAAACAACAGTCAGGTTTTGGCAACAAAGATTCAAGGTATGTTGATCATTTGCAAAAAAAAAAACCAAAATAATCTGATTTTTCTCTGTTACCTTGGTTGCTATGGTATTTCCTAAGAGGCCAAACAGAGAAGGCAACTTAAGTAGACATAACCAGAAATGTCACACAAGGAGTCTTGTCTGGTTAGGCAAATGGACAGATTGATGATGGAAACAGCAAAGTCCAGACATGTCTATTTTCATATCAGCTTTATCCAAAAGCCGTGATGCGGAAATTGCTGATAAGGAATTAAATGACATCATATCACTTTTAGATGGTTTCAAGAACACACACACGTGTAGATTGTAAGCATGAGGTATTATGATGTGATTTCTGAAACATCCTCACAGGTATAGAAAAGGTCCACACATTATAGCAACATACAATTCCTCTCAATAGTAGCCATCAAGGCTTATACTGACTAAGCGCTATTCACATCTCAATAATGTCAGAGCTTCCCTGGCGCATCTGAAATACAATGCGGGTCTTTCTGGGGGATTTGGATCGCTTCAAAAGGCTCCTTAACCATGAGGGGGGAAAGGCAGTTTTCTGTTTCACTGAATCGGGAAGGAGAGCTTTGAGAAGTTCTGCGTGAGATTGGAACAGGCCAGGGAGGTGAGAGATTTCAGCACCCTTGGGGAGAGGATGATAAGACAAGCACCTGAAGGAAATATGACAAAGGGGAAGAGGTGGACGACAGAGAAATGAAATTGGAAGTCTAGATGGATTGGTATCTAGCCAAATATCAGAACCAGAGCTCACTTGGGAATGACAAATAATAGCAATAAAAGACTCAACTCAATTATAATAATTAATGAAAGGGGAAAATAGAGCAGTTGTAATTACACAATGCTGTGCATGTTTAAGCAATCTGTTTAACTCTCAAAAATTAGTGGACCTGATGTTTTGATCCTAGCAGGATCTTTCTCAAAGGCTGCCTTTGAGAAAGGTCCTGCTAGGATCAAAACGTCAGGCCCACTAAATTTTGAGAGTTAAACAGATTTGGTAATTTTAGTCAGTAAACAATTTGCAACATTTTTGTATATCAATCTGCTTTAACTACGGTAAAATGACCAAATTGAGACAAAACATTTATTTCTGACAGACAAGGTGGCATCCCAATCCGACAAAGACTAGTTGACTATTTGAGAAGGCCGTCATCTACGGTAAGGGATGGATAGCTCAGATGCTAAGACTAGTTGACTATTTGGGAAGGCCATCATCTACGGTAAGGGATGGATAGCTCAGATGCTAAGACTAGTTGACTATTTGGGAAGGCCACCATCTAAGGATTGGATGGCTCAGATGGTAAGACTAGTTGACTATTTGGGAAGGCCACCATCTAAGGATAGGATGGCTCAGATGGTAAGACTAGTTGACTATTTGGGAAGGCCACCATCTAAGGATTGGATGGCTCAGATGATAAGACTAGTTGACTATTTGGGAAGGCCACCATCTAAGGATTGGATGGCTCAGATGGTAAGACTAGTTGACTATTTGGGAAGGCCACCATCTAAGGATTGGATGGCTCAGATGGTAAGACTAGTTGACTATTTGGGAAGGCCGTCATCTAAGGATTGGATGGCTCAGATGGTAGGACTAGTTGACTATTTGGGAAGGCCGTCATCTAAGGATTGGATGGCTCAGATGGTAGGACTAGTTGACTATTTGGGAAGGCCGTCATCTAAGGATTGGATGGCTCAGATGGTAAGACTAGTTGACTATTTGGGAAGGCCACCATCTAAGGATTGGATGGCTCAGATGGTAAGACTAGTTGACTATTTGGGAAGGCCGTCATCTAAGGATTGGATGGCTCAGATGGTAGGAGTGCTAGTACACAAGGCCAGAGGCCTCGGGTTCAAGTCTTCTTCTTTGCCATCTTTCAATGGAGAAGTTAATTGGAATTATTTTCTGAATGGGTTGGCTTATTGACATTGTATATGTACCTGTATCTTTACCTCAGGCCTCTTAGAAGCTCCGGAAATCATTCAAGGAGGTTTTCCAGGGTCACAAGATGAACAAGTCCACATTACACTAAATATCTGATGCTGGATTTCTTCATCGGAGATAGGATTAGGATTTGACCTTGCATTGATCTCATATCTGGTTATTTTTTTTCAAATTTAAAATTAATTCTACAATTTAGTGACGCTCTTCCTTTTCTTCCCCATAAAAGGTTGAATGCGGACCATCTGAGCAAGTCAATACAAGACTTCCAGTAGCTCGGATTATGCTGTGCATGTACACCACGGTTTGTAATAGTTTAAGTAGCCTCTCAATAAAAAAACAGGGATGTTGTTTGGAGGTTCCCCTCTTGTACTCCTTAGACCTATGTCAATCCCTAACATGAATCAATAGGTGGAAACACACCAGAGCAGACTATGGCAGCAGCAGTTAAACATACTCCAAGAGATGGTTTAGAAGATGAAGTCAAATAAAGACGGGGTAGGAAGAGGGAACCCAACAGGGATGTTATTTGGAGATTCCCCTCTTGTACTCCTTAGACCTATGTCAATCCCTAACATGAATCAATAGGTGGAAACACACCAGAACAGACTATGGCAGCAGCAGTTAAACATACTCCAAGAGATGGTTTAGAAGGAGAAGTCAAATTAAGACGGGGTAGGAAGAGGGAACCCAACAGGGATGTTATTTGGAGATTCCCCTCTTGTACTCCTTAGACCTATGTCAATTCCTAACATGAATCAATAGGTGGAAACACACCAGAACAGACGATGGCAGCAGCAGTTAAACATACTCCAAGAGATGGTTTAGAAGATGAAGTCAAATTAAGACGGGGTAGGAAGAGGGAACCCAATGGGGAAAGTCTTTCCGCCAAAAGGCATCAAATCTTGAAGAGAAAAAATTGTGGAGAAAGATGAGCTGGATGAGATGGTGGATGTGGTATCACAGGATTGCTGTCCTGAGGGAAGAGATGTGAGTGAAAGAACCATCTCCAAGTGAAGAGAAAGAAGGCAAACAGGGCAACCACAGTTAGCCAGAAAACCTGCAGGAGATTTAGACAAATTGACAAAAGCCCAGAGTGTGAAGAGAGGGATGCCTAAGGATACAATGCCTTAATCCCAATACAGACAAATGTTGACAACATAAAAATAGAAATAAATCTGTGATATGCAAAAAAAGTTACGGTAAGCCAGAGGTGCAAAGCAAGAAAATTAATTTCCTGGATATTTGTCGGTTTAGCACGGATCGTATCAATCATTCAGTTCTTTAGAGAATTCATGGAAAGGCAAAGAATGGCCCAAAACCTGGATATCTCTGAATAACAGAACCTAGATGTATTGTTGTTGCTATACCCTTCCTGACAAAATAAACCAAGACAAACCACTCAGGAAAGAGGGCCTGAGTCTAAGTCTACAGGCTTTATGCACCAATTTCAAATCCTTCCAGAATTTTTTCTATCCTGTGAATTTTCTAGTTAAGACACTTTTCACTGCACTGGGTCAAACCACTTGCGTATGAAAAAGCCTTAACAATTGATTTCTGTTAACAAAATTATAAAGTATTATACAATGCTGTGAACAGCTTGCACACTGGACTGACCTGATATATACAAAATAATCTGAAAAAGAAAGAGGGCTAGTAATATGTATCCTTGCAGGACCCTCCTCAAAAGCATTGGAGAGGAGAGGGAAGGGATCAAAATCATGTCTACTGAATTCGAAGGTAAAAGTAGAATTGTAATTAAATATCCCAGATGAATTAAAACACATTCGATTACCAGTAGAAGAAAAAGTGCAAGTACATCAGAGCCTCTGATTCTGATAATTTAATTGTGCATAAGAAATATAAGACGTGTGAACGTAGGGGTCATGTGTTGGTCCTAAATGAACAAGACTGAGATCCATACAAGAATGAATGAAAAGATCCTATCTGAGTTGCTTCTCCTATACTACCATTCAATGTCATATGACATCATGTGAACACACACACCTCATCCCTTCTGGAATGAACGCAGGACAAGAACTGCAAGATCTCTATCTCCGTCCTCCAACTCTACTATTTAATTATCATCGGAATCTAAATCTCTATCTCCTTCCTCCCAACTCTACTATTTAATTATCATCAGAATCTCTGGAAGATTGTGGTCCTGGGAGAGGAAAGTCATGCTAAGCACAGCTGGAAAAGAAAACTTAATTGAATCAATGAATCTAAACTATGTGGATAACAAAATTATGTCTATTTTAAAGGTGGGTTTTCAAGGTTTTGCTTTTTAGAGAAATAATCTCCATGAGTCAGTAAAATGCAAATCTATTTTTTTCTACAGTGCTAGATGGCTAGCAGGTTCAATCCTAGCAGGATCTTTCTCATCAGTGGAATCCATTTTTGACAGAACTGCTAACAATTTCCTACATACAGAGCAGAAATACAATTGTGCATATTTAATGCATATTTAATCATGGGCATGCAACTAACACTTAAAAAAACACAGGGAAATTCTAAACCACACAGGAATTTTGCAAATTGTTTTTCAGTTTTGCTTGCAAATTAGTTTCAAGTGAAAACAGATCAGCATACCTGAGGAGGAGTTACATGCCTGAAGGACACTTGCAAATTACACACCAAATTGTTTTCATGCAAAACACGTCTCGCCCACGATACTTCCATACATGTAATCAGACTATAATGACCACGTTGGACAAAGATATCCGACAACCTGCAATTGCTAATTTCATTTGGTGACGAAAGATTAACATAAATGTACATGTGTACTGGTCAACAGAAAATAAAACAGCAGGCAAGCAAAAGGAACTGGTATTAAATTGCAAATGTTGGAGGACTGGGAACGTTTGACTGGGAACGTAGGTTCACACATACACATGTACAGTTGTACATGTGTATGTCCAAGTAGCTGGACACAACGCGTGTCACAAGAATGACTGTACAGTGTACATGTAGTTCCACTCTTCAGACAAGGGGTAACAAATTGCACACATTGTTGAGAAGAAAAGAAATCCAGTCAGAAGACATATGTATGTCATATTATATGTATTATATATAAGGAGTTGGCAGACTTCATACTTCCATGCACAACTGGCTCACAAATTAAAGACAACAATTTTTAACATCAACCTTAAACACGGAGAAAGAGGGAGAACTTTCAAAGCAACGATTGATGCATGTCAAGGATTAAAGAGGTCAAAGGGTAAGCAAGCAATGCATGATGGGTAGAGGCTGGACAGGCCATTTTGACTTTTTTTAACAAATAACTCACCATCCACTTGTGGTCACATCAGCTACTTAAACCTTAGTGAAAATAACAAAGTGTATTGTTTCAGAAAGTGCAAGCTTTTCATGGTTTCCAAATAAAACAACCTCTAACCTGTGTATCACCATCAAATTGAGGAATGTTAGTGTAATGATTGAGGGTATGCTTAATTGATACATAGCATGGCCCATACATGTAGGGGTGTCTAACATGGAGTATACCATGACAGTACCTGTGATCCTCTCTAAGGTAGACAGGTGTTTGATTTTCAAACCATCATTTCTTCAGGAAATTTGATATAAGGGTTCTGTTATGCTAAGATATGTACGTCTTCTAGATTGAGATTCATACTTAAGAAACAACACTAACAAACATTCATCAGAATTCAGAGCACGCCTTTTCTGGAGAGCTGATGTTGAGTGAACACTTATCAGGTCAAGTAGCAATTGCCAAGTCCAGTTTATAAACCTGCCCTTCTCACACATGTCTGTGGTTTGGAAGAGGGACTCCATTTGTGTTCTTGATGCAAACTCTTGCTGCTTGCTCTACTTTGGTCATGACCAGACATCTCCCACCCAAATCAACAACACAAAAACAGTGCCAGGCCCATTACACCATGAATATGGAACAAGCATTGGATCCAATGTTACAAAGCTGCACAGGTTGGAATGATGACTGCACTGTGACTCCTTACACTGTTCCACTTTTCATGTGTGGACTTAGAGCACTGACTGGGTTTGAGATACTAAAGCCCTGTATCTTTAAAAATCTTTAATCGCAGGATAACTTCTTTTAGGGGATTAAGAATACAAGTGTTTAAGAACCAAGTGTATCAAACAAACCAAGTTACCGGGGTAAATAAAAAATGCCTATTTTGTGTTTCTTTTATTTGGTGATCTAGACACGTACAGTACCGGGTACTTGTGGGGTCAGAGACCTACTGTATCTACATGTATTTACATGAATTCCCCATACATCATGGAACTTTATAGTCAAATGTCATTTCTAATACTATGAAGTTATATCCAATCTGTCAGGATAGGGAGAATTTGACAAGTTATGAACACACAGGCTGGCATTTTGGACTAACATGTCATAATGAGAACAGCCAGTGTTTCCTGCCTTCAGGAGTAACTTTGACAAGTCACAAGGACTGTACGGTGAAGGTGAACGATAGAATGAATAAAATGCCTGCATTGTCATATCTGGTCATATCAATTCAGTCATACATACTGTACTGTATGCATGAGGCTCAATATCAATATTCCAAAGGAATGCCGAGACAAAGTCGTGACTTGTAAGTGTGACAACATCACAGCTCTCCAGTCTTGTAAGATCTACATACTGTCACATACAGACAGTCATGAATAATATGAATGAATTGGGGAGAATTTGACAGTGACTTTTAAGATGCTCCAGTTGAGACTGTGGAAAAGACTCCATGAAATCTTTGAATACCACTATTACTAGTCTACAGTCATGTCACAATAGTCAGAGCCCTGGCGGGAGTCTGGGTTCCATCACACACCTGGACACAACAGTTTCTATGTAGTCACAGCCCTACATGTGCCTGTGTAACCTGTATAATGTTTCGAGTTCATTTGATCACATTTACTTCCAAGCAAAACAAAATAATTGCATGTGTGTTATGTATGAGTCAGTTGAATCAATTTTGTAGACAGTCAATTTGTGTGTTACCTTGTTCCTGAGTCTTCTGATGCTGAGGAAAAGACTCTCCTTCTTCCGACACGAGGTGTGGATTCTAAGCTACTTGAGCTTCCACGGTAGCTGTGAGAAGAATAGCGACTGTAACGAGGGTTATAATCCCTGATGTCACCACCATCGCTGCCTGAATCGCTGTAAGCAAAGCAAAGACAGAGTCAAAAACAGATTCTCCTCCAGTAATACAAATAAAGAATTCATAAAATCAATGTATGCATAGAATTCAAACTGCTTACTGACTTAAAGGTGGGGTTGAAATATCACGACTTAAAGATATTTCTAAACAGATTTTAAAGAATCTATCGACAGAAATGTCATGTATGAGATATTTTGTAGATTTAAAGCCCCTACACAACATTGGTCAAGGTCAAAGAATAGCATCCATATGTTGTCTGATCCAACATATGCATGAAATAGCACACCTGTGAAAATTTCAGCTCAATCCGCCAACCGAGTCTACAGAAAATTGTGAAAACCGCTTCATTTGTTTCGCGAAAATGCAGCATTCAACGCCGTACTGTTCCGAAAAATAGTTAAGATCTCGGTGAGACGTAAACGATTTCTTTTACTCTTTTCTCCCAAAATACA
Organism: Luidia sarsii; assembly: GCA_949987565.1. Lineage (NCBI taxonomy): Eukaryota > Metazoa > Echinodermata > Asteroidea > Paxillosida > Luidiidae > Luidia > Luidia sarsii. Next base: position 26,759,697 of record OX465105.1, on the reverse strand, counting down.
ACATTTTAGGCAGAAATATTTCAGTGAGAGGTTTCTACTGTAACCATCTTCAAACTGTATAAGTTTCATGTAAATCTGTGAACATTTCTGTTTTTCGATCTTACCAATGTTGTGTAGGTGCTTTAAATTTCAAAACTATGATGGATGACTTTTTTTTATCTTGGAGCTAAAAGGGTGCATAATAGATTCAAAGTCAAGCAAACAAGACAGAGTTTGCAACAAAGGGAAACAGTTTCCTGCTTATTGGTGAAAAGTACCATAATTATCCTGTCAAGAAAAACTTGATCAATACTGTGAATAACACCAGCACACTCTATCTATGTGCCAGCTCTTATGGCTGCCATATGCCATTTATAACTTGCTAATACTCAAAGCACAGTTGAACCAGACATTGTAATGACTATTCAAGGTACTGCAATGTCTCAGTAATTAATGTGGTTTGATAATTAATGTTTACAGACTCAGTCTGGCAATCTTCAATCTCAATACGATGAGTTAAGACATAGACAGGTCAGGTTGACAAGGACTGACAGGGTGTCTACTACAGAACATTGCCACTTGAACATCCTCCAACTGAACAGCAATTAAAGAGCACTTGAGAATGAACACAGCAGGTGACAATCACTGGCTAGACTGGGACAAATCAGTCACAGCCGGTAACAACCATGGCAGGTGTGAAATCTCCAACCAGACTAGGAGGTGTTAGACATAACTACCACAGTGAAATATACACCCACGTGACAAGTGAGAACGGACGTGCGATGAAATCAGGATAATTGCAATCTGTGCCAGTCAAGTAAAATCATTAATATCTCTTGAATTTGAAGAACCTTCGTGTCTTCATAAGAGGGCAAAGTCTCCCCAGAGAATGAGACAGAAGAGCCATGTCTACTGCTCAGACTTCAAGTCTCCTGTCCAATTTTTTTTCTCAAGTAATAAAATGAATGAAACTACCAAACCCCAGTGGAGTACATTTTCTTTTATTTCTTTTATTTAGAATGGTAATTCTATCATTCAATTATTAAATCAAAATTAATAACATAGATTTTTTCCCTGTGAGATTATGGCTTCACATCAGCTTTCTCCGTTCCCCTTCATCATCATGTGCAGGGTAATATTGGAATACTTGAATTACTTGGTACTTATTGACAAATGTTTAATACAAACAAAAATCAATTCATATCTTGTCCTAAAAGACAGAAGCTTCATGTTCCCTTTTCCCTGTCAGATTGAAGAGTGTTTGTTCTCCATCAGGCCACGTGCAAGAGGACGTCAGCCACTCATCTCCTGAGAAGTCTAAGCACTTGAAGAGGCTCTAACTTCATGAACTAGGTCCTGGATAACGTGATCTCATGTCAGCAAGGAAAGCATCCGCCTCAATCAAAGGAGATGGAACATAACCTGTCTCTTGCACTCTGTAGACCTCTTTATTTTCCAGCAAAGTCAACCATCAAGAGGTAAGGTCTGCCTGCATTAATGACATGGCCTATTTAAAGGCTGACTGTACTTTGAGCATTGCACTCCAACTAAATTAAATTCACACTCAGCTTTCAACCAGGAAACTCAAAGTCGCCAAATTCTTGACTTTTGCTTCAACCAATAGAAAAGACATCTAAATGCATGAAGGTACATTTAGTTGCATGGTTAAACTCAATGGCCGACATGAATTCAGTGTTACCATGGTAATTCATTACCTTCCTAAGTCACTCCCACTGTCATCATCATCATGCAGTGCATGTTGTAAATCTGTGATCCTCTTAAAGGCTAACTTCAGATCAGACTGCAATTTGTCGTTAGTTTCCTCCATAGAGTCTAGTTTTCCTTCCTGCATACAAAGAGAAAAGAAAGCATAAAACCTCTTCAAAGTTTGAAAGGAATCCTCATCCAAATCAGTATCAGCGCACTGGTATCAGAACACTTAGTGAATCAAAAGTTTGTGAACAATTGCCTTGAGGTTTGGGTGATCTAGAAAAGTAGAAGCAGAAGCTGAAATGAACAAAAATATCTCAAACACCAAGTGTCTTCAGGATCCTGTATGTGCAGTCTTTTCCCAACTGCCTGCTTGGAGTGAAGAAAAACAAACAATAAAATGAGATCCAGTCCAAAGCCCTACAAAGTATCAGCTGTTAGGCAGTCATGGGACACTCATACCATGCATTGTACTCATCATGCCTTAAGTAGTAGACCTAGCTTCTTTAAGATGCAAGACTTGACCCCATTACTTCTACTGCAGATTGACAAATTCAATGCAGGTGCTCAGTGTCTTGTACTTGATTGGGTAAAACACTATGCAATATGCAGCCACAAACCACAAACAGTTAATCTTAATGTGAATGGACACGCCACATTAGGCATTTAAGAGGTAATTTAGTGAAGAACCGGGTGCAATTGAAACAAGGCCACTTGGAAAATAAAAATCCAATCGATGGGAAACATTCATGACTCTTGATGAAGGAAAGAAATACTGCCTTGAACACTGTTATAAACTCAAGGCTTGTTGTTGCTTACTGAGGTGATCTTAGGAAATGCAACATACTTGCTGTCCTTGATTTATCCAGATGTTGTTTGGTAAAATTAAAATGACCGTTCCAGATTCATATGGTGGATGGAATAATGTTTTTAATGAAATGCTGCTCCAGGCTATTCATGGTGGAGGTAAATGTACTGTAGCAAGTCAGGAGAGTGGCTTGCAGTGACACCGTAGGAGTATGTGTGATTGTTAACAGAACCATTGAACTCAACATGGACAGTCTCTGTCTATTTCTATTCTAGATATTATTATGGCTCTATCCTTTTTTCAGGCAAGTAGGCCTGAGTAAGAACTGAACCCACTGGATATCAAATGAATACTGTCCCTCTGAGACATTTAGTGGAAGGGATTATACAGTACTATAGATGTATTATTGGTAGGTGATTCCAATACTGTAAGACCAAGCTGACAGAGGTATAAAAGAAGATGTCTAGATAGCCCATGAAACCATAGCCCCTGTCCTCACAGTGCTGCCATCATGCAGTGCTATGAATCTACCCAATAACACTGCACTGATCCCAATGGTACAATACAATTCACTATAGTATAATATGCACTATTCAAGTTTCACAGGTCCCAGAATGCAGTCGCATATTGAATTGCCATGCCAACTTGGCCATCCATATGAAAACCATTCTACATGTAGTTATACCCTGGCATAAGTAGGTCATAACCATCTGAAATTAATTACCTACCCCGGTAGTCACAACACAAACATTCGGGCGTATAACTTGGATTTCCAAAAAGTAACATTTGACATTTCTAAATTTACTTTGTGAGGTGTTAATTTTGGGCTTTTAATTACATATTCTGTACATGTACATTTAAGTGTGATTTGAAAAACCAACTTATTTGACTGAGAAGCTGCATGCATAATTATGATAAATGAGATTCTGAATGCATTACGTGCTGGTACCAGTTCGATCATTACAAGTACTGTACACACTATACACACTGTGAATACAATATAGTACAGGTAAAGTACTGTACATGTACAATACATGTACAGTACATGTATATGTACACATGTACCTGTACAATGTACACACTGAGGCAAATACCATTTCAATTCAACAAGAATTCCACTGATACAGTATAACCCATGCAGATATTTGATTCAAAGCAGTAATATATAGCCTTGCTGTACATGTACATTTTAATGGGCTTAGTACGCATGTCTACAAGTCCATGTAACTGCACATACCAAAGTACATGTACTTTTATAGAGTAGTCAAACAACCAATCTGATTAAGATGAAATCTGAGTTGTCATTACATGCACTAAGTACTTGCATTTCTATCAACCTATTCTCAGCATGGATATTGAGGCAGTGAATGGGGAGAGCAGGGAATAGGTGGGCATGTACAGGCAGGACTGGGTAGAAAAAGGTCAAATCATGACACCTCTCTTAGAAAAAAGTGCAAGAGCCTAATGCCATTGCTATTAGTTGCCTTCGAAACATGCATACAAACTCAAAATACAATAACTAAATTGCTTTCATTTTAGTAGTTGGTTAACTTGGTTATAAGGTTTTCATCTACTGTACAGGCAAGTCTACATACCGGGTACATGAACATGAGCCTCTATCTGCTACCGGTACCTACAGTACATGTGTACATGTACAAAATGTACATGTACAGTACATACCTACCAGTACACTGTAGTTATGTACTATTCAATGTGTACAGTATGTATCTACAATGTACATGTATGATGTGTACATGTGCATGTGCATGTACGTCATGTACGTACAGAACATGTATGTGGTTCTGATGTATTTAGCCAAAGGCGATGACCAGTTACAACCCAAGGCCCAAGATATCACAATTAAATAACAAAGAGACAAATTGAATCTGTCTAAGGTCGACTGACCCCAAACCACCTCCAAAAAATGCCTAAAGGGACAGAGAAAGAATGCCCTCTAATTTCTCTGAAGCAAAATCTATGCCAATTTAGCAAGCTAAGTAAATGTAGAGGCAATTCAATTACTGTATCTTGTGCCCAGAGATAGAGCTATTCCCGATGTATATAAATAGTTTCCGTTGAATGGACAACCAAGAAGAACTTATTATTCTGAGTGCAAATGACCCATAGAACAATTCTAGAAAACAAAATGACCCGTACCTTTCAAACATCTAAATCCCTGTCAGTGTTCTTCCCGTTGTCTAAACTAAAATTGCATATCAATATTTAGTCTTCTAAATACCTTTAAAGACAATAATCTCTTGCATGATCTCAAAACTTTGTAATTGATTTTACTTTGAAACTGGGAGATTAAAGCATTCTGCATCTGCTAGGAAAGGGGTAGACAGAAAAATCAGGTCTGCGCCAATGAACCGTTCATTTGAGTTATCCAGGCATGCAGCTTTAATCCCCATTTGTGTGGTAAGGTAATGTATAGAGTTCCTGCATCAGTGCCTGTATAATTTTATATGTACAGTACATGTACACTGTACATGTACATGTACATGTACATTGTACACTGTACATGTGTATATACATGTACATGTATGTACTTACAGTACATGTACAGTACATGTACATTGTACACTGTACATGTACTTACAGTACATGTACTTACAGTACATGTACATGTACTTACAGTGTACATTACTGGTACATGTACATGTACTTACAGTGTACATTACTGGTACATGTACATGCACTTGGTAGAATGTACTTGTACATGTACTGTACCGGTACAGTACATGTACATGTACATGTACATGTACAGGGTCATTGCACTATTTGTGGTTCCATACAACATGCATGTATTGTGCACCTTGCATGACACACACATGGAATCAAGTAGAATGAAAAAAAGCCACAATTAGTTATCTTGACTTAAAATTAAATATTTCTTGGCATTACCAAAATTAAGTGCCGCCCAAATAAGTACTGTACTCGTATCAGTACACTGTACTGTATACATGTACACTGTACAGGTACCGCACATGTATGCCAGAGGACAGATGGACATGAACATGCATCACTACAACTACAAGAGTATGATACATGTACATGTACATGCATATCAAGTGTACATGTATCACATCCAGTCAGGGGCCTTTGTACACTATAATTAATTTGAGGTCAACCAGACAAATACTATCTCTAGTCAAACCCATAAACCCATAATGGTCAAGTCTAGAGGAAAACAAATCTACTGCAGGCCTATAACCAGAATATCCCGATGTAAATGCCTGCAGCTGTATTCATGTTGTTTTGTCTTTTGGAATGAGTATCTATTGTTGTTTAACATACATGTACATGTACATGTACGCCTGTACACGTACATGCTTGGTATAACAATGTGAGAAGTGTGTGCACATAAATCACATTCACAATTCTAAATGAACCTCATTGGCCTTAGTATGCTTGACTATACAACAAGACATTGACATACAGTGTACATGTATAAAAAAAACACAGAATTTGCATCTTAAATATTCACCAATATTTGCTACACTGTATGTTTACATTGTATGAATGCAGCACACAAGCTGTATCCCTCAGTGTAATATATCCAGCAGGTGCTATTATAGCAGACGATAATGTCCAAATTACAAATGTGTCCAGTACAGCCAATGAAAGCTGCGTTGCTATGCCAACCAGATGCAATGCCATTGGTTAGCAATGCCCTGGGTGATACAGTGAGGGTAACTGATGACTTGGTACATGTACATCGTAGGTCCAACTGTAGTGTTACACAATGGATGTAGAGACTTGAGAGGCTGCAACCAGACCACTCCACATCACATATGTGCAGTGCACAAATGGTTCAACATCTCTTAGTCCGTCAACGGTCAACTCCATCAATCAAGCACTAATGCACCCTAGATGCCCTTTTGGCAAAATGGCCATTTATATTTCCAATTCATAACGTCAATGCCCTTTTCCTCTCCAACTCTAAGTGAGCAGAGAGTGGTTCAATGGTGGCTCTTTCAAGGCTAAGTAAATCAATGAAATGTAAGACAAATAGGTTCTCAACTACTCCTACGTAATACAATATCCTAACGACAACCATTTCCAAGTACAGCAGCCTCTATTAATCCTATATTCAATTTCCCCTTTTAGGTTGGAAATCTGTGTCAGCAAAGCCACTTTAACAGTTTTTCTGATAGCAATGCTACACGTACATGTACCTGTATGTATAGGCATAAGACAAATTAATTCCAGTCTACCAATGAAGTCATTAATAGTTCATCTACGCTTCTCTGTGAGTCATCCCATCTATCCAATCTGCAACAACACTCTGACCTTCTGACCACTCATCCCTCTACCTCCATGCTCTCACCAAGTGACCCTTCCTCATCCCTAGAGTATCCCCACCCACATGCCTAACATTGCCTATATATAGATGGTCAGAGCCCCTGCAGGCCTAGTAGCCAATATCTTACATTGGCCTAACTAAACACCATTGGTATAGTGTATGTTTTGTCTAGTGCCCTGAGCCATCTTGCTTCCGTCCAATGGCAGGTATTTATTGGGAAGTTACCTAAGGCATTTAGACAACAAGACCCATGTCACAATGGCTGGCTAAGGGTTGACATTCGCGTGTAAATGACATCGTATCCCGTGGCAGTATTTATTTTGTGTCCATCTTCACTCTGTAGAGAAACCTTTCATCAACTTTCTAAGACCTGGGACAACTTGAAGAGGCCTTGTCAGGGAAACTTATGAAGTATCTCATTTTATTTTATTTATTTAATATAATTTAGGACTTTGATCACGAGATGTCATCTCACATTGTAACTAATATAATGCACTTAGTTAAGGTGAAAGAGAAAGAATGAATTTGATGCAATTAGATGTTCTGGTTTTGTTTTTCCTCCTCAATCTAATGAGTAAACACTCTACATGTACATGTACATATGTACATTGTAGAGGTAGGTACCGTAATCAATAAAAGTAAACCAAATCTAGACAATCTGCTAGAATTTTTGGTTTCAAACATGTTTTTTCTGCAGTGGCTAGCCATTGGGAGGGCCTATTTCCATTTTGCAAAACAATGAAAGATTTGCCTAATATATTTAAAAACCAGACCAATTCAGGAGCAGAAAGCTGAAGTGAAAATGTCCTATAAAGAAGTTGCTTCATTTGTGTCAACTATTTGCTTATTCCAACCATATTCTCTGCAAAGCATTCATGTACCGGTAATGGAAGGTGGGTAAAGGGAAGTGGGAGAAAATTGGGTTGGAAGAAATTTGGTCCGATCTTGTTGCCCATTTCCTGAAGGGAAGTTATTGAGTTTTATAAGCAGGTGGGAGTGCTTAGGAGGTACAGTAAGGGAGAACAAATGTGCATGCAAAGCACAATAGTACGGGTTGAGGGCTTCCATCCCTGCAGTATTTCTGCTGTTGAGAATCAATGGTTCTGTGAGGATCACATCATCAGTCTCTTTGTCATTTAAGATTTGCCTAACTCAGGTCATCCAAATCAGCATGCAGTTTTTGTTGTATTCCACTTCAGATACACTGTACATTGTGTACATATAAATAAAACTGGTACATCTTGCATTCATCAATGTCATTTTCCAATACATGTTGATCAACTCCATGTAACAACATTTTTTCAGACAGACTGTTAAAGACTGGGGACAGTTACTTACATGTACGTATGAAATGATTCTTTGTACGGTAGAAAAAGGTTAGAAAAAAGTGGGGTCATGGTTGTAGCGACGAACGTGAAAGTGAAACAAGTCCAATATAACTTGGTGTGTTACAGAACCGTAGGCATGTAACAGGAGAAGGTCTACAGGTAGCAGGTGCAATACTACCATGCACTTTCTCTCTCTTAGATTGCACAGGTGAAGGAGTAAAGGTGTAATCCATTTACACCTCTCCCCACCTTACAGGGTTTCCGTAGATCAGTTCAGGAAGGCTTGGCATGCCTCTCTCCTACTGCAACAAACAAAAGATGCATCACTCACCATCCTGACAATTTGTCTCTACGAAGGAGTAATATTGTCAGAACCCTTCAAATTTGAGGGTCTGGTCAGCTGAGGAGTAATCTGAACCGACAAGGTTTGGCTTTGATCCGAGTTCATGTTTCTCGCAACTTGCTGTCTTTCTGGTAATTTATACAACACCTTCTGGGAGGTATACAAGAAGGTACAAGAATACTTTCTAACCGTAATGACATCAATACTCCTCAGAAAATTGGTTAGTCAACTTCACAAGGGAGGACAGATTGTAAAATTTGGGACTTGAGAAGAGACTTGATATTTTAGTAGTTAACAGAAATGACATCAGCCCCTATTGCATGGACCAATGAGATTTTATGAACAACTTGGCTCCAATGTCTTGGTTTGTTAGTGAGGAAGAGGTGAAGATCAAATCTCTGTCCGACAAGGAATCTTCAATCTTCAATGACCAAAATTATACAAATCTCAGAAAATTAGCCTGAACCTTCTTAAAGGCAATATTGCGTATCTGCCTTTGTGAAAAGGTCCTGCTATGATCAAAACTCAGGGGAATTCAGTTTCTGAAAATTGAATTGAACATCAAAATCACAATTCTGCCACTCAAGTGCACAATGTATCCACATCTCCACGTAAGCAGTACTAGTGCATGTACTGTATTGGGACATGCAGTAACCTAGTCCAATAACCTACACATACACATGCTAGGAAATGAAACAGCCAACAGACAACCATTATGACTTTATCAGGCATCATCACATATTTACACACAGTAAAGATGGATGATCTTCCATTATTATGATAAGATAGGCCTATGTATATACCAAACCAGTGTTATCCCTTTCTGAAACTTCCCCATATTGCTTCCATTTCATTATCCTATCCCATGTGCACCACTGAAGGTATTACTCTATCATGGCATATCAATGCATGCCACCCTAGACAAGCAAGTCTTCTCCACAACTCAATAACAGTGAGTGCACTTCACACCTTTTAATAAAGCTGAGGCAACTGATGGTCAAAGAATTGACATTGATGGCCAACAAGTGGCACTTTCCACAGCAGTCAGGCCATGATCTAATGAAAATGCCATGGGCTGGAGATGACAGTCAAATGGAGTCTGAGTTGTCTGGACTAAATCACCTCAAACAACGCAGGAAACTGCTCTTTTCCATGACAACGCATACAAGGCATTAGTCTCATTTCATTTTGGTAAAGAGTAAAAGAAGGATATTGGTACATCAAGTATTCAATCAAATACACTCTATGTAGCAATTGCCTGATACTTTGATCATACCATAGCAGGACCTTCCATGAAGGGATTTGTAAAAAAAAACCTCTAGAATACCTGTAAGTGACAAATCATAAGTAAGACATTTCTCAAAGGCACTAGGATACATGTAAGATCCCCTCACATCTTAGCATTTGCAAAGTGTGCATTAACTAATAACAAGAAGCCTTCATCTGGTATTTATGGCCACAAACATTTTAAATTTTGTTTATATCTGAGGTGAATAGTATGCAATCAATGAGTTTGAGGACAGTCATGCACGCTGCATGAGTGCATGGTACACACAACTAGAGGTCTCGGGTTCAAGTCACAGTCTGGTCAAAGTTTTCTTGGTCACTTTTCATAATTCTTCAGAAGTTCCCAGTCATTTTTTCCTTGATTTGTGTGACTCAATTTAAACATAGATTGCTGAAGAATGCCTAATGGAAATAAATGTGCGCCATGTACAGTACAAGCCTGGGGTTCTGTGTGTGTAAGGGAGCCTGACATCAATGTGTGACCATAAAGCACTCTGATAGATTACAGGAAAGCATACATCACATTTAGACCATCATGTCAGTTTCCTTGGAGTTGGATGCATTTATCTTGTCTGCATCTACTGAATTTCAGCTATTGTCAGTAAGAGAAAGACTGCATACATGTAGGTGTTATAATCCACAATGCAATCACCATGACTGATACAGTGCATACTTTATTCTTTCATCAAACATGTGTATTTTGTGTGAACCTTAACACTCTCTATTTCCATTTGATCTTACCCCTCTAATCCCTTCCCTAATCCTTTCTGGCTCATCCTAAATGCTCTCCACTTTCATCACACCCTAGCCCGTCATTTTTACGTCATTAATATCCTGTTATTTCTCTCTACTGTATTTGTTTTTGTCCTAGTCATTCTGCCTTTGAGAAAGGTCCTGCTAGGATCGAAATGTCAGGCAGTCTGACTTGAGTCCTGTTTTTTCATTTGCATATATACTTTGCATGTCACTTATGTCAAAATGTCTAATTCCCTGAAATAATTTTGCCTCTTTAATAAAGGTTTCTTCCCTGAAAAGCCCCGCAACAAAGTCTTCATTTGATAAAGATGGTCATAATTGGGCAAATCAACATCCATTGTATGTTAGTACAGCCTGCCTACATCAGTCTGCATTAAACATGCTCTGATTAGCACCATTAGTCAATGGAAATGGATTTGTGTGTGATGATGTGATCATTATTCTGGAAAGGGTTTCTGTTGCAGGAACCACGCACAGGCAGTGCACTAGTCCTGGGTTACCTTTTATGACAGTGAAGGAAATTAATGGAAAGATGATTGAACATAATGTATCAAACAAAGTGGAATGTCATGAAATACAGGACATGTACATGTACACCATCTTGCCAAAGGTCACTGTCATCAAATGCACAGTAACCGATGGCATCAACTATATGAGAGAAAATCATCGTAGATTGTAATCATTCATAAAATCGAACAACCCCACGTAACTCTGACAACCCCAGGTGATTCGTTCCTTGCTGGATTGGTCTAAAGAGCCCAAGATACATCAGCAGTCAACATTGAGGACATCTTCACGGTATCTGGTGGACTGAAGGTGGTGTACAGTACAAATATCACAGGATATTGATAACCTTGAAAGTACACTTCATGATATATACATTGTATACACTGATTGCACGTTGCCATAGAATCAACCATCCAAACATGATTCAGTTTGGATATATACATGTACATGTAGTGTACATTGTCCAGCTAGTCTCATCTCGTCCCATCCTTCATATCATCTAACACAGGATGAAATCCTCATCGGTTTGACCGTAACCTCTTCCTTCATTTGGACAATCAGTTTACAATTTCCAATATCATGACAAGTGAGTTTGGTGACCTTCCCTGGGGTAATTTTATACCGCTTTTGTAAGTCAAACCATGGTTACTTACAGTGTAAGGTACTGTTCATTACAGCTGCATATACATGTATGTACATGAACCTCCTGCAATACAAAGCTGTCACTTCATCCCCGTATAACAAGAAGACTAAACAACACAGGGATGATTTCTTACAGCATATCTCCTCCTCACATTCATGCCTTATGACTATTCCCAAGCATCCAGGACAGTATTTTCCATCAACAAAGCCGGTGTTGTTTCAGTTTCTCATTTCACAGCGGCTGCCAGGCGCATGTTTAGCAGCGTGAAGAAATGAGGCATGAAAGGACAGGTAATAGAGGGAGGATCTTGGTCTTGTCATAATATTCCCACGTGGAGTGTGGGCTGTAGGATGGGGAGGTAGGCACCAGGCAGGGTGAGGAGAACACTGCTGAGTAAAGATTCTTCAAATGAAGGCGGGGGATTCAGGTGGTTCAACTATTCATTATCTATCAGGGGTCTCTCTCAGTTTTTTTTATAAGTACCATGGGCTGTAGTCTTAGTTTCAGATAATATAAAGGAGACCGTGGGTGTATGCTTTACATGGTAAAGTCATTATCTGAATAGTCTACATGACGTGACATCAATACATCCATGTACATATATGTAATTCTACCATCATCATCTATATTGACAGTATTAAGTCACAAGTTTAATTAGTCCTGATCTCATACTTCATTCGCAGACAAGACCAAATTACCATTTGTTTTTCACAAATGCAAAATTTTTATTTAGAGTTTTCCAAAACGAAATAACACAAACAACCAGGTCCTCTAAATAACTGTGACATGTTTATAATCTTGGCCATTGAAGTTAGTTAGCAATTAGCAACACTGCTACGTATAAATTATTACATTAATAAAACAATTAGCAGGTCATCATCAATGAAACCATGAGCAAGAGATCACTAACTGGCAAGAGAGTAATAGCATAGAATGCCTGGCACGTAAACCATACCATAGGCAGGTAATTGATGGCCTTAGAGTACCCTTACAGGGCATCTACAAGCACCTTGGTGGGAATGATGGCAGGAAAGGGCACTGAAGCTGAGAGAACGCAAGACTTAAGAAGATTGATAGATGGAGGGAAGGGTTAGGATTAGAGGAAGGAGATGAAAGCGTAGTAAGTGGAATCCAGGGACTATGGTTTCTAGTTGACAAACAGAGCCTGGGATAAGGTTATGTATGCAGTTACCGGTATAGGATTGGCTGTGAAATGTCTGTCTACTACAAGGGGGCGCTCATCAAGCAATGTATAAGCAATATATGCAATATAAGCAATATAATATGAACGTACACTCAATCCACACACACACACATACTGAACTAACGTACATGTAAATGTACACACAAATATGTACAGTGCACTACTGCGCTGTGCCATCTGCCTAACAGTACATGTACAGTTTGTACCATACATGTACATGTGGTTTGTATGATCTGAGACCGATTTCACCGAACTCATCGTAACGATCAGCGATGCACATAGACCATATGTATGGCCTATCACATCTTACCATGAGTTATCCTTCATAAGCTGAGTTATGATGCATCGTAAGGCTTTGTGAAATCCAGCCTGGACTGTTTTAAGAGGAATGTCCGTTCCTATCTCCAGCTTTCCTGAGTTTCTCCCTATCTCGTTCAATTAGCCCTTGACCAAGAGTGGCTTTTAAGCCTTGTTTCGGGCGAATTTGCAAAAAAAGAAGAAATAACTAATGAGCCAGTATTCTATTATTTCTACAGCAACAATATTCCAAGAAGCTGGTTCTGAGGTGACCACAGTTTAATCATCAGAATGACATACCGGGTACAGTACAGATGATACAGTGATGAAATGAGGATTGAGAAGTGATATACTATAGCCACATTCTGACATGAATCAATCCATTTGCAGCCAGCCTGGTGTACAGTACTATTTCACCACCATTTAAGGCTCCTAGGAAGGGAGCAACACAGAGCAAATGTCTCACCCCTTTTCCATTCCCATTTCTGCCTGTCAGATCTAAAAGGACACATAGACTGATGGGTTTCAGAATAGCAGCAGTGAACACATATAAATCCATGGTAACAGCTCAATTTGCACAAAGAAAATTTCAGACTTTGGAGTTCCATTTAAAAGTAAATGTTTTACGTCAATTGCAAATTTACACTCAAGATTCATATCAGTACTAACATATTGTGAAACCACTACACAAGACTCAATGGAAATGCAAGACTGTTGCAAACTGATAATTGACTAAATTGAGAAAAATACAAATTTGAACAAAAAATAGAGGGCTTATGTTTTAATCCTAGCAGGATATTTCTCAAAGGATTTTTCTGTCACTGAAAATGGTTCTAAGATGAAAAAAATGTCAGCCCCTTAAATGTTTGAATTTATTTGGAAAAAGCAAAGTTATTGGATAAAATGCCAGCAGAATTGTGGAAGAATCATGGCCAAAGGCATTATGGAAATCAGTGGAAAACAAAGGTGTATCCATTCCATCACTATCTACCATTGTCTACCATTTATCATTCAAAGCAGGTTCATACACTGTAGGTTCTACACACAGAATCATAAATATCCTCAGTGTTTGACTTGTCACATACAAGCATGCCATTCTTAGGGGACACATGTGCCTACGTGACAAAACTTGGACGATCCGTTGACAAAGAATTGACAACTTGAGGTAAGACGAGGGGAGACACGTACATGTATAGGGTAAGATGGAAGGTGGATGACTGTATGGCTGGAGGATTGGATAACTGCATGTACAGTACATGTACATCAGTGTACATCAGTGTACATGAGGCCAACTCATACTTAAGAAACAAGGTAATTAGAGAAGGATAAATATTGAAATGGGATATATATCATTGGAGGGGTTCATTATTGGATTATGTGGAGCTAAATAATGAAATATACAGGGAACTGGTAGTACATGATGTAGAGTGTACATGTATGTCAAAGTGTCAGTTCCTAAGTTTTTGTGGTTAAGGTGCGGTCTAGGTTTGGTGAGTGTGGTCAGGGTGTGGTCTGGGTGTGGTCTGGGTGTGGTCTGGGTGTGGTCTGGGTGTGGTCAAGGGGTGGAAAAAGTATCCAAAAGTAATATAAAAAGGTTGGAAATGGTAAACTAACTTGAATGACTAAAAGTGCACACTGTATACCAATCTTAAAAAAGGGGTCTGACATTTTGATCCGGACAGGAACTTTCTCCAAGTGAAAAATAGATTCTTGGAGAATGGGCAGTATGCATTGGAGAATGTTTGAAAATAATTCACATGCCTCTGAGCTACATGCAGCATGTGTACAGTACGTGTACATATACATAGTACATGTATTATGTCAGAAGAATAGAGAATAAATGTCAGTGTTTAGAAAAACTCCTTAGTTTTAAGTGGAAGCCTTCCATTGAAATAATCCCAGGCATTAATCAACTGATGACCTAGAATAAAGTGATGACAGTTGGTAGGCACAGTGTCCTCAATAAATTAGTCCTGAGGAAAATTCCCAACACAGATAAATAAACCTCTGAATTATGAGTCCAAATATTTATTTCAGTGGATCAATATCAAGAGAACAATCCAAGAATAAAAGAAATATTGATTCATGGACTTAGACCTTCGTCTGACCTATCTCACTGAAACAAACTATGGTGTTAAAGATTGCAATTTAAATTACACAGCTGTTGAAGAATGTCAGGATCTTTTAAACTAATAGAGATGGGTGCTGGTTAGCTTGATATATTGCCATGGAATGCAATAATATCAAGCTTAGAATAGATATTGAGAGAGGAAGAAGATGAGTAGGGTTCTTAGAAGGTGAGGGAGAGGACACACATGACATCAGTTGGTTCCATATACACATGTATGTATATAACATGATATTCAAAATTAAACAAGAATTAATCCTTTATTTGTTTGGTTTATTAATCATATCAGCCCTATTTGCTCTTCCTTCTTTTTCTTGGGAGGGCAACCGCAGCAATTAATAGGCTGTTACTGTAAATAGATTCATCCTGAGCAGATTACAACATTGAAAAGTATTTGGAATTTGAATGCTGCTAGTGCTATATTATACTTTGTGTGGGATATAGTTTTCCTATAATTTTTTGGATAGTCAGTTGAACTAACTGTTAAGGCATGTATTTTCATGACCCACTACATGTATATCATACTGTACATGTGGCTATTACTGAGCTACTGGGATTCCACAAAGCCTTATAATGCATCCTAAATGTAGCTCAACTAACATGGTTAAATGCTTCTGATGTCTGACTATCACCCCCACCCCAGCAAAGACTAGTGGACTATTTTGGGAAGGCTGTCAATGTCATCTAAGGGCTTGATAGCTCAGATAGTAAGAGCACTGGTACTATTTAGGAAGGCCGTCATCTAAGGGCTGGATAGCTCAGACAGTAAGAGCACTGGTACACAAAACCAAAGGTCTGAACATTCTAATTCCAGTCCAGTCAAAGTTTCCAAAGTCAACTTGCATATGTACATGTGTATAAGGATTAGCTCATCATACTTTTTGAATGCATTGCTCATTGCCTTGTGACTGGTCATGAATACCAGCGAGTTTGATGGCATCTACTAATCAGTTATTTGTTCATTGGGAGAGTGAGTTAGAGTCAGGTAAGGTTTTTGCCCATCCCTTAGTGTTATTGTCCAACACCTTGCCTTATAATATGCCACCCAGTCAGCAGCTATGGATATGAACAGCTGGTACATGTACGGTACATGGAATAAATACTAATGACATTTCTACAGATGCATGTAAATTGGCCAGTAATAGTAGGCACAGACATAATCTATCCTTTATCTTAACCATTTACAGATTAATCTATACATGTACTCATGTCCTGTATACCAGTACATGTACATGTACATACATGTATATAATCACATAAGTTGACAGAGAACTCCTTTTTGTAATTGTAATGAGGTTTTCGGTTACAAGATGTAACACATGAATTCAAGGGAGGGTGTACCATTTGCAAAGTGCCCAATCTCCAGACATTCAAGTTTGGGTAAAAACTTAATCATCAGGAAGTTTGCAATTTGGTTTCACTGTCAGAGATTTTAGGAAATTCCTATACTTGAAAATCTGCTGTTGAATCGGTGGAGTGACCGTACCGGTAGGAGCAAAGATTTCCATTTACAAATGTACTGGCCTCTAAATGTACTGTATGTCTTAAAAAAAATAGCATTTATTTTTGTTTTCACAGTTTTCACATGAAATAATTATGGTGAATGGATTGAGCCAAAACATATGCAATTGTGGTAAATACAGTATGTACATGTATATGTTGACTTTGATAAAGTACATGTATGGAGGTGATTCTTTGAACTTCGCAAATGGTGTAGCCTACCATATTTTATACCAATGTATCTTTAATGCAGGAATTAAAGATTAATTCTGCTCTGTATTCAATCAAGACACGCTTCTTAAAGCTCATTGACTGTCAAGCCCTTAGGATACTCAGGGTTATCTGAGATGATACTGCATCAAGACGTCTATCATTGCAATGAGTATGTAGGACCTAAGGCACACTATAGTCCCTCTACACTGATTCTTACTTAACGGCACTTAAATATCCGCCATGATTGCTCTGGAGACCGGGAATTCCTGGAAGACCAGAAATCTGACAATTGGGACGGTTCTGTGCCAAGATGAGCGTATTTTTATTAGCTGGTTCTGACTGATATCAATGACCTAATCAAATATCTTTGTGGAAATTGCGGTCATGAGGGAAACGGATGAGCAGTCTGTCATTAATGCGTGGGTAACATTCCCTGCCATGCACTTACAGATATAAGGCAAGGCAAGAGACTCCTGCAGCAAAGGTTGACATGTGAGATGGAGGTTGAATGCACCATGCACCTTTGGGGATTTCAAGTGGCCATACTCACAGACTACTTGAGTAAAAAGGCATGGCGGTATACAATGTGCAACGGACATGACAACATCAGTGTAATGAAGAAGAATGAGAAGTTAAAAATGGCCCAACGGTAATGGCAACGGCCATTACTAGATGCAACTTAATTGAAGTGCAAGTACACGTGTACAATACACTGTAGTGACTGTACACTTTAGATGTGGTACATGTCAATGTACAGTGTACCGGTATATTTAATAGTAATTATAATGAGAGCTGATTGGTCGTATACATGTACTAGTCCAGCTGTACAGCATGAAAGCCACACAGTACGTACATGTACATGTATTAATAAAGGAATTGAAATTATCATATCAGCATACACATACATGTCCCTTGCCTGGATATGATTCTAGTCTGATCCTTAAGCAATATCACCATTGGCTGCTATAGCATTTGACAATTTGTTAGAATTACAGTAATTCATGTGCTTTTTCAACACAAAATTGTTCAAAGCGAAATACAAACCCTCACTGAATGTATATTCATCAATTTGAAGAAGGTAGACAATGTTGGAAACTGCTTGGTGCTAATCATAAATGCAAATCTGTAAGAATTTGAGAGCCTGGAATTCCCATCCCAGCAGAACTCTCCAAGATAGATTGTACAATGATAAAGCAATAACCAGGAAGTGAAACTCCACCTTACACTGAAACACTCAACTGAATCCTGTACACTCTACATGTATATGTGTACAGCGTACTGTTCACTTATGCAAAAGGAAACCTTACAAATATGAAAAGTTTAAAACCTTCTCACGTACATGTAGAGATCTATACATATACAGATACCGGTACTGATCTATACATATACAGATACCGGTACTACCGTACATGTGGAGGCACGTGGCAACATATTGACAGTACTGGGAATTAGAATGTACATGTATGACTACAAATAGCCAACTTTAGCCAGAATATGGAACAGAGTAAAGCTATCAGGCAGAAAGGAGGATCATCTGCAATTTATGATATCCTGCGCAGAAAACTGTTACCTCTTTGGAAATGCATTGCATGGGCCCAGCAGGTAATGGACATACTGATGTTACAATCTCCAGGCAATTACACTCAGGTCAATGAATTCCCCACCCTTATTCTTTCCATATATTGAATTTTGAGATGGGGTGACCCAAAACGAGGAATAAAATTACACTACCTGCCTGAAATATCAAAGATGATTGAATTCATCTGTGAAAAAAAACGCCCTTTGAGTCGTGCAACAAACAAGAAATTCCAATCAAATAGAGAAATGGAGGAAGAGATTGAATTACATTTCTGTGATTTTGAGAAGGAAATACATGTAATAGAAAGGTTTGCCAAAAATAGTAGGAATTGTTTGTGTAAAAAGTCACCATATGAAGAAAGACTAGCACAGCAAAGGAAATATGTATCATATCAAATCATGTAGTAACAACCAATGGAATTGTTCAGGAGTGGAATGTGATCCAGCATTATGAATCACATTTAAACTTGTTATTGTAAAGGTACTGTATTACAGGTACATTGTACATCAGACAGTGTGCCGGAACAGTACAACACATGTACGTATGTTCATGGTAGGATGTGAACCAGAGACAGATCTGAATGAAATAACCAGCTCAGTTGAGCTGTGTGATGAACCTACATGGAAATGTACATTGTACATGCAGAGTGGTACCGGTAGGGTGTGTAACTATTGCCAATTAGACAACTAACAGGCACAGTAACAGGTAAATCATTATCCTACATGTATATAATTTTGCTTCTCATTCATCACCTACATGTAGTACTGCCTCCTAGGTCTCCTATACCCTTGGCATCCATTCGCACTCTGACACCCTCAAGTAAACTTCCACCTCTTCACGCCCCAGAGGTCCACTGGGCAGGAAAGATTCTCCACGCTCCAGTGCTCTTCACAACACACTTAACCACTTTGCGCCTGGTGGTTTTTCAGCGCCGATGACCACTTTACGGGGGTTTTTGAACAATGCATCAATTTCAAATCTCGCTAAAACATTCGGAACTATATTTCTGGATATACTATGGGTACAGGAGAGTAAAACCTGGAACAATTCGGACGTCGTTGTGGCCCATTGTGCGTCATCCATGGAGCGTAACAGATTTGTATGTGTGTGCGTGTAGGGTGCTGTCAATCCTTGACCGCAGACTCCAGCCTCCACTCCAGGCAGTCAAATCTTCAAGTTGGTCGGCCACAACCGAGCGTACAGATTATGGCAAAGAATGTGGGGGGAATTCCAGTGCCAGACCGACGACCGTTGGGCTGTGTGGCATGCAAAGACAATGTCCCCCGTGTGCTTTCAGCGGCAGCGCGGTATCCCTCGATCCTCCACAGTAAAAGTCCTACAATTGCACAATTACTGCTGCTAATCTTGCAATTCATGTGTCAACTTGCGTCAAAAAGGGTCTTTGTGCTGATTCGTAATGGTTTGTTCTAAGCTGAAAAGAATCTTTGTTTAAAATGTGATTTTAAAAATGATTTCGGAGGTCCCGAAGTGGTTAAGCACCGATGCAGAGTACAGACTGCCCACCATACTCTGTCTCAAAAGAGATGTATTACGCGGTTTCATTGATTCCTGAGAGATTCATTTGACTAGCGTAGATGACTTACCAATTCTTGTTTCTTTTTGTTCATCTCAGTTTCTTTCCGTTGTAAGTCAGTGTGTTCTTCTTTGAGTTCCCGTAGTTCCCGCTGTAATCTCCGCACATTGTCCTGCACCTTTTGGTCTTTATGATTCCTAGTATCCTGCTCAGAGCTAAGCTTGTCCACATTCTCCTTTAATCGCTCAACTTGATTCTAAGATTAAAGGTGAACAAATTCAAGAAGACAATGAGGAGAAGTTGGAATACATGGATTAGTGTGATCATTGAGTGATGTCCAAACTATAAGGAATTACTTACTGACACAACATCCTGGCTCAACCATACATATTTATATTATGACATGTATGACAAGGTTTGAATAAAGAGCTTAACAAACTCTTACCAGAAGTTGATGTCCATAAACTTACACTGTCTAGCATATTTTTTGCTACATACCTAATTACACATGTATAGTTTGCAAAAAGTCTGAGAAAATGAATGTCTATGTCTTGAACAGACAGGCCTTGCAGTCAGACACAAGGACATTTGAATTGAAGACAAATGTGCAGCTACCTACTTGAATGTACACAGGTCAGACATGGAGTCTCGCTGAAGTGGAACATGTCACAAACATTTTAAACTCCTGGCAATGTAAAGTTCTTAATGGGGGAGATTTTGCACCTGCATTTTATGCAAAAAGCTTTCAGGACAGTATACATGGAGTCAGAAAGGCAAAATAAACAATTAAAGATCTCAAAGTAGTGAGAGAATGCTGTCCAGCAGTTCTTTTAGAGAGGACGAGTGAATTCCTGATTCAGAGGAAAGTGTCTGCAGTTGTAGAAGGCAACTTGAAGCAGCCAAGTGTCATGGTGGAGTGTGTTTTTCACGAGGAAAGAAAATGTCAAACACTTGGTTCTTCGTCAATTTGAAAGAAACTGCTTTCTTAAGAGGAAAGACTGAGCACCTTAGAGATTTCAGAGAACGAAGTTGAAAGATTCTAGACCGGAGTGGAGAGGAGGTGCCAAGAAAAGATTCAGGAAAAACAAGAAATAAGCTACAGGCAAGAGTGGGTGAAGTGCCTCTCCCACAAATGAGCGTCTTTCTATAAACTAATTCAAACCCCCATCCACCAACTCATGGAACATGACCAAAAGAAACCTGCACAAATGGATCAAGACCCCCAGGAAAGGTTTGTTCACACTTATGTCTAGACAAAAGTAGACAATATCTTTTGGACTTGAAAGCAAACTTCACTCTTTTGCTATAAATTTTGTCTACACATACTCACCTCAAACTTTTGTTTAGTTGTTCTCTCCAGAGTTAGTCTGGCTTCCAGGTCACGTACTTTACCCTCTATTTTAGTTAGTTGAGAAGTGTCAACCATCGTGTCGTTCATAAATGCCATCTTGTTTTGAAGCTCGGAAACCTGAATGAGATAATGATACATGAACATTCAGCTGTCACACCTCAGCAATGAACATGTAAAAGTTGATCAGTGAAATGGTCAGACTTTTTTATAACTTAGCAGGACCTTTATCAAACACCCGGCTCGGATAAAGTCATTAATTCAGATTGAAATGTCAGCCCATTCAACTTGTTCATTTGTATTTTTCCAAAAGAAATATTTAATGGCTATTTCAGGTCACTCTCATCAGTATCGCAGTTTGCAATATATTTTGTATTACTTTATACAGTAACTAATTAGCTTTCTTTTTTTGAATTAAAGTGAAAATCAAAAACATCTAGTTTATGTTCGGCTCCATCTTATTAGATTTTCAGAGTTTAAATACTTTTCTAAAAGAAAAACAGGAAAGTGGAAAACTCATACGTGGTGTGTTCCCAAAGAGAAACAGACAAATAAACCAAGCAATAAATTTACATATTTTTCATTTTATTTAAACAAATACGGTATCGCATACAAACCCAGTGATCTTTTCAAAGACAAATTTGAAGATTATTGACTTCTACTACAAGTAAATGTACAGTACATGTAGCTTTAAATGTTGTGGCTTAAAATCTCCTAGAACTAACCCTGTTCAAAACCAAGACTGGTGAGGAATTTGAAAGGTTTGGACAGTCAGTGATGGACGAGAGTTAAGCTAGTTTTTTCATTGACCCACCGTATATGCAAGTGCCAGTACCAACACACCACAGCCAATTCACACGTGATTTATTGCAGGTTTATTTGCCTAACAGACTTTGTCTGCATTTGCTGGTTATCATTATAGGCTTAATATCACTTTCATGAATTCTTCATCAGATGAGTTTCTTTGAGATAAGGGTTTATGCTAAAGGTTATCTTCATCTAGTGGAATGAGCTCACTGAGGTGTCAATAATATTGACACCAATAAAAACACCTCACCTACGCATTCAGTCATTGTCAAATCGATTTACTTCAAAAATTGCAACATAATCTTTAAGAAAAGTGTTGTTTATTTGCTTGAAGGTATATTTTAATTCTTCAGTATTGGCAGTACAGTACATAGGGCCAACAATTTGGCACTCAATTTTCCAAACATTTTATTTCTGGGGAAAAAAACCCTGAAAAAAGCTTTGAACACAGCATACCACACAGTCCATGCAATGCAAGTTATTATACTGTATCAATGTCCCTTGATATGGGCAGTAGTCTGCTGCCCCCTAGTGGCCATATATGAAAGCAATCCCCAAACAAGTTGATGTCTTGCTAACAGAACACCTTTTGGTGGGAGCACAGAAGCCACAGCACTGTGGGTTAACACATGTGACAAAAGTCCTTAGCTATGGAACTGTCCAAGAATGTTAGGGTTTTGCTATTTCATTGAAATTAGTCTCAGATTACGTGGAATTAGCAGCTGAGTGCACTCATAAAACATACCATGTGGGCTATAATCATTCCTGAACCATTTTTGTGCTTATCATTATAATGTATACTGTAAATGTATAGTGCCAGTAATTTCATTTCACAAAAGTCCAATAGAATCAGAATTCCTATCACATCTTATCATAATTTCTCCTGATAATACACCTGTTAGTCAACTGAAGATAACACCTGTTAGTCAACTCACCTTTTCCTCCAGTTCATGTTTGGCGTGTGTGAGATCACTCATCTGTGATATGTGGCCATTCACCTTTGTCTGGTCATTAGAGCACTGTCAAGAATTTAAATAAAAAAAATAAAAAATCAGAATTATGTGAAAGGTATCGTAAGAGAAACCACTAGCAAACCTGATGTGTTTTTTTTTAGCTGGAACAAACTATTTTCACACAACAGCCCCCCCCCCCAAAAAAAACCCTCCGCAAATTGAACTGATTACTGGCATCAGGAGCATGGTGTGGCTAACAAAGAAGCAATTACATTGTGTATTCTCAGGATTCACACTTTTGTAACAACATAAACTTGATGTTCTAAGACCATTAAAGATAACTCTAAATAGAACACGGAAAACCTTGCTTACTGAGGACAATGATTGATTGATTCAGCCTTTGAGAAAAGTCCTGCTTCCTAATTTGGGATAATTCTAAATGATTTGTAAAAAATTTGGGTCATATACGTAAGTCAGCATGCAGCCTATTTTCCTATCACTCAACACACACTCTACAATTCAAAGTCTACCACAGCCATACATTCGGTACCACATACATGCATGGAGTTCCCTTAAGCTCCGTGCAGAGAATTTGATGCAGATTTCTGCACCTAATCCTATCAGGACACATTAGTAGAAACTCAAGTCAGTTGAAGCAAAAAGCAGAGCAAGGGACTTTTAAACCGAAGAGTTTCCCATCGAAACAAGAGCTCTCTAAATTGGATAGCGCATGGCCCTGCATCAATTTATCCCGCATGGTAGAAAGCACCTGTTAAATGCACTTTAGCACGGCAAACAGGTGTAACTCTTATCAGGGGAGATGGTCAAGATGTTTGGCTCTGGCAATAGGTCAACCCTTAGTCAAAGCTATGTTTTACTGTCATCCAAATAGTGGGTGATGTTTCTCAACAAAACAGTTATTGTAAAAAGAATGTTTGAAAATTGAAATCCTTCCAAAAATACATATATCAAATATGACACAAAATACATGTATATGTTCATATACAATGCTTCCAAACTCTAGTTTATAGATGTTATCTACCACATTTATCTAATTGGCAGGCGTTGATTGTTAGACACACCGAAGCAAAACAACTTAAAACAACTTAAGACAATTAAGTTTAGATCTAAACACAATTAAGAGTGCCTAATGTTTTCTCCACATTGTTTGCCTTGCAGAAAGATCCTGCTATCAAATGTTGAGCTCCACGTACAGTACTGAACATGTACAATGTATGTTCAAGATTTGCGTTTTGTTCAATTCAGTAAGTAGTTTGCAAAAATCACACAAATAAGGGAAAAACTGTCAGGAAACTTTGGAACAAAGTGGCAAAGAAATTGTGACTGCACTGGGACTTGAACCCGAGACCTCTGGTTTTTGCGTACCAGCGCTCTTACCATCTGAGCTATCCAGCCTTTAGATGGTGGCCTTCCCAAATAGTCAACCAGTCTTTGATAGTTTGCAAAACTGTGATATTAGATTCAGAGCTGTATAAGCATATACAGCAAGCATCTTCTTACCTGTAGAACCAACGCCTTGTGCTTCTTAAGAAGGTCATTGAAATCTTCCTCTTGGTCTTCCTGTCTCGTTTGAAGGTCATTAATTTCACGATTCATTTGAGACACCTTCTCCTCAGCCTGGTGAGATCAAATTAAGCAATGACCAAAATGAGAAGACGTCTACATGTAGTATCCTTGCTTTAAAAACAATTCCAATTAATATAGGAAGGTTTGCAGTGACACCATGTCACTCTCCCGATGACGGCCAGAGCATACTGGTCGAAACGTCGAGTTCCCACTCAGGTTCTTTTAAGAACCACACCTCTTCTTTAAGAGACCTTTTACAT
Organism: Luidia sarsii; assembly: GCA_949987565.1. Classification (NCBI taxonomy): domain Eukaryota; kingdom Metazoa; phylum Echinodermata; class Asteroidea; order Paxillosida; family Luidiidae; genus Luidia; species Luidia sarsii. The sequence goes on along the minus strand of OX465105.1, from coordinate 26,734,620 downwards.
GGTGTCACCGCAAACATTCCTATATTGATTAACCCACCATGCAAAGCCTTAAGTTATCAATTCCAATTAGATTCCACAAGACCTGGATGAAGTGTGTCAAGAAGGACATGGATGCCTCTACGATGTACATCCTCATGACAGGATGGCCTGGAAGCTTGGAATGAGAATGAGCTGACTGCTGCCAACATGTACATGTACCCCTGCGGATACTACTTCATGTACTCCTACTACCCTGGGTACTACTACTACTAGTTCTTACAATTAATGTGGGTCAATTTCCATGTACTGTAATTTCAATTCAGAGTGGGGCTATTCTTCCTTTCAGAAAGGTCCAACTAGGATCCAAACATCAGGACCACTATTATGATTGAGAGTTGCATTCAGGTTATGCAAGTCCGTGAGCAGTCGGCACCATTTCCTGTGTGACTAGTGAGATGTGGATGGTAGTACTAGGAATGATTGAAGTGGTGATACATGTAAATGTATGTTGGATTTCATCAATCTTCCAATCAATCATAGGCAATGGAGTGTCCATAGCAGTGTCATGTAACTACTGTTGGAAATGCAGCTCAAAATGTGCATACCTCGGTTTTAGCTTTACTGACGTCATCCAGTTGATTCTGTAGCTCTGTGAGTTCATTCTCCATACTCTGTCTGGCTTTGACTGCAGCCATGGTAGCATATTGTGCATCCTCAAGCTATTCAAAGAAAAAATCATCATTCTCAGAAATTAGTTTCTTCCTTTGGGAAAGGTCCTGCTTAGATTCAATCACCCAGCCACATGTACATTTGCGAAGTTTAGAAAAAGAAAAAGATTGATGGATCCAATTTCTTATTTTTGGCTTGGTCATACAGACTAATGTGCTTGCTATCAGTGTTGTAACAACAGAGAAATAATTCACAGGTTGAGTCATTTGGAATAGTTGATGATTGATCCAATATCTGGCTATCTTAATACTTAGCATAGCCATTGCCAAAAAAAAAAGACCTGACAAAAAAAAACAGCCCTTGAAAGACAAAATGATTGAACAGATACTAAAACTTAATCAATATTGATCCTCCTGGACAATTAAACCAGGAGATAAAAAACGATTTGCTTAGCTGAGCCCAGTATGATACTCCAAAACTTCATAAGGGAAAACAAATGAGTACAGCTGCTTTTCCAAACATTGTTGATATTTTCTGTCTCGTACCTCGTTTTTGAGCTGCTTGATCTTGGAGCTGCTTGGAGCTGCAGACTTGTGTCTCTCCAACATGACCTGCGCATCATTCAGCAATGCCTTGGTCTTCTTCAAGTCCTTCCTAAGACGTCTCTCTGTGTCTCTGTCACCAAGCTTGGGATGTTCTTGTAGCTCTGACAGCTTGTGTTCCAAGTCACGCTTCTCTCTCATCAAAGACTGACGCTCCTTGTAATCCTCCTCAATCTGGTTTTCTAGCTGTCTCAGCTGAAAAGGACAAACACGAGACAAAATTTATTTAATTAAGATGAATTAATCAATTCGTGCTGGGACCGCCACATTTTAGAGAACTAGTGGTGTTGCTATGCCCTCCGATTCTAGGCACCACTATTGTCCAAGTTTAAAAAAACAAATCTTTTCAGCCTACCAAAAACCCAAAATGAGCATAAAGATGTCTGATTGTATCAGGTTGGACTCAGTTTGACTAAAATTCTTGCAATCATCAATATGATCTCCATTTCCTTAGAATGTTTTCTTAACTCATTCACCCCCTCAGCCCTAAGATGCTTCTAGGTAGCTACACGTAGCTTCTTAACCCTGACACTTCAGAAACCAAACATGGCAGTGTTATTTTGAAGGATTCGGCAGGGTGAGGGTTATGTCTGCATCTACCAACCTCAACCTAGACCTCAATTTCCTCACAGACAGCCTTCTTCTGGGTGTACTCTGCTTCCATCATGGATGCTTCCAACCTCATCTACAAACTAGCTTCTTGCTCACCCTTGACTGGAAGGAATTCGTTACTTCTCCTTCAACCCCTCCAACCTCAACCTAGACCTCAATCTCCTTACAGACAACCTTCTTCTGAGTGTACTCTGCTTCCATCATGGATGCTTCCAACCTCATCTACAAACTAGCTTCTTGCTCACCCTTGACTGGAGGGAATTCTTTACTTCTCCATCAACCCCTCCAACCTCAACCTAGACCTCAATCTCCTTACAGACAACCTTCTTCTGAGTGTACTCTGCTTCCATTATAGATGCTTCCAACCTCATCTACAAACTAGCTTCTTGCTCACCCTTGACTGGAAGGAATTCTTTACTTCTCCATCAACCCCTCCAACCTCAACCTAGACCTCAATCTCCTTACAGACAACCTTCTTCTGAGTGTACTCTGCTTCCATCATGGATGCTTCCAACCTCATCTACAAACTAGCTTCTTGCTCACCCTTGACTGGAAGGTACTCCTTGCACCTTCCACCTCCTCATCTTTAGCCTCAAGTTCCTTCTGAGTCGCTTGTTTCTGTTTCTCTAGCTGCATCTCCAGTCTCAGCTTAGTCTGCTCCAGTTGCAGGATCTTGCCTGCCTGGTCATCCAACTCTTCTTCTTGGTCTTCAATCTTAGCTTCTAGTTCTCGTTTCTGTCTCTTAATGGTTGCTATTTCCATGACCTCCTTGGTACCGTGGGATGATAAGTCTTTCATCTCACAATGAAGCTCTTCAATTTTAGATTCCTTCACTGACACATCTGATTTAATTTCCTACATAGATACATTTATGACAATGGAAAGATACAATTTATAAATGGAAATAACAAAATAATGAACATCATAATTGGACACAAACAAAAAATGGAAAAAGCCAAGTGACAATAAGGTTAGCTTTCCTTCATCAATCCCTTGCAACAATGACTTATTGTCCTCAAACTTACTCAGCAAAAAAGCAAGGTCACATGGGGGTAACTACTGTAGGTCTACCTAAAGGAGCAATTCATGTCCTAATAAATGCCCTTATCTTTTTGCTGACAGCCTTCAATATCTGAACTAACCACCATTCTAACAACAGTGGGATGTTACCATATCTCTTACCAATAATTCCTGTCTGATGATATTGTCACATCTCTTACCAATATTTCCTATCTGATTATATTGTCACATCTCTTACCAATAATTCCTGTCTGATGATATTGTCACATCTCTTACCAATAATTCCTGTCTGATTATATTGTTACATCTCTTACCAATAATTCCTGTCTGATGATATTGTCACATCTCTTACCAATATTTCCTGTCTGATTATATTGTCACATCTCTTACCAATATTTCCTGTCTGATTATATTGTCACATCTCTTACCAATAATTCCTGTCTGATTATATTGTCACATCTCTTACCAATATTTCCTGTCTGATGATATTGTCACATCTCTTACCAATAATTCCTGTCTGATTATATTGTCACATCTCTTACCAATAATTCCTGTCTGATTATATTGTCACATCTCTTACCAATAATTCCTGTCTGATTATATTGTCACATCTCTTACCAATAATTCCTGTCTGGTTATATTGTCACATCTCTTACCAATAATTCCTGTCTGATGATATTGTCACATCTCTTACCAATAATTCCTGTCTGATTATATTGTCACATCTCTTACCAATAATTCCTGTCTGGTTATATTGTCACATCTCTTACCAATAATTCCTGTCTGATTATATTGTTACATCTCTTACCAATAATTCCTGTCTGATGATATTGTCACATCTCTTACCAATATTTCCTGTCTGATTATATTGTCACATCTCTTACCAATATTTCCTGTCTGATTATATTGTCACATCTCTTACCAATAATTCCTGTCTGATTATATTGTCACATCTCTTACCAACAATTCCTGTCTGGTTATATTGTCACATCTCTTACCAATAATTCCTGTCTGATTATATTGTTACATCTCTTACCAATAATTCCTGTCTGGTTATATTGTCACATCTCTTACCAATAATTCCTGTCTGGTTATATAGCTTTCACTCTCTAGTCCTTCCTTCTCTCGTTGAAGTCTTTCCTTTGCCAAACGTTCACTATGAAGCTCTTGTTGAACTTTGTGTAACTCTGCATCAAACCTGACAAAATCAAAGAATATAGGAAAAGAAACTTTGACTGGATCGGGACTGGATCGGGACTGGATCGGGACTGGATCGGGACTGGATCGGGACTGGATTGGGACTGGATTGGGACTGGATTGGGACTGGATCGACACTGGATCGGGACTGGATTGGGACTGGATTGGGACTAATGATCTGTCAACTTGTTTAACAGTTTCTGACTGGATATAGTATATCATAACACAGGTTAATCAAGACAAAAACTAGACCCTTGAATACTGCACCCGTGTTCACCCATTTCACACAGTGCATCCTTATGCCTTGTGCCTAGATAAACCCAGTTGACTCATTACACCCTTAAATTCTGTACCCGTGTCCACCCATTTCACACAGTGCATCCTTATGTCTTGTGCCTAGATAAACCCAGTTGACTCATTACACCCTTAAATTGTGTACCCGTGTTCACCCATTTCACATGTCTTGTGCCTAGGTTAACCCAGTTGCCTTACAGCCTTGTGTCCTACAGGTTCACTTACTTTCTCTGCTTCTTTTCCAGCTCAGCATTCCTTGACTGCTGTGACTCCAGGTGAAGTCTGGTATCCTGTGCCTCTCCTATGAGTTTCTGCACTTTGCGTTTGAGGGCAGCAACCTGTTTCCTTTCGTCATCTGCCTCCTCCACACATTCTGCCATCTAATTAAACAAGGGGTGAAAGGTCACAACATTATCAGATATACCATTTGCCTGTACAGTCATCATGCCCTACCTTACCAAGGATGAAGAGTTCAACATTCATATTTCATAATTGATTTAGTTGATTATTAGGAAGGCACTACCTAATAGTTGAATAGCTCAGGAGGTAGGGCAAAGGTGCATAGCCAAAGAGTCTCGGCTTAAAATCCAAATGCTCATCATTTTCAAACTGTGATTTAAGGCTGAATAAGACGCCCTGTAAATTTTCTCTCTTAAAATAATACACACTTCTTACTCACTCATGTGTAATGTAATTGGCCCAAAATGCAATTCTTGGTTTTAAGAATACAGGATAGTAGGGTCCTATCTCAATAGATTTGTCAGTCTTTGTGTCTTACCCGCCTGTCCTGGGCCTTCTTGGCTGCCTTCATATTCTCTAGCTCCTCATCATGTTCTTGTTTCAGACGTTTCTTAGTCAGTTCGATCTCTCTCCTTGCTTGCTCATACTTGGTCCTGTAAATGGAATCTGCTCACAGTAAAGACAAACACCAGTTTCATTGAATATCCTGCAATATTTCATGACAATAGCTCAGAACATCTCTCTTCACCAGGGCACACTTCCATAGAGTGGCTGACTCAAGAAAACCTGCTTAGCATGAACATTTGTCTTTGTTTAATACAAGATTGTCAGCCATATTTCCCTTGCTTGCTGCACTCAATTTGTACTCCAATCATGGGAACTTTGGCTGACAATCTGATTTTGGTGTTTCAGCAGCTTTATCAAATTGGCCCTGTACTTAAGCCCAGGACCTTGGGTACATCAAACCAGACTCCACCTCCAGCCTCAACATTTGATGAGTGACTCAACGGTCCTGAACAAGTTAGCCTCATTTTCCTCGCTACACATACTTCTGTGACTCTCACAATGCTACATGTAGACTCCTTCTCAAGACTTTCTCAGCCCTGCTCCCATGTCACCACTCTGTGGATGACTCTTACTCTTAGACTCCACCTCAAGCCGCAATTTTAATACTGATTGCCTGAACATGCTAGTCTCTACCTCAAGTCTTACCTTCTTCGTCATCACTGCTTCCCATGTCACCATCCATGTAAGATGTTCTCATCATTCTGGACTCCATCACCTCCATGTCAAGTTTCTCTGCTTTACGTTGAAGGCTGGTATGGGCAGCCTTCAATAAAAATTATACCCAAATCAGTTTAAGCTTGATAAGGAGGGGCCAAGCAAGAATTAATATCTTCACCTCTGCAGAAAGGACAATGCTATTTTTCTGGGATCAATTACTGGTAACAGCTTTGCATCGCTTCAATATCAAAATGTTACCAAAACATGAGAAATTTATTGAACCATTCAGAAGTTACAAAAGTAAAAACTAGTCTTTGAATTAGGACAAACCTGACACTTTGGACAGTTTGATCTAGACTTACCTTCAAGTCTTTAATTTCCTTCTCCAATCTCAATCTCTCAGCTGTTTCTCTCTCCAGCATCTCTGAGGCATGGTTAGCCGTCATGTGCTCCTCAGCTAAGTCTGCACTCATCTCGGCCATCTAAGACAAACAACAAGCACAGATTGTAAAGAGTCTCAGGTTAGTGTAGAATGGATATCAGAGATTGCCTAAGACATCGGTAAAGGATAGTGTATGAATAAAGAGGAAGACTCTCAAAAGATACAAGGCTTGTCTAAGACATAGCACTGTTAGCACATGTATCAATCCAATACATGTAGAAGTCCCCTTACAGATTACTCATAAACTGTAGGATCTTTTTTTATCAATAACACATCAGCGATCAAACAAAGTTGTGCTATTTCAAAGGGTGAGCCAGGGTTAGAGTTAATGAGAAAAAAACTACAGTACTACTGTGCATATATACAATGCCAGGTCTGATACATGTAGCCATGTAAAGTTGGCAAGCTTCTCTTCCTCTCTCCTTATCTAGGACAGCTTGAGGTAGTCTAGGGTCTATATATAGTGGTATGCCAGTCCTTAGGGATCAAGAGGCAGGAAGGGGTTGAGAGGGTAGAGGATCATAGCCCTTATACATATAGCAAGCAAGGGGCTATACAACAGTTATCTTGACTGACTCCAAGGACAAAGAATCACTACAAATGATACGGAAAATGTAGAATGCCTGATTCTAAGGCAAGACTTTTCAATAATCATTTGAGCACTTTGAAGTAGAATGCTTTAGTGACAAAATAATCCTACCCAAAATAGAGTACAAGACTGTGTTTTCTCTGTAGTAAGTGGAGAAAATGTTTATGCAGAGACTAAAATAGAAAACCCAATGTAAACGTGGTATATGGGAGGGACTGTAGGGTTAAGAATTCTTAATTTCTTTTGTGTTTGAAAAAGTTTGCCAAAATCCAGTCCTTGCAAAAAAAAACCCAGTAAAACTGTAAACATTGTCTAGTATTTTGCTTGCCAGTTGAAAACAAAGTAAGGAAGGTTTAGCCCTGGAAAAGAAATATCTGTAATTTTTTGAAAGGAGATTATTTCATGAGTTTTGAAATGACCTGGTCACTGCTTTTTGACCTTGTGTGGGAATTTATTCCTGGTAGAAAATCAATCGTGATGTTCTTCCTCTTCAGAAGTCTCCCATGAGTCATTTCCAAAGGGCCTTATCAGGAAGGTCTGGGATTTATCAATGACATTTCTATTCCTCAAGGCACTCATAGAAGCTTCTACGATCTAATGTCTGTAAGATACTCACCCTAGCTTCCATCTTGTCATGGTTGTGCTTCAGAAGGTTCCGTTCTTTCTCCAGTTTTTCCACTCGAATCCTCAATTCGGTCAGTTCATGCTTCAAGAGGAGAAAACATCCATGAAATCTTGCAATAATTGGATACAAATGAACACCTCTGCCAGTCACATGCTGATAACATATAAAGTACACAGAGTTTATGACTCAGTTCCATGTCTGTGTTGACATCAATTTGTGTAATTTTAGAATTGAGAATTCAGGTAAGGTAGCAAGTTGAGAAGAAATTATCGTCTTTTAAAATTAATATGTGGTAGTCCTGTGGTAGTCCTAAAAAAGCATCAGGGCTAGAAATGACTACACACCATTCTTGATCTGAAGTTTAGAAAGGAATAATTGTTTGTAGCTTACAAATTGCATGGCTAGTTCAGTGTCCCACTAATTCAGGTATTAACGGTTTCAGGACAGGTTACCAACTACTGAGTGACGCTAATACATCATTACTCTGTCCTTTCAAGTTATTTGGAAACTAGAAGGATATAAAACGGTTATGGACTTTGGACTGATCAGTTTGGTAGTCAAATAGGGGTCTGTGAGGAATACAATTATCATAAAATTCAAGCCTATTAATTTTTCAAAAATTCTATGCATTCTGGACATACCTTTGATATAAAATATCCTAGAAATTTACTGCACACTACTCAGATTTAATCTCGATCTAAACCTTGGACATTATACATTGGGGAATACATTTGACATTTATTGCTCATTTTTGTATCAGTTTATAATTGTCTTCATTCAAAGACTCAGAATTATGCATTTTGAATGGGAGCCAAGAGACTTGAACTACCGGTATCACGGGCACTTAATAAAGAAAAGTATATTATGCAGTCACTGCATATACAGTGTGCTTTCTAAGTCATCATGATGGTTGAGGTCATAAGCCAAAAGAACAATGCTTGAGTAAAAGCATTAGAACCGAGTCTTTTTTAACATGTTTTCCCTGTTACCATGGTTACTCACATCTTTCATTTTGAGCTCCTCCTCTGTTCGATGCACATCCAATAATGGCATCACCTTGGTAACTAGACGCCACCATGGCCAATTACGGACGGCCAAAAACTTGCGGACGTTTCGCTGGATCGCAGTGATGGCGAGGTGTTGGATCTGAAAAAGAAAGGATGACTCAGAAATATAAATCACAAAGCTTCAACAATTTGTGAAAAATAACATCATATTCACTAGAATACCAAGTCCTAGACCGCTCATACAATCCATAGTCAAATCAATGTACATACATGTACATGTATGTACAGCCACTTCTGACTTTCAGGATTTTCAAGCTAGGAATAAAACATCAAGTCCTCTGCTTGTCTAAGATTGACAGCCATTCATGTTTTTATAAATGACTAAACCAATGCTCTTAGAAATACTGCACCATTAAACAATGCTGACATGTATGTATCTTCATGCTACCGGTATCAGATCATTTAACATATACCAAGCACTGGAAGGATGCTTGTGTATGGTGCACATGTACATGTGTGCACCATACACAAGCATCCTTCCAGTGCTTGGTATAATGTACTGGTATGTGTATGTGTGGTGTAAAAGAGTTGGGATGGACAACACTGAGGAATGGTCATATACTGTACGTACATTATGTACATCAAAATACACCAATGTACATGTACAGTACCAGTACTGTAGGTTAGACAATTCTTGTATTTTATGAAAGAAATATCTTTGCTACAGTTGTACATGTACATGTACATCAGACTACATGCACATTTAATAATAATATATTACAGATAAAATCCACTTACATTGTCAGTACAGAATGTCAGTGTGGTATCCATGCATCTTTTGATTACCGAGGACAGAGCACTGATTTATTAACTCTGCCTTTCCCCAGCAAAATTGATTCTGACAAAGATGATGACGGACCCACCTGTTTACAGTGGATGCATACAGTGGATGCATGTAGGTTTGCTGTACTAGTCGGGTGAATTTTAATTAAATTGTATGTATGTCCATGTGTGTGAGTGCTCCATTGATAATGAGCGTATTTTTGAAATATATTAACATGTATTAACATGTGACTGTTAATATTAGATTTAATTTGAATGGTAAAAAGACTGCCATTGAAGTATTCCCTTTTGAATATTGAAAGGAACTGAGGGTCAATGCATACAAATGTAAATCCACCAAAACGTTGACCTTTGTTTGACTTTGAATTTAACAATGTGCATGCACTCTCAGCCTCACACTGGTCATATGAACGTGTACATGTACCAGTCTGACAGTAATTTAAAAAAGGTTGTAAAATTCCTGACTCCTGACTGATTAGAAGGACTTGATACTGACTCATCTCTCAATCTATGTCAAGTTGGGATACACTTACCAACTACATGTAAGTCAGTCCATGGATTCTAAGGAATGTGGTGTTTATCTGTGAAGTAATTTAATTTGCCAGTGTCTAATAGTGACGATTGGTCACCACTCATGAATGGATTACATCTACTATTGTCAATGATCTGATTGTGAGCACAGGATGATTTATCTACCAAGTATGCCATAGGGGTTGTGGCTGGTGTAATGATATTATAGGAATCAGTGATCAAATTATGACTGCCAATGATGGGGCCGTATCACCGTGTACATGTATGTAAGTCTTAGTGTTCATGGAGTAATTGCACTGCTAGGCAAGATGACCTAGTCGTTACATGTATGTGTACATGTAAGTCAGTAAGTCACCGTGTACATGTACATGTAAGTCAGTAAGTCACCGTGTACATGTACATGTAAGTCAGTAAGTCACCATGTACATGTACATGTAAGTAAGTCATCGTGTTCATGGAGTAATTGCATTGCTACACAAGATGACCCAGTCATGTACAGTACGTGTACATGTATATACAGTCATGACAGTACATATTCAGTACCTTGAGTTGTTTCAGCTGTTTCCTGGATATGTAACCACGGCAATAAGCCTGGAACTCAGTTATTGTCTCAGCTAGTTTCTCATCGCGATGGTCTTCTAGCTTCACCAAGGCACCTGGCTTGAAAAAGATCTGAGGAGGGACAAGAAAAATTGGATTATTAATCAAATGGAAGGTCAATTAGATTACCATAGCAACATCACATCTACATGTATCTGATTCAATGAGAGTTTGCCCTACTCAATGTAATAATTAGAAATAAAAAGCACCGAGTGCTCAGTGTTTTGCCCAATTGCCTGCTGAAAAAAAAAAGCAGCTTGGGAAGGATTCGCACCCACGACACCTGCTTTCTAGTGTAGACGTCTTAACCACTGCATCACTGACCTGGTTGAGGTCGGGTGGTGGGTTTGAATCTGTATACAGGCTGGCACCACATTACATGTACATACTGTACATATGTTTATTACAGATATAGTGATATTATATACACATGTAGATCTGTATTAAACACATCTATCAAATGTGGCATTCCTAAAACCCTTTTAGGAATTTATAGTGAATGAACAAAGTTAAAGTACGTACAACATTATTTTCATACTTTGAAAAGAATATTTTTGGACATTTGACTTTTAAATGTATGCGTATCGTGCAGTACAGTACATACATGTACAGTATGTAGATTGTACATTACATGTAAATTATATGTGACACTTGCACACGTTTCACTGAGGTACAATTTCTTGTACTGCGTGAAGGTTAATAACCATGACATTGCTTGCAAACAAAGGAAGGAAATTATGCACAAATACAATGCACGTACATGTGGGGTAGGACTGCTCTCCCCAAGGTAAAATGTACATATCCATTTATAGTGAAAAGAATATTTACACTACATGTACTATTGTTCAATATGGACTCAAATGCAAAAACTTACTTATGTACCGGTACTTGCACCAGGTTATATTCCCCTTAAAGAAGGAAATTACCGGTAACTCCTGAACTTTGCTACTGTGATATCATGCACATAGAATCCAACAACATGTACATGTACTCTATTGTACAAATAATGTAATGAAACTGAAAGGTCTACCAAGTACAATGTACATGTACATACCGGGGTACTGTATACAGGTAAATGTACATACTGTACATGTACACACTATATACATAATTATAATCATTACAATTTGCACATGTACTACATGTATATAATAAGTATACCAGTACGTGTATGTAATCATTACATGTACAAATTATACGGAAAAAAAATGATGCACAAGCATGACAAGCTGCTTACCGACTGATTTGATGAATAATTATGTGAATACTACAATTAATATCAGAGGGTCTGGCATTTCAGCGCAAACCTTTAAGAAACAATTATCAAGCCCTATACCAATCCCTGGACAATGACTTGCACAGCAAGTGCAGTATGTGCAGTATCTACCGTACATGGGTATACATGTGCAGTACCTACATGTACATGGGTAGTACAGGTAAGTGTAAATTAAGTTTCTTACTTGATAAAATGTTGAGTGTCTGACATTTGCAAGTACAACATTTCTCAAACATGTCAACGGAAGACATCGCCTTTGAAAAAGTCCTGCTAGGATTGAAACATCAAGCGATTCTTTTCAGATGTTCATTTCTGATTATTTAAGTCGGTAAGTATAGTTTGCAACACTTTTGTAATTATAAATTAATCTAAGATTCCTTACCTTTGAAATGCACGTGAATAACCATGTCCATGTATTTTAATTTACTACACTTTACGTTGAAACTGAAGAATTACACAATGATGGATATCATACCCAGTACAATATCAATCTAAATGTACATGTACAATACCCAAGGATGAAGTAATTAATATCCTCAATCATTCCAAGGTTGTATCCTGTACATGTATGCTTGGCTATAAACCAGCTTAGCCTTCAACTCAAGCCTCCATATACTGGTACATGTGCATCAATGAATGGCCATTCATAGGCTGTGCAACAAGCCATGCACTCACCATGTTTACATCAACTATTTGTTATGCTAATCACCTGTAATAGCCACCACTGTAAAACCTGAAGCTCTTATGATCCAAAGCTCATTCAAGATGCTTGTGGGTCAGGTAGACCACCTCCTTGGGTAGACAAGAGGGCATTCTTATAGACTGGTGTGAAATCACTTGATGTACCCAGCAGTTATGATCAGGTGCTTTTCTAAGATGCTTGTGGGTCAGGTAGACCACCTCCTTGGGTAGACAAGAGGGCATTCTTATAGACTGGTGTGAAATCACTTGGTGTGCTCAGCAGTTATGATCAGGTGCTTTTCTAAGATGCTTGTGGGTCAGGTAGACCACCTCCTTGGGTAGACAAGAGGGCATTCTTATAGACTGGTGTGAAATCACTTGATGTACCCAGCAGTTATGATCAGGTGCTTTTCTAAGATGCTTGTGGGTCAGGTAGACCACCTCCTTGGGTAGACAAGAGGGCATTCTTATAGACTGGTGTGAAATCACTTGGTGTGCTCAGCAGTTATGATCAGGTGCTTTTCTAAGATGCTTGTGGGTCAGGTAGACAAGAGGGCATTCTTATAGACTGGTGTGAAATCACTTGATGTACTCAGTAGTTATGATCAGGTGCTTTTCTAAGATGCTTGTGGGTCAGGTAGACAAGAGGGCATTCTTATAGACTGGTGTGAAATCACTTGATGTACCCAGCAGTTATGATCAGGTCCTTTTCTAAGATGATTGTGGGTCAGGTAGACCACCTCCTTGGGTAGACAAGAGGGTATTCTTATAGACTGGTGTGAAATCACTTGGTGTGCTCAGTAGTTATGATCAGGTGCTTTTCTAAGATGCTTGTGGGTCAGGTAGACAAGAGGGCATTCTTATAGACTGGTGTGAAATCACTTGGTGTGCTCAGTAGTTATGATCAGGTGCTTTTCTAAGATGCTTGTGGGTCAGGTAGACCACCTCCTTGGGTAGACAAGAGGGCATTCTTATAGACTGGTGTGAAATCACTTGGTGTGCTCAGTAGTTATGATCAGGTGCTTTTCTAAGATGCTTGTGGGTCAGGTAGACCACCTCCTTGGGTAGACAAGAGGGCATTCTTATAGACTGGTGTGAAATCACTTGGTGTACTCAGCAGTTATGATCAGGTGTTTTTCTAAGATGCTTGTGGGTCAGGTAGACAAGAGGGCATTCTTATAGACTGGTGTGAAATCACTTGGTGTACTCAGCAGTTATGATCAGGTGCTTTTCTAAGATGCTTGTGGGTCAGGTAGACAAGAGGGCATTCTTATAGACTGGTGTGAAATCACTTGGTGTACTCAGTAGTTATGATCAGGTGCTTTTCACTGGACTTTTGGTCAAACTCACTGATGAGACGGTACTTTTCCCATTTCAAGTCCAGTGGAAACAACCAAGTTAAATTTCCTCTTGGTTACTGAGTCTAATGGTTACTTATTCCGGCCAACCTATGCCCAGTAAAAGTGATCATGTAGGTTTAACATTTGTATCCCAGCAGAACCTACCGTACATGCATCTGTGACTTCTGCCCATTTCCAATATCAAGAAATACTCACCTGTGTACATGTACGGTACATGTATGGATTGTATGCCCATTCAAAGAGGACCCAGTACATTATAATATTATTCATTTAACTGGGGCAAGACTGCTGGGAAATCAAATCAACATTGAAATGGAAATGCTCCAATTTTCAAATGCAGGTTTTCACACTCATGTTGATATGCATGTAAAAATACACACAAATTTGACACGATTTAAATTGCAATGTCAGACTAAATTTTGGGGCAGAATGTTTCCAATTACAAAACTGTCATTTATCATTTTTCTAATTGCCTTCTAGTCAAGCATTGTACACATACATGTACATACATACCTGAATCTGTATCCTTGTGGAGACAAGGCTATATTCTCGTGCGCTATACAACCGCGTGAGAAACGATGTTTTGAAAATGATCCCATTTCAACCACATTCACTTTCCTGGGTAGAAATTTGGACCGTATATCCCTTTTAAATGACACTTCTATTTGCGACAATTTCTAACCCATCACAAATTTCCAGTTTTTGAGTTATTTCTAAATATCAGTTTCGTGAAAACCTTGTGGAGACCTATACACCTTTACAATTTCCCTGTGGAGACCTATTCAACCTTCATGGTCTCCACAAGGCACTAGATTCGTGTGCATGTACACATGTGATTGTACATGTACACATGTACACATGTACATGTAGCCAGGAGATCCTATAGTGCACAATATTATGCATGCAATCACAGAGGTTGACTTAGTGAATGAATCAGACAGCTAATATCAGATTACATAAGCCATCACGTAGGGGAGTTACTATGTACTGTACATGTAGTACTATAGCACCACGGCAACTATCAGATGGAGCCCAGCGGTATCCTGGCAACCAAACTCTCTCCATCGTACATGCACACTGTACATGTACACACACACAAGGAGTCATAGGGAAATTGATTCTTGTTTACAACTACTGGTAGTACATGTAGGTTTATACCAGTAGCTGATACCATAAACTTAACCCAGTTGAGTACTGTACACCAAACACACTCAGTGTACCACGGAATAAGTAACATGTACATGTACTGTAGGTCCACACACACATATTGAGTGGTGAACTTTTCCTCCACTTGTCTCCTCAAACATTGGTTCTGCCTTTGAGAAAGCTCCTGCTTGGATAGTAACCTCTACATTTATTCATTTTTGGTCATGAATACATTGTACAAGTAAGTGGGTAACAGTTTTGCATCGTTTGTCTTACAGCTCAGGAATAAACTAGTGCACAACTTGATTGGATTATACATGTAACGTTCTGCACTCAGTGTATAACTCAGTAACTACAGAGCACTGAGAATCTGGCAGGAGAGAAATTTCTTTTTGAAACTGCACCATTGGTATTATGCAACTCCATATGTCAAGCTAAATGTACATTGTTCATGCATGGTGTGGTACAAGTGAATTGATGTAAACTATAGAACCAGAACAAAGTTCTGACAACTGCCATGTACATGTGTGTAATGTAAACCATGGATGCAAAGTTCAATCAAGTAACTTTTAGACATTTATGCCAATAACATGGAGTGACATGTACCCACCTGGTTGCCACAGTCACCCCGGCCATCACACGGGTCATCAGACGGGTCATCAGACTGACCATTACACAGTTGAGGGTTCAGCTTGTATCGAGCCACTCTTAACTGTACATCCTCCTCACTCAAAACCACAGCAAACACTGACATGCTTACTCCACAATACAAGCCGCTAATCAAATCAATAAAAACACACTCTTTCTATAGCACCACCTCCTCATGAATATTAACGAGGCATGTTCTTTCCAAGCCAATCAATACTTGGCTATAAATGTGGGTCTCATGAATATGCATAAGGCTTGGCAGTTGGTTGCTGCATTGCAGACAGTTAAAGTATCTCATCCTTTCCATCAGCACATGATGTAATCTACCAAGTCTGACATTGTGTGCGTGACTCCAGAGAGAAGAATGGTAGATCACCACACCATATCATCAGGACATACACAACGTAAATCCACATGTATGGGTTACAACCAGCACAGAAATAACTCATGACTAATCATGAGGATAGCCCTTATGAATATGCATGAAAACTGCATACTTATGAGCTTGATGACAGGAGTAAGATCCAAGGGAGTGATGTCACTTCTTAAGATCCTCAGACAGCTCCTTGGTGTGTACAAGAAGAAGGCAAAAGCATACATGTACATCATAGCATTATTCAGTCTCCAATACACCATTCACGCCATGCTGTACAAATTCAGGTCACTTCACTCTTGTGCAGAAGACACATTTGATTGATCTGGGATGTTTCATTACACATTCCCACAGCTCCACAGGTTCACTGTAAAACATAGCAGGTTCATGTTATGCAGTCAACCTTGTATTACTGTGGCCCCAGGTACAAATCAACTCTTCCCATGGTGAACTTTGTCCATTCAACAGAACAGACTTTTATCTCTGAGATGAAGATCGACCGTGGATGAACTCTTGACGTAAATGAAGAGAAATGATTGAATGGCAATGTAGCCAAACAAAGGGTAAATACATGCAGTAGCACAGTTATTATGCACGGGGTATGTCCATTGGGAGATACAGCCAGCTGTCTGTGAATAATTCCATCAGCAACCTCACCAAGGACAAGATGGCTGGTCATTATAATGTACTTCCTTGTAGGTATGTTCAATGTGTCTTCTCTCATGTAACAGAACAATTTCAATGTACATCACACTCCACGGTTGTTTGTGTATACATGTATTTCATCTCATCCACTGAAAACTAGAGATGCTTCTCTGAAATCAAACAGATTCTATTGAATGGATGGCAGAGATTCCTGTCTTCCAAAATAAAGCAATGCTGTCACTGAAGAACAAGGTCATCCTGAATCCAAGGCGACACATGCAGGCAGTAACTGATCTTCCTCCTCACTTGCTGGGTATCAATCTCTCATCCAGATGAAATATACAGACTCCCGTCCAAAGAACTAGGACAACTGTCAGCCAGAGGAATCAGAGTGTAAACAAATATTCATCCATGTTGTGAAGGGCAAATCCATAGCTCTGTGCATGTCCTTTTACGAATCAGGGCATTTGAGAATATATGAAGCAGATGTCACTTGTAACTGATTGACAGTGTATGACCGCAGTGCAACCAAATGCAAAGGGATGTCAATCGTATGTTAGGTCACGATGGAGCATCAGCCTTTGCAAAGTCAACAGCTGAACAGACATCCTTCTAGTGGAGACAATTTGGCAGAATCTAAGCAACACAACGTAGCACAAAGTATAATATATCTACTAGCAGATATCCTCATGTGTAGGTACCGGTAGAGCGCTGCATGTTCATGTACTGCATAAAAGGTTAATTTGGTTCCTGTCAGTAGAGTTGTGAGCTGAGATTCAATCCATCGCAGGAACACTAAGGTTGGAAGAGGTTGATGCCTTTCTGATATATGAGATGCTGCCATATGCAGCACCTTCCATTTCTGATCCAAAATGGGATGAGAACAGCCCCACAGGCATTGGTGTCTTATAAATACTGCTGTCCTTGGAGAGATGCAATTCCAAGATGGTTATAAATAGGTAGTATGTCGCTGGTGGATGTAAACAATGAATAATGCAGACACTAGTTCTCAAACAATTCCTGGAGAGGTTGTATACAATGTCTGCAATGTAGCTGGACATCCCCTCAGTGAACTATCCACACTGTCTCCATACAAGATATCCATATCAATTCCATGGGTTGTAATCAGTCACTGTACATCCATTGAGATGAAGTAAATGAATCCGCACTGAATTAAATCTGGGTAGAATCCACGTACACTAAGCACAATCTGCTCAATAACTGTCCCCCACACTTGTAATTGCATCAATCATTGATTACTGCCGGATTCATAGGCCACAGTGTCTGTATGTGAGCATACAGCCTTTTAACTAATCCAAATCCACTCCATTCATACACCTACATACTCAACCCCTGCGTCCACTCACAGTTGGTGTACACTGCATAATACCACAACCCTCCATGGCAGGGGTTGTCATGGCAACCGGCCAATTCTAATTGCTATTCGGCCGTTAGATGCATGAAGATTGACATCACTATGCACTATCCCTCAGGCATTTCTTCTATACACGTTATGCTTTTCCCCCTGAATTAACGCTCATACAAAATTTTCATTGATTTTCTTCCATATTTCAGACACACATTGGTTTGTAAATTTGACTCATTTCCCCAAAATGTGTATAAAAGTGCTACGTGTAATATAACTAGCCATGCCTTTCTAACATCAGCCTGTGGATTGCTTTCCTCCCTCAAAAACAGGTGACAGGAACATTGCGTCCAAGTCCCAATATCTGCTTCTCAAACTCTCAGTCCAGTAGTAAATTTTTCTTTGCATTTTTCAAATTGTTTAAACATTTTCCTGTCTGTTTTTCTTTATTTTATTCAACTGAACTTACAAAAGGATAAACCTAAGAGGAAAAAAACACTGTTTACAAATAAACAAATTTGTCTTGAAGATTGTCTTATAAGTAACAGTGTATAAATGTCCACCTTTTCTCCTTTTTCATACATTTATCATGTTTATAGTTAAATTACCCGATCTGACATATTAACAACAGGATATACAATTTTGGCCGACATTTAAAGAAGTTTAAATAATCAAAACTAATCAAACTATGTTCAAGGTTAAACATTACTTTAATGTAAGTATTTTTTTTTTTTTACAGAAATATGTAATCTTTCAGATTAAAACCACAAATAAAGTGTCTAATTAAGTAATAATTTCACCTCTTCTATTTTTCTATCCAACTAGTTTTATCTTAATTATTCTTCTTTACTTTGTAACATTTGGAAGAAAAAAAAGGCCAAGAAAACTTTGCCAGGATGACGTACAGAGTCCACAATGCCTGAGACGTAAACGTTGAGTTACTGGCTCTTTCCATAGACACACTAACAAGAGAATGCTTGTCACTGCAAACCTTCCACTTTGTACTTTCACAATGCAAACCTTCAAATCTTATCCAATCAACTTGTTGATATGAGACTCACCTGACTAAGTCCAAGTCTGTACATAGAGGGCTCCAGATCACAATGTTTCATCAGCTCCTCAATCGCCTTCACAACCAAACAACAAATCAAAGCATTAGTCTTGATACCAATCTTATTATGTAGCATTTCATATTGCAATGATTGACAGTATCATATCATTGGATGCCCAACAAGAATACAACTTGTGAGATGTGAAATAAATGTTTTGATTTTAGACCTCTTTCAAAAAGAAAACAGTTCATAAAAGAGATGTAGAATGTTTACTGACTGGAATGACAACAAATAATAAATCTCAAACTATTGAAGGCATGAAGATGGGTGGTTGCTGTATGTGTGACCTTTGACCTCTTACCTTCCTCTCATCCAAGACTGGCTCGGGAGTCTTGGCAGTGGTTGAAGACAAAATTTCAAAGCGACGGCGGAACTCATTGAATAACATGCTTTCAGGGAAACCTGTAATGAGAGAAATCAGAGACATGTCATGTAAAGAAACAAGAGGATTTCATCCAAGAAATAATGTGCAAATGTCTGCAGTATACAGCTACAACAAGTGAGAGAGAAAGATATATACACGTACAAAAAGGGTCAGAAGAATGAATGTTCTAATTTTTCTTGGGCTAAAACTTAACAGTAATTAATTCCTTAACTGCCAAAATATCATAACAATGCACATGCATGAGATTTGATATGGGATTTGATATAGTGCATATTTTTCAAGAAGGGCATGCCCTACTAGACTACACAAGGCAATCGGGCAAAGCACTGAGCATAGCGTTTGAATGCATGTCAAGTACATTCTCCTCAACGCAAACTCATATCATATCTAAGAGTGCATATTTTGCTATCTACATTGTTTCTATTGGCTTCTCATGTATGGTACATGTACCTATGTAGCGCCCTCGCTTGATCAGATAAGTCCACACAATAACACTCACCATACTTGTGGAGTTTGGTAGACTCCAGTATCTCCAAGCTTCTGATTTGGTTCCTAAGATACGGGACATTCATGATTCCATCGGAAGTTGGGGAGGAGGAGGAGAGGGCTTTGGAGGAGGTGCTCTTCAGCTCACACAAACCAGCGTCCACATGAGGCAGGAGACAATGCACGAAATGTAAGCGGGTACGTCGAAGTGAATCCATTATACCATCCTAGGGAAACAAAGAAATAAAACATCATCAGTTCCATACTGGCATTATCCCAAAAAATGCTCATTACTTCACGCACAAATGAAGGTGAAGTTACTGAATACTCTGAGGCTGTGTCTGAATGTTTAGACTAAGTCTGCAAATAAGAAACAATTACATATGGGATTTGAATATAAATGGGATTTTATTGTGCAAAAATGAAGCCATTCAGTTCAAGCTCAAACTTTATTTAGTCAGAAGAATGATGGCTATCGACAAAATAAGACTGGTACAATTCAGTAGTAACCCCTACCATTATTTAGTCAGGAGAATGATGGCTATAGACAAATAAGACAGCTACCATTCAGTAGTAACCCCTACCATGTACCCAGGCAAAGAAAGATGGTGTGGTACATTTCCACACAGCTGAAGAGGAAACTCACCACTTGGAACTTGACCTGCAGACAGACTGACTTCCTCTTAATGGCCGCCGTGCCGCTGGACCAAGCTCGTCGGATACTAGATGCTCTGCGTAGAGATGAGCTTCCTTCTATACCTGCCACTGATCCAACCATTGTACTGGGCAGAGAACCAGCAAGGCTGACAAACAAAGTACTAATGCTGCTCCTGAAAGCAAATTAATGATGAAATCAACAACTTCAACCATCAACTGATCAAGATGTGCGATGGGTTTGAAGTTTTGTTCACAGATAAACTTGAGGTTTAGAAGCTAATACATGATAGTTATGATTGGATTAAGATTGATGTAATTCATGAGTTGATATACAAAAATGTTGCAAACTGCTTACTGACTAAAATTACCAAAATGTAAATCTAAAATTTAGTGGGCCTGACGTTTCGATCCTAGCAGGACCTTTCTCAAAGGCAGAGAGCAGGACCTTTCTCTGCCTTTGAGAAAGGTCCTGCTAGGATCGAAACGTCAGGCCCACTAAATTTTAGATAATTCATGAGTTTTTAATCTCAAACATTGAAAGGGTCAAGCATTTCAACCATAGCAAAAGATGAGTTTTGATTTATGTTTTGGGATGGGATTGAATTGGAAATCAACTTATGCATGAGTAAGAGCTTCAGCCTATAATAGTACACGTACATGCAGATGCATATCTTACTGAAGGCTGTTTATTAAATCTCAGAATCCGCTTCATGCACACACAATAGAGGGCGTCCTATAACTGACCCCTACTTACTTCTGAGATTCCTGAAGGACAACGATAGCCATGCGCACCACTGGGTGTTCCCTGCAGGCTTTCAACCAGCCTGCTGCGTTGTACTGGATAGGGGTGGTCTTCTGGAAATGATTCAGGATGAAGTTGTTTCTGTCTCTGCAACCTCGTAGCAAACCATTCTCTGCAAGGGATGGAATAATATACGCAATACATGTAATACTTAAAGATTTCAAACAAGACCAGTCTGATTGAAGGCTATGAAGCTCAATCAATTGAATACTTCATTGAATACTTCGCTGCAACCTCCAAAATCAGAGAGCCAGTCTTATTATTCTGTGCAGCATTATTGTCTTAGTTTTAAACAAAGACTCTTTTCAGCCGACCACAAAACCATATATAGCGTGACAAAAGCCACACAAATGTCTGATTGTGTCAGGTTTGATTGTTTATGGAGTATAAGTCGCCATGGTGACTTACTCTTGGTGGCTTGGTCGCCATAGTGAATATAGATCCTCTCCATGAAGGAGTCATCGTTGGAACCAGGGAAGATGGATTCCTCATCCAGTAACCATAGCAACCCCTTCCTGTCCATATCCCTCAAGTCCACGTTAGAAGTCCGCATCTAAAGTTAAAATAAAGTGAACAAAATGTGTCTTGTAATGAAGACTAACTGCTGAACCTGATGACTGTGACACTTGGGTGAGAACATCTAGCTTGTCGACAGTTGATACATACAAAAACAAACAAATTAGGAGGGCCCGACATGTAAATCCTAGCAGGACCTTTCTCAAAGGCAAAATGACAAGGACAAAAGGAAAGTCCTTATCCCTGTCATTCCGCCTTTGAGAAAGGTCCTGCTCGGACCAAAACACTCTCATAATTGTTGATATTCTAGTCATTTTAGACAGCTAGCAGTTTGCAACATTTGCACATATTATACTCAAATGCCTGACAATGAGATACTTTTAGATGTCTGGTAACAGCAAACATTCCTGTCCTAACTGGTCATTCTGAACATGTCGGCTTTGTTCCAAACATGTGCCCAGAATTCAAAGCATGAGCAGATTCTCCTACTGTCAATAAGACGTGCAGTAAAGCCATGCCATGAGGTCTTTGGGGAGGTGTAGTTCTTAGAAGAGCTGGTAACTCTCAGCTGGAGTTACTAGATCTTCTTAGAGCTATACTCATTCTCAAAAGAGATGACAAACATGGTGTCACTGCCAACGTTCCCTGACTCAATATTCTTACCAGGCCTTGTTGCTTGTCAATGAGGGTGACCATGGCCTCTGGTGTAGATTCAGCTTGTTCAAACTGACAGTCAATATTCTCCTGAAAAGACAAGAAAACAAAATTGTAAGTGGCTGTTAAATAAAACACAACACAAGGTTGAAGCAGTACTTTGATGCAGTACATGTATATATCTCTCTAGTATTCCATCAAATCCTCCACATGACCTGGACCAACTAGAGAAAAAGGCAGACAAACAAACAGACAGACAGATGGATGGATGGATGGATGGATGGATACATACCTGAGCATACTTGTCCTGCTGTCTAGTGAACATGGAGTCATGGAATAGAAGCTGCAGACGTTCCTGTGCATAGTTAATGCACAGATCATGGAATGAGGCACCGCCTTTCAAACCACATAGCGCTGGGTTCTGAAACCCTGGCAGATCCACCACCAGGAGAGATGCGGCAGTGCGATAGGTGCTAGACAAGGATCTGAAAGACAAGACCAAATCAGTAGGCCCTTACCTTGAGAACAACTTACTTCTGACTGATATGGAGTGAAAGCAGACTTTTTGGGGGATATTATGCTACAATGACAAGTGAGCCATGAGAAAGGAAGGATTTTGAAAATTCAGTTATGTAGCTTCAAGCAGACCTTAAGAATACCTTTTAGAAATAAGAAATTCAGCTACTCATATGGAATTCGAGACCAAGGTTTATGCTCATCTAAAAAATACTTAGAGAAAGGTCCTGCGACAATTGAAAAGTTTAGAGGTTTTCATTTTGGCCAATTAAGTTTCTAGGCTGTTTGCAACCTTTTTGCTGGACAAGAGTTGAAAGTTTGCTTGAAGAAAACCCCATGTACATGCAGAAGGTCTACTGAGATACCGTGCATGACAAATCTTGAGAGAATGGGTAGCCCTATGCAAAGAGCTTGGAACTACCGGCTCCTAAACAGATGACATACACGGTGTCATCTCAAACTCTCCACAATTGTGATTAGATCCAATCTATAGGACTTACTTGTTGATCAGAGATACAACAGCATTCACCAGTTCCCCATAGAGTCCCACCAGCATTCCTTCCAATGCATCTTGAGGTGTTACTCCCTGTTCCGTGGTACTCTCATTCACAATGGGACGAAGATTCCCACGAGATGCATTACCACTCATCTTAGGACTGAAGATGTTCTTGGCTAGTTCTTCTAAGGAGGTACCAAGAAGGATGGCAGCTTTCTGAGCCTCTGATGGTTTACGGAACTGGGCCTTATTGCTTCCTTGACCTGAATTGTAAGAAAATAAAAACAGGTATGGTTTTCTAGAGTGGAATAACTAGAAATACATGTACTCAAACACCAATATTGTTAGCTTGCCTACAGAGGAATATGGAGCTCAAAGTTTCAAACAAATTCCTGCTGTGAATTGCTTCAGCCAAGTATTTCATGATTTGAGAGGCCAACATGTAAGGGCTTGATAACTCAGCTGATAGAGTACCGCTACACGTGTACATTAAACCAGAGGTCTGTGGTCAAAGCTCAATCCAGTCCAACTGCCTTGGCTACCAATTTCATGGCAGTTTCCTTTCTTCATTATAGTGGAGATTTGTTCAACTACAAAAGTGCTCAGTGCATTGATATGTCCTCAACTGTGCTGTGTCTTTCAATTGTCCACCTCAGCTGCTCCTAAGGTTGATATAAGCAATTAGATAATAGACTATTCTAAACCACTGATTAACCAGAACAAACTTATCAGAGTGCAAAAGCCCACTGACCTTTGACATGTTAGTAATTCACTCACCTTTGGTTGCTCCTGCAGCTCCTAGATGTATGATAGCTGCTAAGACATACCACAAAGCTTTACAATGATCAGCGGTGAATCCCAAGACGCTGCAAGCATGCAGGACTTTATTCCAAGTAGTCGTAGTGGGCTGCTTCTCCTCAGACTGCAAAAATCCAAAGACAAACAAGAATCATTAATTAGTGTTTGGTTAGATTCAAGAAGTGAAGTTATTAGCTTTTTCGCCGCGAAGCGAAAAAGCTATTGTTGTTGTTCTGTTTTGTTTTTTTTTCTACTTTTTCTTGTCGGAAAAAATCCTATAGACAAAAGCACAGGGTTTTTCGGAGGGCACTTTTGCCATTGAACAAACTTTGATTTTTTTCAAACTTGACAAATGCATAGAGCCCTCGTTGAAATTTTGCGTCGTAGTCTTGAAAACGTCATGACATCACTACGTGTCACGTGACAGTGCTTTAAAGGGGCAAATTTCAAACTCCAATAAAAGCAAAAGTACAAGTTCGTTTGGTTTCAATTTTGCAGTATATCTAAGTTGGGAAAAGGTGTATCCAAAAATTGCCCTCATTTGATCGTGACGTAATCTCATAGATATTAATGAGGTCATAAACTTTTAAGATTTTAACCTTCAATTGAGCATATTTGGCCAACAGAGCAAGATTTTTTTTTTATTTTTTTTTATATATCTATTAAGGATGTAGTCTAAAAACACCCTCTGGGGCCAAAATGCCATGACGCAATCGTGACGTCATCAAAATGCGTGTTTATAAAACACATATTTGCCAAAGGTCAATCTTCTTCAAACCACACACTCACACACAAAAGACAAACTGCAAGATGTTACCGCAAACGTATTCACTCTATCACTTATTCCCTAAATCAATATACTTTTTTCCCTTTCCCTAATTAGACATCCTTAGCATTCATCTTTGAGAGATTATAGACAAGCATTCATCTTGGGAGTGAACTTACCTTTTGCAATGGAGACACATAAGGATTCTCAGATAAATTGTTCAAATAAAGCTCTTTCCTGCAAATAAAAAGAACCATTTCTATTGAATTAATGCTGTTTGTGTGTGATATTTTGTTTAATTCTAAAAACCTGTGAGCTTATCTGTAGATACTAGATAGTTGGTGGATAGAGGCCAAACAAACGATAAAAGTGCCCATTGAGTCAAGGACTTATAGTCACTTGTCACTCTTCTTGAGATAAATCTTTGGTGTGTTAGAAATATTACACCATCAAAGTTTATCAGTGCACAGGATGTACACATGTATCATCTTGTATCATCTTGTATCCCTCCTTATCCTCAGATACTGGGTGAAGGATTTGGACAGAATTCAATGAATCAGCAGGCAATTAGTCAAAGCACTGAGCACAGCGCTAATTATAGGCCAAGCAGAACACACCATTAATTACAAACTCATCACCTCAAAATGAGATGACATCTATGGTTTGGAAGGATATCAAGACTTTATTACAATTTTAAAGAAGAATGTTTCAGAAATTACATCATACATGTATAGTTAGGTGTCACTAGTTACAATGCGATGTACAATTACAATGGACTAAACTCCTTGCTTTTGCTTTCTCTGCTACTTGGCAGCATTTTCTAAGAACACTTACACAGTTGCCTCATCAGCTCCAGCCATCAGACTGTAGAAGATATTGAAGGAACGTTCATTGGCAGGACGTCTGACCACACGGTACTTTTCTAGAAGCAAGATCTGCACAGAAAAAGCAACAATAAATCTCCTGAAACAAGATCTGCACAGAAAATGCAACAATAAATCTCCTGATATCTCCCAATATCAAAATCTCTGTAGTCATTCACTGAAGCCCTAGTGCTTAGTGCAGAGAAATGACTAGATGTGAAAATATATAGTGATTGACTATATACACACTGTTTGTCTTTCAAATTTAAGGATGTGAGCATTTCTCAATAAGTTGATGCAATGCTGACTTTTTAAAATGAAAAACATTTCCTCATCATTCCATTTTCAGTATTAATGAAGAGGAAAGTATGCAGTGACATCATGTAAGGTGTCTCCTTGAAGATGGATTGTGGCTCTGAAAAGAGCCAGTAGCTCAAAAATGAGTAGGATAGATTCAACCCAAAACTGTTGTCTAGTTACCACAAATTGCTATAGTCTTAACTCTACAGCCATCTTGGTCTGAGCCCCTGTGTACCCAATCACAACTACAATGCCATCGGTCACATAAAAAGGCAGGGACCAGACTATTTTCCTCAGTCATCCCTCCCATGGTTAAATGATTATCAATAACAGAATATAAGATCTCTCAAACGTGACTAAAATCTACTTTCCTTGTAACTCAAGACACCACTGTCACCTAGCAGACATCTTAAGGATTGGATTAGTGACTTCTAAAAAGAAAACAATCTTAAGTCCTGGGGTTTATCAAGACAAGGACTGGTGTCCTACCTGCAAGGAGCCAGCAGCTATCTGGCCCATATGATCAAAGTCCAGTGATATGATCTGTGCACAGCGGGTAGCGCTGGTATTCTGAACAGTCCGGGCACTGCCAAAGGCATCTACCAGGGTTGCTACTGCCTGGATCTTATCCACTGGAAACAAGGCATACAACACGACACTCAAAATTAAAGCAAAACTGAAAATACACGGCAGAAGATGGTTAAAAGCCTCTGAATAGTGGTGCCCCAACCCTAGCAAAGACTAGTTGACTATTTGGGAAGGCCGTCATCTAAGGGCTGGATAGCTCAGATGGTAAGACTAGTTGACTATTTGGGAAGGCCTTCATCTAAGGGCTGGATAGCTCAGATGGTAAGAGTGCTGGTATGCAAAACCAGAGGTCTCAGGATCAAGTCAAAGTTTTCTTTGCCATTTAAAAAACAAATCAAACATTCCCAGGCAGGTTTTTCCTTGCACTTTTTAATACTGAAACATACTGATGTAATAGTTTGTGTAGATATGTTATACAAATTGAAGTATTGGGTGATACAGATGTTGAGTATTTGACAGTCAGTGATTTCCGATTCCCCAGCATATCAATCCTCATCTAAAATAATTCTAACAGTCAATGAGAAGAATGCAGTTCCACACTACCAACTAGATAATGTATCAGTATTGTAGGCAGAAATGACTCAATGACCCACCTGTCACCATGTTGTTAATGGTACCTGCTACCTGTGTCAGGTACTGTAATGTATGTCTAGCATTCCAGGATTTGCCTCCACCACTACGTCCCATAAAGACCACAGATTGATCTAGTCTAGTAGCCAGCATGTTCCTGTAGGCAGTTTGGGCTGTAGCATAGATGTGTGGTGGCATGTCTTCTTGTTTACATCCTTTGAATAACTGGATCACCTACAAGATCAAAGAGAAGGGACATCAGATGGGGGATGAGGCCATCTTGGAACTGGGATAGTTTGAGAAACCTTCAGGTTTTTTCTAAGGTTCCCTCCTCACTTTCCAAGATGAAACCAATGAATCTGATCATTCTTGAGGATTTCTATCTCATGAACATTTGTGTGGGAGGGGAAATAGAAATGTATGAGACACAAAATTGGGAACTGTCTCAGTTCAGGTTAAGTATTTTGATTATAATATTCAATTAGTTGGCTAATTTTAGTTTACTTTTTGATCTTGAAAGAAATTAATTCTTCAGTTATGTTAACTGATTTTTAAAAGGTGGAGGTAGTCCCTCCCATGCAATTCTTTGGATTAAAATCTTTAAGGGAGGGGTGGATTTTTTTCTGGAAGACATGGGGGAAGGAGGAATGGAAGGTAAATATCTTTCACTTCAAAGTGAAGGTAAAACACTCTCAAGTAACTGTCATCACTCTGTAAATGGTGCATCAAGTTAATGAGATGTTTGTGCAATCCTACATCAGGTAAGGCTACATGAGAGTTCACTTAGAAATGTCCATTGACTATACAATTCTTATTGTATAATAGCATCTAATTAATCACATCCACACAGTGGTTAGTCACTCCAGGCAATTCAGGATGGTGCAAGCTAAAAAGCAGGGAGAATTGGGAGGATTTAAAGTCAGTTAGTCACATCACATAATATAATAGGATTAGGCTGGAATGAAGGAAGGGGATTGAACTACTGTAAGTTCATCTACAGTACTTAGGCAGACCAATCTTGAGCTTTTATCAGTCAGCTACAATGTACATACACTATTCTTATCTACCAACCTCACTATCAAATGTATCCTTCTTACTCTTTGTAACTACATGCACATGTTCATGGACTTTGTCTCTTTCAGTAGACAACCAAGTCTAAGTAACATGAAGCCTTCTTTCAAACATAGACCTTGCAAGTCTTCAGCTCATGTTTACAGCCATTTCTCATTCAATCGCACAATATCAAGCAGAACCTTTCTGAGTACCGGTACAAATATTTGAAATACAGTACTGGCTTTTGGTTAATACAGGGTCCAGTGCTATACCCTGTTTACGAAAACAAAACCTTCATCTGGGAAAGTTCCTGCTAGGATCTAAAATGTCCCCCACTCTCAATGTTGAGATTGAACAACTCACCACAAACCATTTTCCCAGCTGTTGAATGAAAGAGACAATGTCTGAGCCTAAGCCATGCTCCCCTAAAGACCAACATCTCATGTCCATTGGTGCATTGCTGTTTTCTTGAGCACATTGTGGTTGCCACAGGTGATAGGAGTTGACTAACCACAAAACCTCAAGCCATCAACCCTAAGCCCTCTTGGCATTGCCCCATGGTGGGGCCTTAGTGCCTGCAAGCAGCTTGTAATGTATATCTATAATTTCCTGGTGGTCAATGACCACAAAAATAACTTCCCTCACTCTCAACTATCTGTTATGTAACATGTCCTGATTTCAGGTCATGCTGTAATTTGACCCAAGACCATTCTAAGCCACTACAGGAGGTGTGTGCAGACCTGTGTATGCTCACACATTTAGAGGCATTGCAGCTTTTATCATAGCAGGTTCTTCAATGCAGGCAGGATGTTTCCAGTCAGCTAAATAAAATCAATTTGTCATGCCCTCCTATTTTTGAAATCTGTATTTACACCGTTTTTTTGTTTGTTTAGTCTACACAGTTTGCAATAGTTTTAAATCCTTGCAAATTCCCTTTCTTTCTCTGACATTTTAATCACTGACAAAAGTCACAGAATTGAATTTAACTGAAACAGAGACACAGTACTCTACCATAACTGTACACATGAATGGGACTAGATATCAGTTATAAACAGCTCCATTCCTTCCAAATGATGTATGTAAGCCCCTAACTTTGCTCTACAGAAGTACTACATGTAAGCACTAGTAATACCAGGCTTGCTTCCAACTACATACTCATGTGTCAGTCAATGTTCTGAAACCCAGTGAGTTGAGAGGATTATTTTAAGCTAAGTGCAGATGGATTTTAGGCAGTCAATCCGGACCAGTTACTTGCACAAAACGTGACCACTGACCACTTGAATGGCTAAATCCTAAACACAACCTAGACCACTCCCTGCATTATTGCCAACATAAAAGTAAACCTGTTTGACCTTAGGTCAAGGCAAGGTCACAGGTGTCATATGGGTGTGGATGGTTATCTGATATTGGAAAACATGTTTCCTTTTACAAGGCAGCAATAGGAAGTGTACTCTGAACTCTCATACCCATGACTAAACTTTGGCCTTCATGGCAGAAGATAAATAATTAACCCGCCTTGGTTTGGTGTAAACTGAGCTACATGTACACGTATACATGTGCACAGTAGCCCTTTGTATACATGTGTATGTATACAACATGATGGATGTAGCCTGGCAGCCATTGGTCCATACAACATGATGGATGTAGCCTTGCAGCCATTGGTCCAGCAATGTTAGGTTCAAGCAGATTTTTTTATGGTGGCCCAAGTTTGCAAATTTTTGGGATTTAATTCAATTCAATAAATATCATGAAATTAATTGCCAAAGATTTTGATCTAGCAATAATTCTTCACATACACATGTACTTACTTTCACTCTTCATTATTAGTTTAAAATCCGTAATATATTGGTTATATTTAAAGTCCCAATTTTGTAATCCTTATGTTTTCTGGTGTAATCGACTTAAATACAAAATCTTATCAGAATTCTTCTTTTATAAATCCTGCAACAATCTCCAAACTTTTGAAGTGAAATGGGACCACAACAACGCCATCTTTACTTTCTTCAATTCCCATTTAATCTGGTTATTATAATCTTATTTCCCCCGTTAGTGTCACTTGTGTTTAATGTTTACTTCTTTACCAATAATTTAATGTGAAATCAACTGGAACAGTCTTTTAATTTGTATACTTTGTTGCTAAAGTTTTTCTTTGGACAATAAAGTTCTCTCAATCCATTTGAATACAAAATATTCCACAAAAGGGTCACTTTAAAGCAACATATTAAGAAAGTAGGACATGAGATCCTACACTTCACTCAGCAAGGAAGGAGCTTCACTGAAATGGAGCCAATATGCAGACATTTCTGCAAGGCAGTCAGCAAAGCAATCCCTCATTATGACTCATTCCTATCTGAAGTAAATCCCTCGTCTAAATCCAAGTACCGGGCTATGTTAAGACCCAGATGATGAAGGTCTATCTAGATACATCTTCTGTTCTGCACTCCCTGATAAGTAAGGACTCGTATTACACATGACATGGACAATGTCTACAACAAATCTACAATGACACACACACATCCTAGCAAAGAACTATTCTCTCCCTAGAAAATACTGGCAAGATTTACCAAATGTACACATTTGACAGCATTTTCCAAGTTTCCTCAACTGAAACATTTGTACTGAACAGTCTATCATATGTCAAGGTAATGTACATTTACAAAATTGCCAAATGTAATGTATAGAACTGCAACAATCTGCAAGATTGGAGGTGGTCCATCAAAGATCTAAGGTGGCCTATCTCACAGTTTTGGGGTGTTTTTTTTCTTCAAAGTTTAGTGGGCCCGATGTTTCGATCCTAGCAAGACCTTTCTCAAAGGCAGGTATCAGGTATTCAGAAGGGATGTTACGTTGGTAGGAAATCCTGTCATGATTTTGAGTATCTAAACTACAACCTGATGGTCAGATGTGATCACGTTCAGCAGCAACAGCGGATATTGATCAACTCTGTAATAACAGATGTCTGACCAGCAACAAAGACCGACCATGAAACCAGCTCCTTCTCAAGGTTACAATGACAATTGTTTGAACACTGACTATTGATGTTATAGTGCAATTAATGTACACACATGTCCATTAAGATCGCACAGTGCATGTCCGTTGATCACTAGTGCAGTGCACACTATACCATAAAGCAAAGCTAACAAAATGAGATGATGAAAGATGGATGATCAAAATGGATCTGATCTCCACCAAGGCACTGACCTCATCTCTATAATTCCAACTACCAATACCAAGGAAATATTCAAGGAGCAATTATTAACTTGATCATTCTAGGGAACGGCAAGTTATACATGTAGCTACCCTATTTAAAATTCATTTCCCATGTCCAGTCCAAACCACATACTTTCTACCATGTCTACCATCGGTATCTAACTGCATTTGTACTCCATCTTGTATTGACCATGTATAATCTGCTTTAAAGTTACAGACATGTCTGCACCTTGAAAGGTCCCTGCACTTCCATCTCAGCAGGACATTTCTAACATTAAAAGGCAGGACCTTTCTATAACATTAAAAGGCAGGACCTTTCTAACATTAAAAGGCAGGACCTTTCTAACATTAAAAGGCAGGACCTTTCTAACATTAAAGGGCAGGACCTTTCTCAAAGGCAGGACCTTTCTAACATTAAAAGGCAGGACCTTTCTAACATTAAAAGGCAGGACCTTTCTAACATTAAAAGGCAGGACCTTTCTAACATTAAAAGGCAGGACCTTTCTAACATTAAAAGGCAGGACCTTTCTCAAAGGCGGGACCTTTCTAACATTAAAAGGCAGGACCTTTCTCAAAGGCAGGACCTTTCTAACATTAAAAAGCAGGACCTTTCTAATGAAAAGGCAGGACCTTTCTAACATTAAAAGGCAGGACCTTTCTAACATTAAAAGGCAGGACCTTTCTAATGAAAAGGCAGGACCTTTCTAACATTAAAGGGCAGGACCTTTCTAACATTAAAATGCAGGACCTTTCTAACATTAAAAGGCAGGACCTTTCTAACATTAAAGGGCAGGACCTTTCTCAAAGGCAGGACCTTTCTAACATTAAAAGGCAGGACCTTTCTAATGAAAAGGCAGGACCTTTCTAACATTAAAAGGCAGGACCTTTCTAATGAAAAGGCAGGACCTTTCTAACATTAAAAGGCAGGACGTTTCTAACATTAAAAGGCAGGACCTTTCTAACATTAAAAGGCAGGACCTTTCTAACATTAAAAGGCAGGACCTTTCTAACATTAAAATGCAGGACCTTTCTAACATTAAAAGGCAGGACCTTTCTAACATTAAAGGGCAGGACCTTTCTCAAAGGCAGGACCTTTCTCAAAGGCAGGACCTTTCTAACATTAAAAGGCAGGACCTTTTTTAACATTAAAAGGCAGGACCTTTCTAACATTAAAAGGCAGGACCTTTCTAACATTAAAGGGCAGGACCTTTCTCAAAGGCAGGACCTTTCTAACATTAAAAGGCAGGACCTTTCTAACATTAAAAGGCAGGACCTTTTTTAACATTAAAAGGCAGGACCTTTCTAACATTAAAAGGCAGGACCTTTCTAACATTAAAATGCAGGACCTTCCTAACATTAAATGGCAGGACCTTTTTTAACATTAAAAGGCAGGACCTTTCTCAAAAGGCAGGACCTTTCTCAAAGGCAGAACTTTTCTCAAAGGCAGGACCTCTCTCAAAGGCAGGACCTTTCTCAAAGGCAGGACCTTTCTCAAAAGGCAGGACCTTTCTTAAAGGCAGAACCTTTCTCAAAGGTAAAAGGATTCTGTTAGGATCAAAACATCAGCACCCCCCCCCCTATTCTTTACGCTCATGTATTTTTGTAAATACCTCCAGCCCTTCTACAATGTAGGTAGTGTACATGAAGGTCTAACCAGAGTACAGGTACAAAGTATACGTGTAGATTGAGGTGTCTCCTTCAAGCATAAGACCTTGCACTTGTTTATATAACCCAGCACCTCTGATTGATCTGGGCAACAGGCAGACACTATCATGACACCATTGGTTAACCGCCAAGAGATCCTACGTACATCAATAATCACAAGTACACCACCCTTGACATGCAGGGGAGATGAAGGGTGATTATAGAAGACTAATAATCAAACCTAATGATTGATGAAAGAACAAACAGGGACTTTGCAGAACAGGAGGAATTATCCAAACAAGGGGTGTTGAGAAACAAGTTGAACCTGGGAAATCTTTCTAGAATTTTCCAGCCTTTGTAAACTTGTAGTCATTATTTGCATTAACAATCAATGTTCTGATGGATAGGGTTTGTTGATCTGATCTTTCAAGTCAACACATACCCCATTAACATCGAATCACGTACCTCATACATTGACTGTTTATTCTCAAATCAAATATGGGTTGCCTTTTCTTTCAGTAATTGGCATTTATGACAACCAGTGTGACTATTTATTGTCCTTGTTGTGAACATTTGACACAAGCCATGTCCACAAATATCTAGAGTACTTTCATTGTTACACTAAGTATAAGTCATGTTCCATTTTTATTTACCATTACTGAACTGAGGGCTACAATATTCAAGTCTCCTGAGGGTAGGCACAGCACAAAGTGCCTGTAACATTGAGTTACCAGCTCTTCTTAGAGTCATACTCTTTCTCCAAAGACTGCGCTTTCCACATTGTCTTTATATCTTATATCAGATCATTATCAAAGTCATTCAGTCGTTTTACATTTACATGCATATTAATTTTACTATACTAATCAGCAAACAATTGGCAACATTTTGTATTTCTGATGCCAGTTCAATTCCTAAAAATTGAAGATACCAAGGCAAAATTATCCGGCGAAAGTGTTTAACTGTAAAATAAATAGTGCTCCATAAAAAGCATTAAAAATGTTCAGTTATATCCTACACATAATATACATTGTACAGTACATGTATACACCGTACAGGTACAACGCACAAAACTGTACATGTACTGTAAGTCAGATAGTGCAGTGTTATTTCTGTACACAGCACACATCCTTTCATACATGTATTGTACTTTCCTGCAAGGTTATCTCACTCTGTAGCATTGGACACCTTTGGTGAATCTATCCCTTAATCCTGTGACCTACATTCCTTCAAGAGGCAACTCCATTGCATCTACATCTCCTCTGAGAATCCCTGCATCCATCTCCTTTATCTCAGGAGTCTGGTAACCTTTTTACTCCCATAATTCTGAGTCCTAATACAGTAATAGTCAGTTTCCTGGCCACATTCTATGAATTATTTCCACAAACCGTACACCAAAATAACAGTGCATGTTGGTCAGTTGGTGTTAGTTTCTCACGCTATGGTTAATAATCTTCCAACACAACCCTCTCAAGACTTCAATTATTCCTCAGTAAAGTAGATTAGCAAGACTCTATTGCCCTAATCTGATTACAGTCAGAGACTGAAATGCAGACTTACTAGTACATCATCCTACACATGGCTTTTACTGCACGGCAGACTTATTTAATGTCTACTAAAGTTTGCATAAATGAAGTCCATATGATCAGAATTCCTAGATGTCAGAGGATCGATGGCTTCTTGTCTGGGAATTTATGATGATTGATTATGTCCTTGTGGTAAACAACTGCTTCTCCATCTTCACTATACCATGGAGGATTCCTCCATGACTATACTATACATGTACATCTTTGAGTGATATACAGTACATCATTCCTTCCAATACAATCTTAGAAGACTTTGTCTGTTCAAACATGCATACACCATATCATGATTTATGCATGGTAAGCAAAGAGTATAGTAAACATGCAGAAAGTGAAAACTAGAAAAAAGATAAGGACATGTACATGAAGATGTACTGGACACAAATTGTGAGAAACTGTGTAACTTTGCTCGAAACAGAGAAACACTGAGATACGCCCAAAGTTGCCGTGATTTTCACCACTGAAAATAAAATGTACACTGTGTACAATAGGACTAAATCAATTTTAAAATGAAAAATACAAATTGGTCATTCCAGGCAATGTTATACATGTACATGTACACTTTCTATGAAAAGCAAAGGAAATATTTCATAGTACATGTATGTTATCAAACATATTCTGAAGGAAATGTTACAAGTAATACAACAGCAATCAAAACACTTAGAAAAAAAGCAATTTATCAAAGACATCAAATGATTACAAATATCAAATAAGAATATCTGAAAAACACACTGGCTCACAACACACTGTACAATGTACATGTATGAATATTCAGATATGATTAGTTCACAATCATTGAATATTTATTAGCTGTAATCAAATATGAATATTCATATATGATAATTAGCTCAGACCATTCAGCAGTGAGTATTAGTCATGAATATTCAGCAATGGGGAGGAGCTACTTACTGCTGTGGCATGCTGATTATCCCGAAGCACACCAGGATGGGAGAGGATTTTAAAAAGCAAGGGGAGAGGTCAAAGGTGATGGAAGGGGTCAGGTTAAGGGAATGGGAGGCAGCGAGAGAAAAAACATTACACAATTTAGTTGGTAAATTGAAGGTGGGGTTGGCATGGCAACAGACAAGCCATTGTGTGGTTCTAACATTATTGGCCTACAGCATTCTAAAGACTGAACAGTTGATTTAAAGGGAATATTGATTTATTTGTTTTACCTGTACGTACAGGTAACTGTATGTACATGTACATGTATCCACTCTCTGTACACATTGTACATGTACAATGTACGTACATATGTACATGTACATGTTCATTGTATGTATATGGTGCCATTGTTTCATTTTATTCAGTTAAATAAAAATGAACAAAAGAATCGGAAAACAAAAGTGAAATCACAAAATGAACCAGTAAGCATTCCAGCTTTCTCTCCTGAACCCAAGAGTGACCCAAGAGCCAATGCTTGCCTCTTTCATACAGACTTTTACTGCCCAGCCAATGCTTGCCTCTTCCATACAGGCTTATACTGCCCAGCCAATGCTTGCCTCTTCCATACAGGCTTATACTGCCCAGCCAATGCTTGCCTCTTCCATACAGGCTTATACTGCCCAGCCAATGCTTGCCTCTTCCATACAGGCTTATACTGCCCAGCCAATGCTTGCCTCTTCCATACAGGCTTATACTACCCAGCCAATGCTTGCCTCTTCCATACAGGCTTATATTGCCCAGCCAATGCTTGCCTCTTCCATACAGGCTTATACTGCCCAGCCAATGCTTGCCTCTTCCATACAGGCTTATACTGCCCAGCCAATGCTTGCCTCTTCCATACAGGCTTATAATGCTTGCCTCTTCCATACAGGCTTATACTGCCCAGCCAATGATTGCCTCTTCCATACAGGCTTACATGTATACTGCCCAGCCAATGCTTGCCTCTTCCATACAGGCTTATACTGCCCAGCCAATGCTTGCCTCTTCCATACAGGCTTATAATGCTTGCCTCTTCCATACAGGCTTATACTGCCCAGCCAATGATTGCCTCTTCCATACAGGCTTACATGTATACTGCCCAGCCAATGCTTGCCTCTTCCATACAGGCTTATACTGCCCAGCCAATGCTTGCCTCTTCCATACAGGCTTATACTGCCCAGCCAATGCTTGCCTCTTCCATACAGGCTTATACTGCCCAGTCAATGCTTGCCTCTTCCATACAGGCTTATACTACCCGGCCAATGCTTGCCTCTTCCATACAGGCTTATACTGCCCAACCAATGCTTGCCTCTTCCATACAGGCTTATACTGCCCAGCCAATGCTTGCCTCTTCCATACAGGCTTATACTGCCCAGCCAATGCTTGCCTCTTCCATAAAGGCTTATACTGCCCAGCCAATGCTTGCCTCTTCCATACAGGCTTATACTGCCCAGCCAATGCTTGCCTCTTCCATACAGGCTTATACTGCCCAGCCAATGCTTGCCTCTTCCATACAGGCTTATACTGCCCAGCCAATGCTTGCCTCTTTCATACAGGCTTATACTGCCCAGCCAATGCTTGCCTCTTCCATACAGGCTTATACTACCCAGCCAATGCTTGCCTCTTTTATACAGGCTTATACTGCCCAGCCAATGCTTGCCTCTTCCATACAGGCTTATAGTACTGCCCAGCCAATGCTTGCCTCTTCCATACAGGCTTATACTGCCCAACTAATGCTTCCCCCTTCCATACAGGCTTATACTGCCCAGCCAATGCTTGCCTCTTCCATACAGGCTTATACTGCCCAACCAATGCTTGCCTCTTCCATACAGGCTTATACTGCCCAGCCAATGCTTGCCTCTTCCATACAGGCTTATACTGCCCAGCCAATGCTTGCCTCTTCCATACAGGCTTATACTGCCCAGCCAATGCTTGCCTCTTCCATACAGGCTTATACTGCCCAGCCAATGCTTGGCTCTTTCATACAGGCTTATACTGCCCAGCCAATGCTTGCCTCTTTCATACAGGCTTATACTGCCCAGCCAATGCTTGCCTCTTCCATACAGGCTTATACTGCCCAGCCAATGCTTGCCTCTTCCATACAGGATTATACTGCCCAGCCAATGCTTGCCCCAATAAAAGTGCACCTGTCACCTTGGTTCAGATGCCATCCTATGGATGTAGATCATTCTAGCATGAGCAGCTTAAATTAATCCTTACTGTCCTTTTATTAACCATCCAGCCAATTGATCAAATGTTCACCCTTCAGTGCACCTGTAAACAACTTCTTGGGTGTGAGGAATACCCATCCTTCCCTGTACCTGCTTGTACATGTACAGTACATGTACCTGCTTGTACATGTACATGTACCTGATTGTACCAATGGACTGAGCGCAGCCTCAAGGTCAATGGGAGCAGCATAAATGGAAATTGACAGTTGCTTCAGGAGGACATCTGATCTTTGCTGGCAACATTCATGGCATTGTTGGGTGTGTGCACATCTGTGGTAGACAGCTAGAGGTGTAGACTTATTGACAAGTCAGGGTTTGCTGTATACAGTGTACAGGGTGTGCATGTAGACGGTACATGTATGATGCACAGGAGCCTAGACATGGATTGCATACATATCCATATCCATTAACATATGCACAGACATGCACATGGAAAATGTACTTCCATAATGATGTATCCGTTACCTGCACATCAATTTGCTCAAAACTACTGAAGGATCCTCTCTTTCAAAACCAGAAAGATTCTTTCTCGGTAGATTTACGTGTATGTACATGTACATGTACTGTACATGTACATGTACATGTATACATGTATATATAGATGTGATACTGTATACATGTACATGTACATGTAGTTACACTGCTGTACATGTACAGTACATATGTACCCCAATGGTTTGATTTGAATTTGGTGAAACCCAGAGGGCATGTGATTCTGGAAATATGCCCTTGAGTGCAATGTACATGTACAAGTACCTACATTGTACCAGCAGGCTACCTGTACATGTACAGGTACATGTACATGCACTTCTGTACAATTCACAATGTACAGTACATGTACAGTGCATGATTAAGTATGCACATGTTGTGCATGCAGACACAAACACCTCATACAGTCATACTTCAAATACCTGAAGAGCAATCACACATTTCCTTAAAAGGAAAATGTTTGGATGAGCAGACATGAAAAAGTACATGTACTGCATGATTTTGCTTTTTCTGTATGTACACGTGTACATCCATGTACATGTACATGTAGTGTACTAGGCCCTTAATGCTCAGAATTTGTGGCCCTGAAAAAATAGATTGAATAGAGTGCGATGAAGTACATGTGTACATGTATGTACTGTACAACAGTACATGCATTGAGAACTGGGATATATATATTTGTAAGAGAAAAGAGAAAAGAGTTTGTCTGAACCAGAATCTTCTACACAGTCAGTTTATTGCTTGTCTGAACAATTATTCAAATACATTGATTACAACCATCATTGGCTCATGAGGCATGAAGTTTACTTGTTGAAAAAGTGTCTTTATATGTTCATTTTAAGATTAAATTTGTTGAAGGAATTCAGATCTGATTTACAATCAATTGCCAAAGCTAATTGGATTTAAGTAAGGTCAGAGGATTTGTATGGTGGATGTACATGTACAAGACTATACCCGGTACATGTACATTGTCTATGCTCAGTATGCTAATGTACTGTACTGACAATCTGACATCTCATTTGATTTCACAGCACAGTACAATACAATGAGTACATTGTATGTATGTAGAAGAATCATACCGTTTTGATGGACATTGTACATTTTGTACATCATGAGTCATGACATGTATACAAATTACAAATACAATGTACAACATATTATGGCATATCTGGGTGTGTGTTTATCCTGTTTTAAGTCTATCACAACAGGAACCAAAAGGGAAAGAAATAATATAACCGAGTACTTGAGGGAACTTTTTTGTTGACTTTTGTGGCACTGGTAGACTTAAACCGATGCATTTCCGTGTGCATGTTTTCACCAACTACCATAACGTGCAAAGGTTAACTAAACATTTGCGTCAAAGGGAGTGAGTATTTGATCCTAACAAGACCTTTCACAAAGGAAGATGGTTTTGCCTCGGTCAAAGGTATTGTTAATTTATGATAAAAACTTGTATTTTTAAAGATTTGCAATTTGGTCATTTCACTTTCAGTCAGTATTCTGGACCTGCCTTTTTGATGGGTAATGTTTTGATTTTGTAAATGTACGTACACGTGTGTAATAAATGTAAAAGACTGGAGCAAGGTCCACAGATGTACAATGTACTGTACAATCGTACATGTACCGGTATATGTGTATACATCATGTTGAGATTTCTTGAGTGTTTATTCAGCTTCCTTGGGAAGTAAACAGTGACCTACATAAAAGGTTTAATGATATACATCATTACATGTACCAGAAGAGTATGGATTAGTTTACCCAATCCATACTTAATGGCCTGCATGTATTGTAGATGTTCCTCTTACATGTACATGTACATGTATGCCGTGTGGTTGCAACCCTTCAAG
This sequence comes from Luidia sarsii, assembly GCA_949987565.1. NCBI lineage: Eukaryota > Metazoa > Echinodermata > Asteroidea > Paxillosida > Luidiidae > Luidia > Luidia sarsii. Next base: position 26,694,163 of record OX465105.1, on the reverse strand, counting down.
CTTCTGTTGGCTGATTCAAATAGTCTAGAATTATTCGGGACAATTTCAAAGTATTCTTGTTCTTGAAGTCATTTCAGTGCAATTTAAAACACATTAAAAGTTTTAAACACATCTGTTTGAGGCTTCCAGACAGGTTCATGACAGGATCACGAGTAGACGGATGACTGGATGTGAGAAAAGGACACATTAGGATGGGCACTGGGCAGGTCTTCCTTGATTTTACATCAATCAACACCACAGGAAGAACAACCAGTCTACAGGCCTGGCCAGATAGCAACACCAGCAGCGCAATGTGGTTAAACATTGACTGCCATATTTGTTTAGAGATCACACCCTAGTTTTCTTTGTGTATTCCTTACGATGAATTGTAACTCAACTTACAAGTACAATAGATATTGCTAGCCAATTGGAAGTTGAAATACTGTAGGCTGTATGGTTTCTGCGCATTGCTCATTGTCTTTTAAAAGGTACAGTGGGTTTGATCAAATGGACCACAGGGCTCAACACAAGCCCAGTGCCACTTGCCACTGAGACTGAGAGTGGAGCACCACCTGAACATTGACAGGGAATGACAGCTTTCAATGCTGGGACTACAATGAAAAGATTGTTCAAAGTTCTGAGCTGCCAAAAGATTCATTTGAACATTTGAAATCTTCCTTGAGTTGCAATCCAAGAAAAAAAGTTGCAATACACCACAAGTATATATACTCCCATGCTAACTTTGTAGTCAAACATAAAAACCTGTGAAGCTATGAAAATACTTCCTTACAAGAAGATGTTCACACAGTCTACATCAAGATTAATACAGTAACCCTAAGATGCTGAGATCTTACCTTGTCTGAGTAGACAGAGAGCTGGTGCATGGGGTTTATGACCACCATGTTAGTGCCAGCATAAGTGTGGATCAAACTAGCCCCAAAGCGCTGACGTAATGTGTGGAGAAGCCCTGACTCATTCAGATGGAGGAGGGAAGCTAAATCCTCAGCTCGATCAAACTGCGGAGGATTGGCCTGCAAGATAAACAAGAGGAGGAATCAAGAAAAAGAAAAAGAGAGAAAATGAATTTTAATTTCCTGCGTCCTACTAAGTGCAAGAAACAATCTCTGTAATCTGCTCAGTATCGGTGTTCTATATTCTGGGATGTGTGAACTCACAGCTAAGAAAGAACTCATACTCATCTTCATTCCTTAGAGCCCTATGAGTATTTGTGTTCATTATCGTGGAATGTTTTTATCAAACAATGAGTATTTGTAAAGAGCAAAGTCCTTCCAAAGTAAGATTCTCAAGGAAGCATTTCTGCACACATCTCAATTCTCAATGACATCAATGCAAATAAAAGCAGCCAGAAAGACTGTGAGATTAAACAAGAAACATGCACTGATTACTCGGGTCAAGACATGAATAAGAATGCCTGAAGACTCCATGATTCTTCTGCTTATATGATGAGTTTGATGACTTAAATCCCAACCTTACTCCTAGGCTACACATACATGTAGGTCACATTGTACATTTGTACCTTCTCCACATCTTCTTCATCCACTTCCAAGGCATCGTCACTATGGGATAGCTTCACCCTGACACGCCCCTCTGCAAGAGGAACAATGCCTTCAGCTTGCAGTAACTGGGCGGCGCTGAATCCTGCTTTATGAAGAAGCCACACATTCTCAGCTCCAAGCCACGCCTTCTCAGAGTCCAACTGGGCGTCTGATTTGGCCTGTTGTTAAAAATATATACAATGTATACATGTATATTAACTTGGTGTAATACAAAATTACAAGACAGAATCTGTTTTGAGAAAGGTCTTGCTAGGATCGAAACGTCAAGCCTCCTAATTTTTGCATAAATTTGATTATTTTAGTCAGTAAGCAGTTTGCAACATTTTTGCTCTAGATAGTAAAAAACTAGATATACTTAAACATGTTGAAAACTGCTCACTTATCAAAACACAGAAATAAACAAAACAAAAACTCTAGGACCTGGGGTGGATATCACAAAGCCTTTGTCAGTTTCAATTGGTCATAGTATGGTTTCTGTGCATCGCTGATTGTCTTGCAAATATTGATCATTTATTTATAAAAGCTACGATGAATTTGATGAAATACATATGTAGAGTACATGTACATGTACCTACAGTAGTAGCACTTATGTTTTGCTTTTCATGTACATGTACATAGTTTACTTCTAAAGGACCTTTCTGAAAGATCCTGTTATGCTAGAATGAAAATCCTGGGCCTCTAAATCAAAATACACTTACATGTACTAGTTGAAATCAACAGTCAATTTGCCTTTATTTTTTTGTCTCACAAATAAACTTCAAATCACTTGGCAACTCTATCGCTCTGAGATACATGTTAGCAAATGACAAATGAGATGAGAGGTTGACATTTTGATCTAGAAGAACCCTTCAAAGAGACAGGACCTACTAGGATACCGGTAGGATGGAAATGTCAGGCTATCTTTCTTCATCCAGAGTTCATTGCCCAAATCCTATGACTAATTCTCACAATTTCATGTGTACGTAATACATGTACAGGGTGTACATGTACATGAACCCTAAGAACGTTTAACTCTGACCATAAGTCAAGTACATGTACTAGTACAGAAATACACTGTACAGTTGACAAGAATGTTTGATCAACTTCTTTGTCTGCAGTCAAAGATCAGATGAACAATACCATGGGCAAGTGAATCAATTTCCTTGTTAACATCATTTCCCACATGTACATGTACAGTACATGTACACTGTATGTTACATGTACTTGTACATGTATATGTACAGTATAATGTACAGGTACAGTACTTGTACTTGTAGTTGTACATGTACACACTGTAGTTAAAATGAAAAGGGAACAATTGTACAAATAAAGTACAAAAATGCAACCACACAATTGAAGGGTATGACATTTGATCAACAGTGGATCCTCTTTCACAATTAATTAAATAACAGATACTGTACAGTGTAAAATGTACGTGTATACTGTATTGTACATGCATGTAAACATGTAAACTTACAAACATGTACATGTACATGTACATGTACAATGTACATGTACTGTGCATAATGTACGTACATGTACATGTACATGTACATGTACATGCGTACAGACATGTGTATGTAGGTCAACATAGAACAAACTACATTTTGTACATAAATTATTTTGTGGTACATTTTGATTTATGTGTATTGTTACACGTACATGTACGCCTACTGTACAAAATATGTATAAATGTACAGTATGTACGCCTACTGTACAAAGTATGTAGGCCTACTGTATACATGTACATGTGTATACATGTGCACCAGAGGCAGAGGGGCCTACACACACTGTTATCAAAGCAAGACAACTTACATGTAACTTCTTTTTGTTCCTGCTGTTTCCAGAATTCAAGAAAATGGAAGCAGTGGATCGCTTTGAGTTTGAGGTCATCTCGCTATGGCAATAGGTCAGTGACCTTTGTAGAAAAACCTCCTGATGCCGCGTTGGGCTTACAGTATGCCTGTACACGTATGTAAGTGGTCTCACAATTTAGGGCTAATCAACCAACAGCTACTAAATATAACCCTAATTAGCTGCAAATACTTGAGGGAAGTCACGTAGCGATGGGTTCATGCATGACAGCATACACCCATGCTCCTTAGTCAGGGTAAGTACATGTACATGTACCCTCCAGTGAAACACAAATGAATCCAATCCAGGGAATGCACCTCCAACAAATATTCCTTTCTTGGAGCAGCTGAAGTACAGGTATGTTATCTCACACCAGCTTTCAGCAAGAACCAAATACAACATATACAGTCCATCTACATAGGTGCAGCTCCATGGAGGTAAATCCAGACAGAATTCCAGCTAGTATCCATTAGTGGAAGTTTACATATCAGCTGAGTCCTGATGACAGGTCAGTACAGGTGCAATAAATACCAGGACAGAGTGAAAGTCTTGGAGTAGAATAGAGACAAACAGTCTCTTCAGCCAGCTGTTAGACAAAGTCATTTCACAAATGCCATAAGGACAGCAGGCTGGTGATCACAAAAGGCCAAACTCCATCTACAGTCTACAACTGTATGAGAATGAAGATCTCAGCTCATCAATGTAGGATACTGCACATAAATACTATACCGGTACATGTACACACAGCCATATGACACAGGTAGATGTAGACTAAATCCACTTCCAGCAACGCTGGCCGATAAAGTGACGAGAAGAGGAATCAAAGAAGAAGAGATATGCTTCACAGCATCTCAGACAAGTCAGGTTACTTGTAGATGGATCGTCTTCTTTCTCTGTAACCAAGAACTTGTCTCCAGGGAAACCGCATCAATCTTACAGTACATCTGGAGAATCAGTTCCCATGTATCACAAGATGATCGTCAGAGTTAACAGCATATTTCTCTCTGTGTGAAGAAGCAACAGCTAGAATAGATTCATCTCTAAGTTAAGTCGTTACTCTTGAAGATGGCCCAGCATCAGTCTTAGAATGAGGCCAAAGTGACTTCAATCCAGGAATTATAGGCCTAAGGTTGCATCTCCATCTATTATATGTACAGTTCTCATAGGAAGAAGATTGTGACAGAAACTTGGATGTTCAGGAAAGTGCAATACAGGACTCCAATGGACTGGCATAGGACGACTGCACAAGATGCTTAGGCATGATACTCTGATCTCAAACTGACAGAGCTGGGATACCTTCCTCCAATGTCACCTTATCCTTCTTGCAAGATAAGTACTGTACAGCAGACCATGAAGGGGTGGAGGGATGGAGGGAGGGGGAGGAATGGAGGGAGGGAGGGAGGTAGGGGAGGGAGGTAGGGGAGGGAGGGATGGAGGGAGGGGAGGAATGGAGGGAGGGAGGGAGGGAGGTAGGGGAGGGAGGTAGGGGAGGGATGGAGGTAGGGGAGGGGTGGAGGGAGGGGGAGGGATGGAGGGGGGAGGGATGGGGGATGGGGGGAGGGGAGGGATGGAGGGAGGGGGAGGCAGGGAGAGGGGAGGCAGGCAGGGAGGCAGGCAGGGAGGGAGGGAGAGGGGGATGGGGGAGGGAGGCAGAGAGGCAGGGAGGCGGGGAGGCAGGGGGGATGGAGGGATGGATAGAGGGAGGGAGGGATGGAGGGAGGGAGGAGGAGAGGAATTCCAGAGCTGATGTCACTCTACCACATGCTGTTTGACGTCAGTTCTCTGGGATCACCTTGTGCTAGCATTTGTGAATGGACATTGAAGACAATTAGAGGCAGGAATTTAATCCTGATGGGAGGAGGAGGTAGGGCAAGATACACACACATGTATGGGAAAGAACTCTAATGAGTTGTTTAGGGAAATAACACGAGGCCTAAGTTGTGTTGAACTATGGTATTTCAAAATGGAGACAACCCAATGTACATGTACATGTATTTACAATGAACTAAAGCTGATGTATCTAGTACGTGTACACGTGTACAAGTCAGCACAATTAATATAATACATCAATCCTGCTTTACTATGTTTCCTTACCATCGGTAATGTACATTGATTGCCTTCATGAACCATGTTGAAGTACAGTACATGTACACGACTACACGTACACTCGTACAGTAGTAATGTACATGTACACATGTACGTGTACATGTACACGTACACGTACAGTAGTAATGTACACTGTACATGTACATACATGTACACTTACAGTAGTAATGTACACACTGTACGTGTACATGTACATGTACATTGTACATGTACATACTTCTATGTACAGTAGTAATGTACCGTACATGTACAGTAAGTGTACATGTACAATACAGACGCTTTCATCTTGATCACTGTCTGTCTCCCTACCCTTGTAAATGTGGGTGTGTCTACAACATGTACACTGACCAAACACTCAACACCAGCTGATCTTACAAGAAAGACATCTGACCTTTTCCCAATTAATTTCTGCACAGGCTTGTCTGGACTCTGGAGGGCAGACCTACTCTTCTTACACATGTACAGTATAGAAATTAGAACATCATGTCTGCTTGGCAGTGCTTGTGCTATGTACATGTACATGTACATGTAGATACAATCTAAACATTGGTTGGCCTGGGAGTGATTGTAAAGGAGTAAGGCCTATGTGTACATGTACCGGTATTGTACATGTACATGTACCGGTATTGTACATGTACATGTATAATTATTACATGTACATGTATATGTACATGTAATAATTATACATGTACATGTACATGTACTGCACATCCAGAAAGCAGCTTGAATAACGAAAGTGTCACTTGTTTAAATACAAAAGTAACACATTTGCATTTGACACAGGAAACTGTGTTCTGTATTTGTGTAAGATAGTGTAAGTATTTTAGGCCAATTTTATCAAGTGATGACTGCCTCCACAGTCCACAAGTTCCTTTTGAGCTTCCTACTTCATGTACAGTACATTATGTAGACATACATGTACACGCTGTACATACACATGTACATGTACATGTACATACCGGTATATGACATGTAGCCTGTAGGTACTGCAATTTACATTGTACAGAATGCAGAAAGTGTGCATGAGTTGGCAAAGATTTTGTGTGACCTCAAGAGGAAGGAAGGCATACAATTCAATTCCTTCCTCAATGGGAAGGCATACACCATGGACAGTGGTATTCATACAGTATACATGTACTGGGTACACGTACAGTAATGTAGATCTGTACCATAGCCTCAATAGGAAGGTACAGTACATGTATACACATGGACCTGCATGGACCAGTGGTATTCATACAGTGTAGAGAGTGTACACTTAGATGTATAGCCTGTGTAGATGGGAGACCCCTTCCAACCAGTCAAAGGACCATTATGCACACCTTGATTCACACCCACCAGTCAAATTGTAGACTGTGCATTTGTACACCTACATACTGTACGTATTCCTTCCATAGTGAGTGTGTAGTGTCTAGGTTTACACCCAGTAATTCATTGAAAGGCTGGGTAACGGGTCACTGCTTTTATTTGAGTTTTGTGCTTTTAAGCTAAACATGGACCTAAGTGTATGACTACAGTAGGCCTATGTATGTAAAAGTTCACCTCCATTCCAATACAGTCAGGAACCAGTTTTGCATATTTACATGTACAGCATGTATGTGTACAGTACAGTAGTTCTGCAAAATTCCTCAACTTACATTATGTAGGTACATACAAAATATAAAATTGTAGGGCCTATAACCTGGTAAATGAAAATGTGAATTTACAGTACAAAGTAATGTACGTATGGGTATGTACAGTCAGACGGTACATGAACATGTACTACACATGCACAGTTCAGTATGTAAGTACATGTACTCTTCATGATCATACACTGTACGATGTGCACGTAATATGTACAAACGGTACATGTTCACCTATGCAGTATGTATCCAGGGTAATAGGGTTAGTGGCTCATTGACATGCCATAGCCTGAAGCTACTTACATGTTCATTGGAACAGAACAGGGTCTCATTATGCATGTGCTGCAGCACTGTTTACTACATGTACATGTACATGTTATTGTACACGTGTACATACGTGTACATGTACTTGTACAGTAGTTGTACTGCGCTGTCGTCTGTCAAATGCAAATAATAAAAAATACAGTATGTAAGTAGCCTACAGATTATCGGGGTGACTGTACAGTACCGGTATATGTCTGCCTAAATGTTTTGATTGAAGTTATGATGTAGTGATGTACATGTACATCATGTACATGTACATGTATGTGTACGTACATTTAAATGTACATGTACATTACATTACATGTAGTAATGTACTAACATTATACATTTGTGTACAACTACCAGGATGTCTGTGGTAATGAAAAAGCTATGCATGTATTATATTTTGTACATGAACATTGAAATACAATACTGTATGGTACATTTTTTCACATGTACACTGACTGTACACATAATGTCTTAGAATGTCAGGAAATGCACAAACCAAACCCTTTCCACCCAACCACCCAACTGCACAGTAATCCATCCATTGCATAGAAACCTTACTGGGACATTCCTTCTATAGAGAAAGGACTCTCCCTGATTCACACCAAGGCTATGCCTACCTTGCATTGTGTTCAACAATGCCTCAGCGATTTCATGGATTTGGGACAATTCCCCAACCCTGTATGTACACACACTGTATGCCTAAACTACCTACTATTATACACAAGCATCCTTGTATTCACTAAGTCCATAGCCTTAGTGCTTATTATAATACATACAGTGGGTGTGTACACGTGCACCATAGTGCATCTTGAAATGCCAGAGTTACTTTATACAAGAAGCCTACGGTACTCCATTACAGGCACTAGGAAGACTACACATAACTGGTTATCAGACAGATTACGTTGTACAATAACAGTACACAGGGCACTGTGTATTCCTGTCTCTACTCTATGCTGCCTGGAATTCTGTTGACAGTTATCCTGAGATTAAATTATCTTCTGCACAAGCATATGATTTCATTTCTGAGCACGCAAGCTATGCACACATGTTCCTCAAGAACTACTGTACCGGTGCATGTACATGTACGTATATAGACTATACTATAAGTTACTGTAACAAGACTGTGACAAGGGTAACGAGATCATGTTTTAAAACTGTTCATGTTTCCAGATGTACAGGGAAGGTTGCTTTTTGAAGCATTTTTTTAAAATCTGTACATGTACATGTACATTGCAGTGAAGTCCAATTGAACATACTTACTTACAAGGGAACATTTCTGAAAGACCTACTGTACATGTAGGGTCTACATGTACATGTACATTGTACATGTACAATGCACATGTACATGTACATTGTACATGTACATGTGCACATGTACATGTACTACAATGTACATGTACATGTACACATGTACATTGTACATGTACCGTACGTATGTTAAATGTACTGTATGTATGGTTTTGTACTTGAAGCCTTGATCTTGAGCATTGTATTTTTATGAGATGAATCTAAACCTTCTTTCAAACAATGTGTAGGCCTACGCTACTCGGGCAAAAATATTTATACGGTTATTTCTAGGCTAAACATACTATATCTAAATGTACATTTTGTGGTGTGTGTGTATCTATAGCCAGTCTCTTTTTTTTAAGAACTGATGAAATTGTAAAAACTGATGTGGAGGCAAATTTACAAAACAAACTTTCAGTTTCAGCGGCTTTTTCAAAGGTCAGAACTTTTCATATTATCTCAGAAGACATTTGAAAAGTCCTTTGACTTTTGCATAATACTCAAGGTAGAAGAAAAGAACTTACCCTTGCTTGTTCAATTCGTAGACTAGCACTCTGTGCCAACGATCCCGTCTTTAGAATCTGATCTTCAAGATTCATCTCCGATCCATCAACGCCGTGACGATGGCTCAATTCTATCAATTCTGGAATGGGCTGAACCTTCAAAGCAACGGTATCCGTGGATCCACGAATTTTCCCGATGATGTCATCACGGGGCGTGGATTCCACATTCTCCTTGTTGACTTCAACGAGACGATCGCCAGGCAACAGACCGGAAGTGTTGTCTTTTTGGGTGGAGCTTGGCTCAGCAAAGTGGACGGTTCTTCTCATCAGTCCACCTGATGTGCCGCTTCTTTCCTCAATGATACAACGTCTTAGAGTGAATCCAAAGCCTCCATTTGGTTGTCGATGCAACAATACGTCTCGTTTTCCGGGTGGTTTGGGAACGACGATGTCCGGCAATGGTAAGTGAACGTCAAAGGATTTCTCACCTGGACCAGGGCTAAGGATATCTGAATGTGAATCTTCTTCATCATAGTCTTCTTGAAGCAATGCTGCATTGGCCTTCTCAGCTATGAGTTCATTATACGCCGTGTTATCAGCTAGAACTCCAGTATCATCCAGATTAGAAGACACCGTTCCTTTGGATATCTCAGGCAAACCATAGCTGGATTTTCCTTTCAGGATACTCCTCTTAGAACCTGAAAATTTCTTGACAAGCGGAGGTGGTTTTGAGGACTTGGTCTTGACCTCTGTCTGTTCCTTGACATTATCGCCTTCCTCATCCACGGGCTGACCAACGTTCAACTCAAGACTACTTCGTACGGAGCTCACACTGGCTTCTTCGCTGCCACTTGTAAACTCCATGCTGTAGTTGGATTCACTGGTACGGATCTCAATGCTAGGAGGACGATAACCATCTGTGCGGTCTGATTTCTTGGTCACACTTGATTTTCTGAGGGGGAATAATCCACGTTTGATCTCATCCAGCCTGCTGAGTTCTTCCTCAGTCATAGACTTCTCCTTATGACGGTCCTTGTGCTTAATGCTATGCTTGTCTTGCTTCTCACGTTCCTTCTTCTCTCTCTTGGAGTCCTTCTTGGAGTCTTTCTTCTTAAAATGAAACATCTTGACTAGACTGTCAACACTTCAGAGCAACCAAAGACTGAAATAAAGAACAAAAATGTTGAATACCAAAAAATTTATAAACAAAATGAATAAACAAAATTACAAAAACCAGATTAACTTAAGAAATGAGAGCCTCACATTTCTCAAAGGAGACGAGATTAAGGTCCTAGGATTAGAAATACATACATGTACGTATACAAATCCTACTCTAACTACGTAGACTAGATGCATGTAGATGAAAGTCTTGTGCCCACAACTACTAGTACTACAAGTACAACTCAAGTACATACTAACAAGCTAAGAACGGACATCTACATGCATAGTGCAAACTGAGAATAACTGAGGAATGATATTGATAGGACTACATCTTAATTTCTCAGTCAATACTCCATTTAAATGTGGCCTTAATTGTCCTTGATGTAAGTCAATGACAGACCCAGTATCAGTAACTAAGTGTGCAGAATGGTCAAATACAATGTCCACTTATCTAACCTTACAATTATTTTACTTATTGTACCACTTTTTGAATGAATTATTGAGCAAACATTTGCATGCAGAGAAAAACGACAGAAATTTCCTTTCGTCCAAGTTCAAATGAAAACTGTTCCCAAATACATACATAACAACATTGACAGCTGCTGCAAGTGCAATAGGGCGAAGGGGTGGGGGTGGGTACACGTAAGCAGGTCGCACTCCCAGATCCCCTCTGATATAGTGATGCATGCATGTATGTGATGATATTGAGAGGATCGGGGATCTTTCTGGGCACTGTTTACGGGTCTACTCTAGGGCAGAAGGGGGGCAGGGCAACCCTCACTCTTTCAAACATAAATAGTTCAGAGTTAATTTCAGCAATCGTCCTGATTACTCAATATAGTCTAGATATAATTAAAACAATGTGTCTACTACTCACCAACAACTGTCACGCGTCGTCCAGAGAGACCTGTGAACTTTGAAGGCTTTTTCTGAGGACGGGTGTTACTCATTCGAACATCAATCGGTAATGATTAATTTATTGCGACGGCGCCCTCTATCGGTGAAACAATTTAGACTGGCACATTTCGGCCAAAAGAGGACAGCAGACGAATTTCTGCCCGTCTTTCTTAGGACTATGGAGGGCGGGCTTTCGATAAACACGCGTGGGGGAAAAAGACTGCAGCAGTTCTATCTTTCTCGAAAAGACCCAATAAAACTATTCGGGAATTCAGGAAATCTTGAATCGTACCGACTACTAGGACTACAGCATACGGGTACGTATCACCATGGCAGAAACAAATATCCTTTCAAGGGTATTTTGTTGAAATACTTCACGTTTAATCAGTTTAATCTACCAATCGCACGTAAACACGATTCACTCAGTGAGTCAGACTCCTACTGACACTGTACTGTGCTAATGCTACTTTACTAAAATGATAATTATTAGTAAATTACCGGTAATAATAACATAGATTATTAGTTAGTACATCTACTAAGTACATGCAATTTCATTACATTGAAGTTATTACGTGTTTCGCAGTGGCTGTTGTTACGGCAGTCGTCCGTGTGGTTACCTGACTTTACAGTATTTGTCAGGATGTTTAGCTCTTGGAACCAGACTATCAGCTAATAGACTGGTTCAACCAGCCTGCAATGCTGACAAAATACAATCAAGTCAGGGAACCACACGGACGACTGCCGTAACAACAGCCACTGCGTACATGTTTTCTTCTTTGTGTTAAGGGTCCTGTTTTCACAACATTTTTACTTTTTACCATCAGCCTCGGGAAGTCATGGAACTTCACATACTGCCTCATCGTCTTCATATCGCATCCATTAAGAAGAAAGACATTCATTTATTCTCACATTCACTCATCAAGCTTTCCCTACTTCACAAGAATACCAGGTACAATCGTGTCGTTGATAACGTATTACATTACAATCCTAATCATTTGATTCCTTCCAATCCTATTATCTGCTTTCTCATTCTGTCAGAATCTTCCAGGAATAGTTCTTATGATGCAGGCCGTGGCAGGTCATACTGTGGGCCTGGGCTGAATTAAAGTATTAGGAAAAGTACTAGTAGTAGTACATGTACTACACTGTAGTACTACATGTACTACTAGTAGTAGTACTAGGGTGTGGTATTGCTTATGGTTCACTTACTGCCGTATGAAGTGTTCAGATTATCATTTCATTTCTTTGTTTTGGTTGAGTTTTTCACGTTATTCCTTTCAAATCCATTTGTAACCTAGCCAACACTTTCAATCCAATCAGTGATCTCATACTGTCAATGTCTCTTTTCTTTTACAATTGTTTCATTCTCCAGCTGCAAGTTTTTCAGTTTCACAGAAACCTGTGATGATTTCTCCTTCATCGTTGATGAACTAGGCTTTGAAGGTAAGTGTTTATTGCTGCTGATCATGCACTTTTGTATTTCATTATTTTCAAGATATTCTCCATCAACCAGGTAATGTTGTTAACTGATGCATATCAACATTATTATTTGTTTACAGAAATAGAATGGAGACCGGAGTTGTCTGTTCAACCCACACTGTGGCTCGTTCTTAACGTGATACCCACTGGTTCCCATGGCAATGCTGGCCTCACAGTGACAACCAAATCACTTGTCATACTTCTGGCAGATGAGAAAATCTCCATTTTTAGCTTGTCCACGTATCAAACTGACTTCATACTTGTAAGTAAATGAGCCAGGGAAACTAGCCTCAATGTCCCCTAATCTTAACTCTTGAAGGTTTGAGTCGTATTATCCTGCACATTCCAAGTTACTCTATTTGTCATATCAGGATATTTTCATTCTTTCAAATTAAAAATGTTATCCCTACTTCCCTTGTCTTTATTACTTTCAGGTGAAAGAAGCTGATTATGATCAAGTAATACAATGCCTTCAGCCACACTTTAAGATAATGAGAGAGAGTGAAGATGGGGAAATGAAAGCGGTTTCATTGGAGGAAAATGAAGAGCGCCCTCTGCAGTCCAAGGACAGACCAAGTATCGGTAATTTGTCTTTGTATCAAACATTTCAGAGAGATTTTGTGACAGATATTACTGAAGACAGTTATTCAAACAAGATTAAGGGACGGTTTCTATGGAAACCTTTTTTCTCTCACTACAGAGTCTGCAAGGCCCATAGTTCACTCATTTCAAAGTCCAGACAACCGTTTCCTGATGACGTGTCTGCAGCCGGAGCAAATGTCACATATCAGCACTGCACTGCTCAAACTTATGTTTTATTCAGACAGGTAACAGTTGTACACTCGGGTTTAGTTTTGTATATTTGTGTTTATTATATGATATGCATAAAAAAAATGTCAACTTTGATCACAATTTGGCACTGGTAAAAAATTATGCATCTGTAAAAAAAAATGTTCTACATCCAAGTTTGATGAGAAAAGATTGTCTCTTTTAAGTGTTTAGATCCGAAAGACTTTTTTGGGGTTCATTTTTGTTTCCTTTTTCCTTTCAGTTTCCTTCCTGCACCAAAGGACGGACATGAACGATTCTTATCTCTGTCTATCATTAATGACAAGATTTCATTGGTGGTAGATATGGAATCATTAGCTCTGTAAGTGTTTTTGTCTTTCTGTTCATCGTTGGGTTTGATATTTTGATTTATTTGTCAATTTGACTTTCTAGTTGCTGGATGGATAATTTGTGTGTTCCATGTTGACTTCAAGGCAGTTTAACAAATAGGATGTTCGCAAGAAAATGGAAAGAGAAGAACCAATTTATCAGTACTTTAGTTCATTTTGTTCACCCACATATACCCGACATCATTGCCCTTGGATGGAACTTTAGCAGTTGGTTTAATTTGTTTTACTCTAAGCAGGTTTCCTGTAGGAAGTATATGCACTGGCGGTGAAGAACACTGGAGATTGATCAAGATTGGCAATATGCCTCTTGGATTTGGTAAGCAGAAAATCCTGAACCAATTTGACGATATTGTGATTGATCAATTGATTGAGGATGAGTTTGTTCATTAAGATGAACCATTTCTTTCCCATATCCTGTTACCTGACTTCATTGAGGAATGAGGATTTTTAAAAGTTGTTTTGAATTGAACCTGCACCTTTGAATTACACCGGATCATGACTGGATTTCATTGCGTTAGTTTATCATAAGTCTTTTCTGTGTAGTGGGTAGAGGCACATCCATCTATTGTCTGAAACCTAGACTTCATTGTTGTTTCTTCTATTAGATGAGTGTGGTATAGTGGCGCAGATATCGGAGCCCCTGGCTGAACAGAACATCTCCATGTATTACATCAGTACATTCCTGAGTGACCATACTCTTGTAAGTTCATTCATACTCCTCATCTCTTATCCCTCATCCCTACCACTGCCTGAACCCTGTTTCAAGATGGCACTTACCTCAATCCTTGCATTCAGTGATCTTTACTCAGAGATCTTTCTATTTTCTTCCTAGGTCTCAGAGGAAGACATTGAGCATTCCTTATCAATTCTTCGGAGTAGACAAGTGCTTGGCATGACATAGAGGTTGATTACCTGCTTGACCCAACTCCATGGAGCTACATTCTGCCTCTGAAATAAGGGAGTATTTATTTATGGTTAGTAAACAAACGACTTTAAGAGAAGGCTGTAGAGGTTTTTAAAGAGAGTTATTTGATAAAATGCTTGAAATAGGATAGGAATTCACAGGAGCAGTAAAGGATGTGTATTGTCTCAGCGTATTTTTAAAACAAAATGTTTCAACAACTAAGGTAATACAAATTTACAAAATAATGTAAATGTATAAATCTTTATTTTGTGATGTAATTTTATGAACTGTGTTTAATGTGCTTGAAGATAATGTGTGTAAAAGCTGGCAGGGTAACATTAATTGAAATTGTTTTCAGAAATGCATTCTACTTAATAGGGTCTGCATCATAATTATTATTGTAGTTTGAAATGCAATCCTTAAGAATATTATGCTCATTGTAAACTTTTGTTTTTCAATTTGACCGAACTCTGGCAAGTGAATTTGCTGATCAGGTCAAGAAATAAACTGCAATATTTTATTTAATGGCCCAAACAGGCCACTAGAAAATAATGTTAGTATAGCTTTGAATGTTTCCAAGCTTTGATTTATCACAACAAAGTCTTTGTGAAAAAAACAACTCCATTAGGGCTAAAACCTAAGCTACTGCAATCATGGAACTGGAATACACATGTACATGTAGTTGGATAATCAATGAAATGAAATAAATAGTTCGGATTTTGCTGAATCAATGAATTGTTATGTTTTGTAAGAGATCAATATCAGACTATAATTCATTTCCTCTGATAATTATTTAAAGAAAGAGTATAGCCTAAGGCAGTGGAGATTCTTTACACGATTATTATTGGGTTTTGATAATTATTTGGCTGGAAATAATTAGCACAACAAAGAAAGAAATTCGGAAACATTTATATGGAAAAAAGGTTTATTGTAAATAAATACCACCAGTATTTTGTTGCCACAATATGGAAAGAAAGGTTGCACATAGTTATTTTCCGTTCTCAGAAATGTTGAGGTCATCAGGCTTTGTTAAAAAATTCCATGGAATTTATTTTGAGAGCGTTTGAGAGTTAGGAACTGCAGTTTTGCTTAAATTCACGGTTCGGGAAGAATGATAATGGTTATGGTAAACATTAACCATTACATGAGTAAAAGCAGGACTTTCAACCTCGTTCCTTTCTAAACCCCAAAACTGTAGTCAAGAGGAAAATTCCCATTCGCTTGAAAAGTTGTCCTACATAGTGCACACTGTACTTTTATTTTGATTTCGATAGGACGCCCTCTACTGGTCGTTTTATTTCAGTTACTTCTGCCGACCTTATGAGGGCGCGCTTTCTGATTGATCTACTTTCAACGATCTCAAGCATGATGATTGGAATGCAACATTTATTTTTATTGCACGACCCTTGTCTGAGATATTTTGAGATTTCTTATGAACGCCTTCACGAATGATCGCTATTAATGTGCGGTACCAAAGCCATAGATTATAGACTGCGCTTCAATTTAATCTTTATCTTTGCAGAATGAGGTCTCGGGTTAAAGTCCTATTCCAGTCAAGGTTTTCTTCGACATTTTTCACATTTTAAGTTCCCAGTCACCTTTTCTTTTAATTCCATTTTTTTAAATTGGTAAATTAAATTACTGGGTAGGGACTTGAACCCGAGACCTCTGGTTTATTTTACCGGCACTCAAAACACCTAAGCTATTCAGCCCTTAGTTGCAGGGGGGATTTCACAGATAATCGATAGTCGATAAATATTTGTGCTGGATTAGGGGCACCAGTCAGAAGCTTTTCGTTAACCAATAAGGGGTGATGGAGCTCAGATGTAGATAACATTATCGTAATTTTGAAATGACTTACTCCGAAAATCTCTGGTTTTTCGAGACGCTCGATCATCTCCTGCTATAGATCCGCCAGAGGTACGTCCCAAGTTTGAAGCAAATCCAGGTCCTGTAATTCCTCCCGAATGGTCTGGTTCCCTGCTAGGTCTGGTTCCCTGCTCAATCCAGCCTGGTCTTCTCGGCAATCCATGAGGGAGTCCTTGGTTCATGGCGCCATGCATCAAACCCTGGGGCCTCGTAGCCCTGGGCACAAGGAGCTAACAGACGAGGGTCCAACCAAGACTCATTGGTCCATCAGACTGGTTGTCTTTCCACTTCTTTGGCTTCTACAAGTTGCTGAAAGTTGTCCCAATGGGTTCCCGAATACATCTTGATCAATTTGCATCTATTCATGTTTCCCATCGGGGTTTTAGAAGCACGTTTACACGCACTTGCACAGCATATCAGAGCTGCATGTCTCGTCCATGCAAGCACGAGTGTCTCTGAGTGAACGTGGAGTGTCGTATAGAAATGTTACCAGCAGACATTTGAGGAATTTTCCAATACACAATAGATATTGTCCCATTGGTAGTTATGTCTGCGTCGTGTTCTATGTCTAGACGCGTTTGGCTTTCTTGACATAGAGGACGCTTTGAATCGGTGAATGTTGTCTTTCAAGCTCCGGAGTTTTAGAAATGCACAAAATGAGTTCAGGCCTGAGGCAACATATAAGCTTACATTTGAAACCATTATTGTTTTCAACAAACGTTTAATCTTGTTTAGATAAACCTGACGAATGGTGCTAAATTGCTTGTACAAAAGCTGCGATTTCGACCTGTGACCTGGCCAGAAGCACGTACAGTTTCCCCCCATCGATGGTGCTGTTGAGAAAAATATTTTCTACAAATCATTGTGATTCAATGAAAATATTCTCGGCCTTTAATAAGAAAGTAGAATCTTCTAGTTCAAGATGTGAGGCCAAGATTGAAGCCGTGATACGATATCAATTGCGTCCACAATTCGACTGATATCCTTGGCTGCGTGCTTGTAATATTTGCATCGTCTTTAAAAAGCGGTCAGGAAATGCAACAACTTTGTAGCAATTTCAACAGAACTAAATCTAATTTCACAAAGTAGTTTAATAGTGATTTATTAGTTGGGAATTCCCCAGATGGGAAGGCTTTCTTAGCGCGTAATATACACACCTGCCGCTCGTTTATGATCTCAAGGGACAGCAGTCAGACTTGGTCAAGGATACCAAACGTCTCCCCCTTCATAAATTCTCGTCCAGCTTTTCATGTTTACCGACACACCGACGACGAAACATTTTGTCGACTCGTTCCCAGGGGATGCGGACAATGACTCCCACCATTTTGAATGTGGAGCGTTCTTATTTCTGGCATGATTGAACGCTTTCTGGATTCCTTTGGCTTTTCAGGCCGAAGTTAAATCGATTCCCGAGTGATTCTGGTTTACGAGTCAGAGAAACAAAAATGCAGTTTAGGCAAAAACAAGAAATCAGAGCCCAGTAGGGTGAAATGCTTGTCATGTATCAAATGCCTGCTGGATGTATACGCCATTGGAAAGGAAAGGAAAGGAAAGGAAAGGAAAGGAAAGGAAAGGAAAGGAAAGGGGAGTTTGACTGTAATTGACACTATGAATATTTGTTTAAGCCTGATCATGATATGATCAGGCATTCCTTCTTACTCAAGCTTGTTGTGTTCCCCTGTTCTGTATCCAATCAATCATGATGGACAGGCTCATGAATTGGATTCTATAAGACCAATTAGCACACAAGCCCCTTTTCCGTAATTGGTGACGTGGCCTACCTTTTCCTCGTTGTGGCTGTGTTTACCTGGAAACAAAAACACAGGCTGCTTGCCTCATAATCGCCTGGATACCTTCCTCTGTCAATCATCATGGCAGGTCCCCATTGACATGAAGGAACCGTGGGTGGATGGCATCAGCCTCCTTGGCGCCGTTTCTTGCTGAACGCCGAATTCTTGCATATTTCCTTCCATGGTAATCTTCATCTCTTTCTTTGCAAATACGTTACCATCTTAGCAAGGCCTTTTTCAAAGGCAGGTTTTTTTTTTTTTTTGAATTACAATCCTATTTTCCTGCTGCAAATCTGGTCATTAGATATTATTAAGGGACTTTTCCACTGTCCAAATAATAGTTACCTTTCCCTTTACTATTCGGAGGAACTCATAAGCAACACGGATTTTGAGATTTCCATTCGACTTTCTAGATAGTTGTAGGCTATCAATCATGTTTACACTTTCCCACCAATGACAACAATCAGTGTAGAATCGAAACGTCAGGCCCTCTTTTTGTTTTATTTGGTTAATTTTGGTCAGTGAGTAGTTAGCAGTTGTCTGTATTACTTAAAAGGAAACAAAGTGATATACAAAAATGTTGCAAACTGCTTACTGACTAAAATTACCAAAATGCAAATCTTAAAATTTAGTGGGCCTGACGTTTCGATCCTAGCAGGACCTAGGAGGACCTTTCTCAAAGGCAGAGTGCCTTTGAGAAAGGTCCTGCTAGGAGCGAAACGCCAGGCCCACTAAATTTTAAAAATGAAACAAAAATATCTCCTCTGGGGAAATGATAAACTATAAACTATAACAAAAGCCTTTTACAGAAATACACTCTGCACAATAACAATGCACGTAGCAGACTACGTCATACAAACTGCAGGGGAAAATACGGTGAAATAAAAGTTAGGCCTACCAATTCGCAAACCCAATACTCTTAATTCTTGTTGCGCTTCCAAAGGAGTTCTAAGGAGAATACAAACCGCAGTGTAATTCCACGATCCATATTAAACAAGACATGAGCCCTTATTGAGAAAGGATTAGTGACTCGTAAGTAAACCACACGGGACGTCTTAATTCCCTCCAGGGCTTAACCTGTAAATCACGGATTAGCTTTAATCCCCTCTTATGTTAGCCTATGTGGAGCGGTGCAAACCCTCATTGAATTACTCGCCAAGGCTTTCCTTAATCCCCAGATTTGACTTTCTAGTCAAAGTTACACAATTCCATTGGATTGGTATCACTCCTCGCTAGAATTCGCGGCACGTTTGAGGGCCATAATTCCTTGTTCTCCGAGGTTAGCCCACATAAAATTATACCGAGAAGATTAAAGGTTTTTTCTCTTTCCCAAATCCTTCCACGCAGCCTCCAAACATCCTACCCCTCGGGGTTACCTTGTACCTCTGCTTGTTGACTTCTATTGTTGCGAGGTATTAGGCTCGTTTGCTCGGGGTATTACGGGGTGTGCTTCACGCTGAGACTGTTTGGAAGTCTGAACCGGAAATTGGCGACAGAAACTGAGAATACTCTTCCTTTCCTCTCGATCTGCTCCAATCAACAATTACTGGTCCCAAAATAAGCATGGAGGGTATATGCATGGAGGGTATATGCATGGAGGGTATATGCATGGAGGGTATGCATGGAGGGTATGCATGGAGGGTATGCATGGAGGGTATGTGCATGGAGGGTATAAACACATTCCTCCATGGTATAAGCATGGAGGAATAATTCCTCCATGGTATAAGCAAGCTATTCAGGTATTCCAGGCTATGTGTGGGTGTCCCCGTGGTTTCACTGGCCTAAGCAGCCCCTAAGTCACTATCTGAAAATAAATCTTACATTGAATGATTTACATGAACTGATTACTAGCTCAGTTCAATGGAGTTATCCATGGTTCAACTTTTGTTGAGAAAGGTCTGCTACTGGCTATAGGGTCGAAACTCGAATCGTCAGGGCCTGTAATGTGTAAATGTTTAAAATAAATGATTCACAGTTGTTCATGATTACATCATACTCTCTAAGTTTTCGGAAAGGCCTTGTCCTTTATCGAAGGAGTCCTGCTTATTCAGTCTTCATCACAAAATTGATCATGAATCATTCAGTTCCTGACATTGATCAAAGACAAGAGGTTACCATGTCAGCCAGTAAATACCGCAGCTGTACCAAGAAACGCCCGCGCTATGAGAAACCAGTAGTCTCCTAACCAGCCGCAAATTGTAGCTTTCACATCGATAGGATAAGCCCTGCGCAGCTACCTCGCAGTACACTCGTGTATACAGGCCAAGACATGCATGGATTGCATGCAAGTGCCTTGAGTGTAGTCTGATGCAACCGGACGTCCTTGAAGACAACACGAAGTAACTGATCCCACTTGAATGTAACTCGACTCCACTGTAATAAGACTCGACAAGCAAAAGAGTGTGTTGTGCACGTACATGTACAGTACATGTACAGTACATGTATACAGTACATGTACATGTACATGTACATAGCTCCATGGTACGCACATGCGTGTATGCATCTACAGGCTGCTTTTACTTGCTTGTTCAATACGCGTCCTTTTTGCTGAATACCCTGACATCCAAGTCAATATATCCCAGGTATAGAATATTAGACATTCCTTGAGTCCAGCAGACATCGTCGCCCACCAAATTCACTTTCGAGTGTCTTTTAGAAAGGCAATGCAGAGTCTTCACTCTTAACCAATCATGACTCAGTCGGATATGACGTCACACGTCACCACCGTGTCGTCACGTTCATTGATAAAATAAAACCGGTACAGCGAAGCAACTGTGCGTGTAATATGTAAGGAACACTTCAGCTAGGACAGGCAGTATTTATGCAGAGGCGAGGGATATCCAAACTAGTTGCAACAAGTTCTAAGAAGGAGCTGGATCACAAGTTGCCGAGCTGCGCATAGATTCTGAAGAAAGAGTGACTTTCCTCGTGGATTTATAAGCCTGGGATGTCTGACTTGGCGGGATCCACCCTTGGTCAGTGGAGGCTATGGGCGGACGCTCCTCACTACTACCGTGTGTTTCCTGGTGTCTGTGTCTCTGTGGTTCTTAGCATGTGCATTACATTGTATTACTACTTTGTGAAGGTCGCTGATAGATGCACCTGTACCACACGCCTGGATGGGAAAACAGTAGTCATAACAGGTGAGTGATTTTGTTAAAAAAATATACTAAACATTTCTTATCACTCTTTCTCAATCTATCTTCTAATTCTCATTCTGTCTTCTAATCTCAATCTCAAGTATCTAACTCTGCCGATCATTTTCCTCCCTTTGAAGTAGCTACTTCTCAGTCTCTCAAAGTCAAATCTAAGCACGTGGATAAAATAATCATACACCTCAATTTAATCGATTCTGTAGAATCGATGCGAGGAGATAATTGATCAACTGACAGTAGTTACAATTCTGATTGGCTGGTCGATCGACACTTTTCTCCATTCGCTGACTCGTGGATATTCAAAAGGGTCTATACCGCAACCACAGTCTCTAGTCCATCTCGCTTACCATGTCCACTTCCGGGAAGTTTCTCTTCCAAGATAACCGATTCCATCACTCTTTCTCCTCGGGGTAAATACGACGGCGTCAGAAAGACGGCCGCTAGTGGATTTAGTCTCCGCAAATGTCAGCACGCGAGCGGTGAGGACGTGCTGGTCTGCACGGGCACAACGCTTCGATATCCCCCACGAACCTGCGTGACTCACCCGCTGCTCATTGGAGGTCACGCCGTTCCGGCCATCACAAACCGCGGGATCTTTAATTGTGCTGGATAAATGCGGTTCCATTTAGCGGGTGCTAAGTCGTTTTTCTTGCGGATTTACGAGGAGTTCATAACCGCTGACGATACTGTACTTACATCAACATCAAATCCCTGCTCGCTCGACGTGATTTTTCGGAGAAAGGAACAATGGTTTCACTCAAGACATGATTAAGATTATTAGAATTTGCGGTTTGTCAAAGAGGAGATTCTTAGTCCCCAAACTATTATATACATAATTGACTTATAAGCAGTACAGCTAACACTCTGCTGTGTTTCCATGGCGACTCTAACGATGTATTAGTCTTTGGAGAAAGTCTTACAGTTTGAAAACTGTTTAGGAATTGTTATCAAACAAGATGGCTCTTTACATTTTTAGTTCCAATCTAGTACAAATGTTAATTTGCAGGAATCAGCAACAGATTAAAAACAATTGAAACACAAATTGACGGTAGTCCTTCTCAAATCAAAGGATTAAGAGGAATTTTGTGGACAAACATCTGAAATCAGGAGGGATTAGATGCACACAAACTAGAGCAAAGTTTGTTCGGCAAAACTGTCACTCAACACTCGACATGGATGGAAGCGTTTACCGCAGGCCGAGCAGGGAGGGTACCGGAAACCAGAGCGCTAGGCCCCGTACGATCTGCAGGAGTGAGCCGGTGGGAACCAGGCCATGCATTGTCTAGCTCGTAGTGTACATGGTGCACACAGTGGCTGTAATTCCTTCTGGATTAAAACATGGTTTTGATTAGAGTTGACGTCACAAAGCAGGCACTGTTCCAGGCGCGGTTGGCTTTTATTTCGACAACCAGATACGAGTCGGTTTGCCTTACAGACCTTCAGCCGTGGATGGGAACAATGGAGGAAGTCAAACATTGTACTTTCGGAAAAGTACTCGGAAAGGAAAATAGTTATCGTAGTTCGTTTCCCTAGATAATCATTTGATTATACTTATACAATGCAGTACTATAGTAGTCTCTTTTGATTAAAAGAGTATTTTTTTATAACGAAGACGTGATTTTGCTGCTTTTGCTCAATACTACAGCAGTAATGGTCTCGTCTCCGTCATTTCCCTCCAGTATTCTCCGCTGTTCGTGAATCCCTCTAATAACTGCACTCTCTTGGGAACTAATAACATACTGATATTGTGCAGTTGCTAAGAAACCTCCAAGATGGGCGTGGCATCGTATCTCTCCTCCCTCGATACTTGACCTTGGAAACATGCCGGTATTTTCTCCATGGCAATAATATTGACGATGTACATGTGTAGGGGCACACAGGCCTCATGAAATATGACAAGGCCCAGAGAGCACAAGCTGGCAAAACAGTGGTCTTTATCAACGTGTCTGGGCAGAAAGGAAATCAAATCTTCCATCAGATTATTTTCCAGATTGAGCGGATTGAGTTTCCGTCTTCAGCAAATCGTTGGATTTATTTGGTCGCGCACGACGCCATGTGCAGATAACGTTTCTGTGTCGTGTCGTGGATTTAAGATGCTCCAAATTAAGAAAAGTAAGATAGAATGATGATAACTTTGAGCGATAACAGGTGGCTCGGTTTGCTCTTCGATTTGATGTCGTATCGATTAATTGATTTATTTATTGGCAAATCGATTGATCACTTATACAAAGGCAGACAGCAACATTTATATACAATGCAGCTTGATTGTGTGATTGTATGTAATAATGCACTCTTCATTAAGGCTCACATACAAAGAAACCGCTCTATTTCCCAGCGAAAAATAATGATTTCACAGCCAAATTGACTGACTTCAATTCCTTTGCGGCCTCTGACGATTGGTGGCGTGAGATGGCGCCTGGACAGGATGGAATTTCATTGGACGATTCAGGAATTCTCCCGAGTGTAAACGTCCACAAAACAATGTTCATGATGTACAAACACGATGCTATCCCACTGCGCTGTACGTGACCATGATCCCTTCCACAGCAATGATCAGGCCTTCGTCTGGGAGCTCCGCTCTTTCTGTCCTGCCCTGGGCATTTTACCCAAGCCTGCCTTCCTCCATCATTTACCCTGTGTGCGTGATTCTCATCAGATTTCTCTAAGACCTACCCCCAAGATCTGCTCGATACCCCGTAGCGAGGTTTTAAGTAAACGATGCCAAGATGTCTTGGTGCTGGCTGGCCTAGCCTGCAGGGTGGGTATAAGCGGACATTGTATTGACTTTCACCGGCAACGATCAAAAACGGGTCTTAGATCTTCGGTGTAGGTACACAGTTAAAGTGTGCTGTTGCCATGGTGATTAACCATAGCCCCAAGACGTTATCATCTCCCAACTCCCCAAGAATGTGTGGTCTGTTAAACAGTCTTAAAGGTGTGTTACTATCGCTGCAAAAAAAAAAATTCAAAACTTTATAACCAACTTCGGACTCGGAGGGCCAGACGTTTAGATCCCCTTTCAAGATAGTCCCTTCAATCCCTTTATACACTAATGTCTTGAACAATTAACACTTCACTCCCAACATTTCTGATCAGGAAAACCCGATTCAAGTGTTTGGCAAACGAACTTGCCTAACGCTTGTTTGCGCAACGTTTTTGCAGCGTGCTGTAAAAATCACACTCCGATCATGGAAGACATGGATAGCTACGGCAGAAGAATCTTTGGTAAACCAAACTTTTTTTTATAATCCTGTAGAAACGAAGGGAGAAGTAATCACTCGGCTTAACGAGTGCCCCATGACACGATGACTCGCTACAAGGTTAGAATCGGGTCACCTTTCCTGAAATAAGAAGAATAAGGTCATCATCCATGCCAAGTCACAGAAATCACACATTTTTCGTTCGTTCTTCTTCAGACTCAGACTCAGAGCACGAAGGTTCCTACCACCATGTTCAGAGTCAAACCAACGAGCGAAGAAGGCTCTTCCTCCACGGTTGAAAGTTTACTTCAGAATGTTCATGTTCATGGTCGCAAACATTAGAGCCACCGATTAGGCGTAGAACCACTTTAACCATTTCTAACCAACGCCTTCAAAGCAATTACCATCCTGGATATCTGACTCGTCCCTGCTCTCCCGCGGCTCTTTGCTCTCCCTCACTCGGTCAGCCTTTCCTGTCTTGGAGCATGGACTGATGGAGGAAGAATGCTTGAAGGGACAAAACACTTTCAGGTCTTTCCGCGATGCCCGGCGCCCAAGCCTCGCACGTAAATTAGCCAGCTAGCTCGCAGGCACGAAGGCAGACTTCACAAGCAGCCTTCAGACACCGTACGGCCCGCGCGCCTTATGCCTCGCTCGAGATTTCGCGGATTTGTTAACATAACAGAGGGTGAAATTCGACACTAATCTGTTTGCCTGCGATTCCAATTTAAAGTGAGGCAAGGGTTTAGACTGAATAGTACAATGTCCCCGCATTACGTTTCCACTCCCAATCTTTTGATCTCACTTTTCTATGGCTTACACATCGTGGTCCAAAACCTTCATAAGCTTGCTTGTCTTATATAGAAAAAGAGATCGAATCTTTGATCGCAAATCCAACAATATCTTCACCTTCGGACGGCAGTGAATTAAAAAAGAAAAATTACGCGCCAAGCAATACGACACGCAACGGTCTAGGTTTGGGCTGTATATCCCCACAAACTCGGTACAATTTCGGTACAATTTCAAAAAAGCAGCAAGAATTGTATGGCACTTTGGCCGGACCGTTTGGAAAGCCATTCAGCCATCGCTAGGTGTTTGTTATTGTACGTGCTTGCTTCTCTCCTTACACACAACAACCCACTGTAATAACATTGTCCCTTGTTGTTCTTCGCGGCCGTTCAGGGTTTAGACCCCAGCAACGGGGTTAAGGATAACCTTCCACTTTCTTGAACTTGAGAAAGTGCGTTTGGCCTGAAGGCATTGCCAAGTAACAGCGCTATTAGTGCATCCGACCGACCAGCCTGATGCAACTGTCGCTTGGGGATTGCAGTTTTTTAGGAGTTTTAATTTGATGGTTGGGCTGGCCTGGGAAGGTTGGGTTTTCAAACTGGAGATTTCCCTTTCATGTAACAAGTTGCGACAAGGTGCTAGCAGGGCTAGGGGTAGCCAGGCCGCTTCCTGAATAAACTGCCTTGTTACGGGACGGCGCCGCCCTAAATTGCTCCAAATGTCACAAATTGAATCAGACCTCAACAGTAGCGATACCTCAGATCACCAACCGACTAATACCCTTAGTCAGATTTCAGATTAATTCAGCTTTTCCAGCAAGTTCACGTCTGCACTTTTTCTTCTGTCTAGCTGTAACTCTAATCTGCTTTGCCTATTATAATCAAATCACAAAACTCCATGACTGAATGAAGTAGGACAGGTTCATCGTTATCACGATTCGATAAAAAAACCTGGTCTGGTCTCTTGAGTTCTGAAATGAAGAACGGAAAGCTGAACATTTTGTTGCTTTACATTTTGGGTCTGTCACTCTGTCAGCTTAAGACAGTAATGGACTACGAAACTATCAGCTGACACAATAATGGTGCTGCGTAGAAGGCCCGCCGTTTGTATCCTTGTAGGACCTCACGAAGGCAGACAGGCTGCCTTTGTCAAAGGTCCTGCTAGATTCCAGCCCTCAGGTTATTTGAGATTTGTAATAAAAACAGTTTTAAAGTGATATACAAAAATGTTGCAAACTGCTTACTGACTAAAATTACCAAAATGCAAATCATTAAATTTAGTGGGCCTGACGTTTCGATCCTAGCACTAGCAGGACCTTTGAGAAAGGTCTCTGCCTTTGAGAAAGGTCTTGCTAGGATCGAAACGTCAGGCCCACTAAATTTTATAAAAACAGTTTTGTATAACTTGAAGTCTCATAATTTGGCAAAAACCAATTTATACATTAACACAGTTAATAATAAAGGTTTTGATATGAAACGGATTGAATTGCATAGCCTGTGATGTACACGGAACTGTTCAATCCCAGCGTTGGGCAATATGAGAGATAAATATTGGTCGATGTAATATCTACATGTATATGATGCTTGTCCCCATTAGGTGCTAATACTGGCATCGGGAAGGAAACAGCCGTCGACTTGGCCTACCGTGGCGCAAAAGTCATACTGGCCTGCCGTTCTGAATCCAGAGGGTTCGAGGCAGAGAAAGCAATTCGCGAGAGGACAGGAAACAGCCGTGTGTACTTCATGCATCTGGACTTGGCTAGCTTGGAATCAGTCAAGGAGTTTGCTCAGGAGTTCTGTAACCGAGAACCCAGGCTAGACATCCTCATCAATAACGCAGGTAGGTAATCTTTCTCCGAAATATTCACGTCTTGCAATTAGTCTCAAGACATCATACTGTGACAATTTTCTAGTTTCGATAACAGCAACAACGCACGGACAAAGTATGTCTTTGCGGTTTTAAGACTTCAAATTCCATCCAGTCCACGTAATTTACAGTAAAATTCCTGACATAAAGAAGTTCATACACTGCCTTTGAGAAAGGTCCTGCTAGTATCGAAACGTCACGCCCACTTCATTTTGAGAAATTCATACACATTAATAAGAAAATGGCCTTTCCTTCATAGGGAAGATAATTATTATTTTCTTCACCACAAGAGGGCACTTTACATTTGTTTGTGTTTTTACAACAAGGTGTGATCAATAATGGGCGTGCCAGGACGGCGGAGGGATACGAACTCAGCTTCGGTGTGAATCATCTAGGCCATTTCCTCCTCACACACCTCCTACTGGCCAAGCTACAAAGTAGTTCCCCGAGCCGCGTCATAAACGTGTCATCGGACGCCTACCAATTGGGGCGACTTGACTTCCTGCACGGAGAACTCAACGAGAACGTGGGGCGAGTCAAGTCTTACGCTCGGAGTAAACTGGCCAATCTGCTGTTTACGCACGAGCTGGCCAAAGCCATGCAAGGCACCGATGTAGCCGTGGTGGCCTTACACCCAGGTAAACTGACAACGTCGTGCTGTATTCAACATTGAGGGCGCTGTTGTAACTTGCCGTTAGAGACATCAAAGTTCACCAGTATGATCCGAGCACCCATGGACTTCGATGACAGTGTAAAAGTACCATGCTCGGTAAAGGAGGACGATGGAATGTATATACATGTAGTCACTATCAATAGACAGTCTCTTGATGATTGCAAATTCAAAATGTTGACAGGGTTCAAACGAACATTCGCCTACAGAAACCGACCTGACATAAAAATGTATGAACATTCCTGACAAGATCACATCATTAAGACTCGGGATTCTTACTCGGTCTGATCTTTGTTCTCTTTCACCTCTATGCTTTCACTAGGCTCCATCGACACGGACATCAAACGCAACTGGACATGGTGGCTGCGTGCCATCGCTCCTCTCATCTCATTTCTCTTCCTCAAGACGACGACAGAGGGCGCGCAAACAACCATCCACTGCGCAGTCGCAGAGGATCTCCACAAGCATTCTGGGAAATACTTCAAAGGGTGTCGAGTTCAGAAGGTTGGCCCCCCCGCCCGGGATGACCAGATGTCCAAGGAATTATGGCGTGTAAGTTTAGAAATGACGGGACTCTCCAACTCGTGAAAGTCACGACTACGTGTAAATTATTTGCATATCTTATTAAATACATGTAAATTGTCAAACTTTGTACAGTACATCCATCTAGGGCCTACTGGTTTGTGTATAATAATAGTGATGCGAAATGACCTCATGCCATGGACGTCATTTCAGTAGGGCAGGGCGATCTCGTGGATGTCAAAAGATAATGCTCAGCCTCAATTATTCCTATTGTGTCGTCATGAATGACGTCAATATAATGTTTGTAACAATGTACTATTTCATGGCTTTTAACAACATGGGATGCTTAATCAAGTTTTGTTTAGTGAACACATGTATTCTGTGTATAAACCACACGACTTCTATCCCGACAAGGTAACAAGGTAGGAACTTTCAAATGAGTTGAAGAATCATTAAGAACGTCTCCTTGGCCAGAGAATACTATGTCTACTTTTGTAACGATTGAGAAAAGCTGAGACAATGGGAATGTCTCTATTTGCAAGTTTACCAGAAATAACGAGTACTGATTAACAAGGGAACAAGGTAGAAACTTTCAAATGAGTTGTGAAGGAGACTCCACTCACACATCAGTCACATTTCAAGAAATTAGACTAATTATCTGTCACACCCATAGGTTTTTATTTCAGCTGCAATTTAAAAATGCAGTTAAACCTTAGATCTGACAAACAATGTAAAAATTAATGTTTAAATCTAATTCAGCTGATTGTCAAGTCTTATTTGTTGTCTGGAAAGAAACGACAAAATACATGTATTGGAACTAAGACTGACTTGTTCTCGAAGGCTCAAAATAATCCTTTCATAATGATAAAAACACAAAGGATTAGCATACAGAGATGTGATAACATAATTTCGGTTGAATTTGTTGTTAAACCAGTGTTGCCCACAATAATGTAGTATACTGTAGTAGTTCAGGATGTACGTACACCCACAGTAAGGTCTGTAAAACACTCACATGAGAATATTTTTTATAGTCCGTTCATAACTGCAGCAGTTCGTTTTCGTAATGTGCAGAATATTTTTCCACTCACAATGCAAACCGTAAAAATATGCATGCATCACGCGTAGCTACCACGTCAAATTGAATCATTAAGTATGTCTCCTATACCAAAGAATATTATGTCTACTTTTGGAACAATTGAGAAAAGCTCAGAAACAATGGGAATGTCTCTATTCGCAAGTTTAACAGAAATTAACACGGAACTAGTCTACATGATGTTGTTCTTGTTGGATTGCATGGGTGATTTTGAAGGGACGTTGGTCGCACTACTTGCTCATGACATCAGTGGTGAACTTCTTGACAGCTGCATGAGCCTCATCGAAGACTGGGTTGAGTGCCTTCTTGACTCGATCACCCCAAGCCTTGAGGTTGGGATTCTTAGCGAAGACGTCCACATTAGCAACAGCCACCTGCATTATCTGGGAAAGAAACAAATCATTCATAGATCGGTAAGAATATAATTCAATAACGGCTTGCCTTACTCGATGTATTATTGACACAGCATGCCCAGTACTTTGCCCGATCGCTCGGGGATTTACTTAAAGGTAAATAAAACAGAGAGTCTATCCTGGATGTTTTCTTGTCAGTAGGAAGTAGCTTGAAATGTTTGTGTATCACTGAAAATAATATCCTCGATTCCCGAAGATACATTATATGTGACCCGGCACAACGACATGAGGAATATCCCACCAAAACACTTTTTGAGTGAACAACGCTTAAAGTTAAAGTATCTTCACAATTCGATTACAAATAAATTTTCTTTTTTTTTGTATTTTCGGAAATTTTATAAGTATAAGAGGATATTATAAGAGGATATTATATTTTGATATCATTTGAAAGCTAATTGTATACTCTTTCACGTCATTAGAAAATCTCAAAATCTCAAAAGTGGAGTTATTCCTCATTATGCTGTGCCGGGTGATCCGGGTCACATTATAGGCATACAAATTTGGCTGCATGCTACCATCAGTGCAAGTTACAACTAACATTGTTTGGATAACAAAGTAATCTCAATCCTAGCAGGACTTTCCTTTAGGATATAATAAGAAAGCCTTAATTACTGAGCTTAATTAGGAAGTACATGTATAAGATGTACCCGACTGAAAGCCAAGTATTTACCTCAGACATAGCACACAGGTCCCCGATGCTGATTTGATCTCCAGCGAGGAACTTCTTGTCGCAAAGGAAGGTCTTGTCCATGACGTCCAAGGCCTTGTAGAATTTCTCAAGATTGTCCGCCACCTTGGCCTTATCGGCGGGACCTTGAGTCATCAAAGGCTCGAGGATCTTGAAGAAAAACAAGAAAAATCAAGTTGTCAGAGGTGACACGCCAACATAATCATTTTTTATCAAAGTAATTAGGGTCTATGCACAAAATGTTGCAAACTGTTTACTGATGACGAACAAAACCAAAAGGCAAAATGTCAAAATAAGCAGGGCCTGACAACAATCGTGATGCTTATGGCAGTAAAACAGTTCGTTCTTTTAGAAGTTGTGCCTGCATTCAGTTCTACACGAGCGTGCTCAGAGTAGGGTCCGAAAAGTCTTCCATTCCGAAAAGGTTTTCTAATCATTAGAAAAACCTTGATGTCTGCATGGTGGAAATTCTAAGTGGAAGGTTTGCGGTGACACCATGTGGCACGGGAGTGTGGTAGCTGTTGAGAGAGCCGGTAACTCAACGTTTCGGATAGTTTGTACTCAGTCTGTCCGTCTTCAGGAGACTCATGTTATTCCAGTAATGTCTAGATGTTTCATTTGCAACATGATCAAGTATTCTAATACTTGTATCCATTACCGGTTACGTACCAAACTAACGAAGTAGTTGACTCCTGCCTTGCGGATACCAGTGTGGTGCCAGTCAAGATACTCGTCCACCCTTGCCCTCGCTTTCAACTCGTTCGGGTACCAGTGATCAGCAACCTTGAACTTACGCGCTAGGTACTTCAAGATTGTCATACTACGAGGGGTGCGGATGAAAACGAGGCTCGGCGTTATTAGAAGGAACGGGTCACGTGGTGTTTAACATGCGCAGGCGCACATAAAGATGCGAGAATACAATTTGAAGTGTGAACAACGAAAAAGCGGAGATGTGAGATTTGAAACTTGATGAATAGTAGGCAGAAACAAAAGAACATACAAAGTGGAGGATATCTTCCTGGGAAATTTCAAACAATTTATGAAAACAAGCAAAACACAAAATAAGATATGAAAACTGCCTACCAGAAGGAAGGAAGAATAGCCAGTGGAAGCAGAAAACCAATCAATGATTTAATTTACCACTCGGAGAGTTTGAAGCCGTCATCGATGATGGCTGGGACAGCTGCACGTGGGTTGACAGCACGGTAGGCCTCACTCTTATTTTCCTCTTTAAGAAAACGAAATCAAACACAAAATAAGTGTGAAGTCCTGAGCCTAATGAGGAAGAAATACCGCCCTCTATTGAGTTGTGACATTGCTAAGAATGCTTTGACCACCACGCTCATGAATATTCATCAATGGGACCTTCAGAAAAGGTAACGTCGATGTTTGTTTGTTTCATATTTGTCAATATTTAGCCGAACATTCTTATGAGCCTCGCAAGCGGGGGATCTCCGGACCTTACGATGAGTCCAATTTCCGTTATTTTGTTCACAAATTTCAGAATGAAAAATCTAGAAATTTGAACTTGAAAAACCTTCCTCCTAACGACAACCAATCCTATATAGGAAGGTTTGCGGTGAACACCATGTATCAGGTCTCTTAAAGGAAGAGGTATGGTTCTGAAAAGAACCTGAGGGTAACTCAGAACCATACCTCTTCCTTTAAGAGACCTGATACATGGTGTTCACCGCAAACCTTCCTATATTGATTCACCCACCATGCAAAGCCTTAAGTCTCATCTATATTAAACTACTACATGTATACTGTACACGTGACCGCTATTGAATATGCACAAATTCGGTGTTACTCGATCCACCAATCAAAATACATGTAGAGTTCATTCTGAGTAGAATCACGATTCCTTGACGGAATCGGAATCGACACAAGCAATCCCGGATTCTCCCAACACTAAAGTACATTATTATTCTTACAATGAACCAAACCCATTACCCGGTAATTAAAAACGTGATTTGAAAAACACTATAGGACTGAAAATTGTTTAAAGTCTTCATCAAAATCATTGCTTTGAAAACAATTGAAACATCTCCATATTCTTTTTTAGTGTGACTGGTACATTTATCTGCTCGTGCGAAGAATCACTTTTGAAAGTAAAACCTAAGCGCTAACAGTGACCATGGAGTGACGCACCATCATTGCACACGCTGAAGAAAGAAACCCAAGACTCTCTGGAATCGATAGAGGGCGCTATATACATGCACCGGTTAAAGTCTAGACTCTAGTAGCGGTCGCCCTCAAGGCTATACAACCACAGTCAATTCATTCGTCGATGTTCTTGTACATTATTAAACGCTTACAGAAGGTTGAGAGATTGGCCAAAGACAATGAAGTCCCTAACCCTGCCCAAATCCTCGAAATGCCAAGACCATAATTATTGGGGATAAATAGACGGCATGTAATCCCATGTAGTCTGTGAATTATTTTGTAGGAACATATCTTGGAAACATGACCGACCAAAAATACTAAACTAAAGCCCTCAACATCATTTTTGCAAAGTAAAATTATTTCGATATCTAGTTTCGTTCCTCCATATCTCTGATTTTAGCCCTTAACCTTGAGTGGCATTATAGCCTTGTTTTGGGCGAATCTGCATAAAATGATAATAACAAAAATCACGTCACCTACCGACCATCAAGTCCACATTTTTCTCTGTAAAGGGGATTTTGTTGATGGTGCAGAAAATGAAGAGACTGCGAGAAGGTTGGGAAAAACGCGGGCAGTAGATGTCAAGACCCATGCTGATGGTTTATTGTCGTTACTCTGGTGACGATTGGCAGAAACCTGAAATAGGAAAGGAAAAAGGTAAGAAATTACATCTGGTTCAGTTTGAAGATCTCAAACAGTAATTCGGCTCATATAAATAATGCTAGCTTTGTGCGATGCTTCAGGCTGTTTTTGTTTGTTTTTTGTTTTTGGAGGGGGGTAAACAATAACATGAACAAATAATCATAAAAGAAGTTGGAAAGAAGTTACAAGACTCGATCTTATGATCCTGCCAAGGTCTTACTCACATGAGCCAGGAAAAGATCCTGTAAGGACCTCAACTTCAAACCAGCAAACTTTCTCACCGTTGAGATAAAACAATGCAATAAAGGGTACTTCTGACAAGTGGAGGAAGCTAGGGCTTGCCTTGCACGGGATGAAAAGGGGATTCGGTTGATGACCAAAGTAATCGAACCACACTCCAGTTTCAAGCTATTATCTGCACTGGTCTGAACAGGTTTTTCTAAGTAAAACGTAATTATCAGGCCTATAGTCTTTCCTTGAAATGCTTAGTATACTTTCCATGGAATGCGACTTTTACGTCGGTGAGAATGTAACTCAATGATGGCTAATACAAAACGTACGTATGGGCGTATGTCTACTAGTAGTAGTAGTACTTTGTCCTACTGGTCTATAGCTATACTGAATGTTGAACAATAATTAACATACAAGAAATATGAGAGGCTGGAATCTTCATTCATTGACACTGAACAGTTAATTGTCAGCTTCTCGGGATGAAAGGGTTTTCTTAAATGACCCACAACCAGAATGGTCGGACTGAGCATAGACGATACAGAAACGGTGTCTTATACATCTACAGTACATCCAGGTGTCGTTTTACGAGTAATCTAGTTCGAGGCCAACACTGGCAGCGGGACCGTAAGTCAGTCACGGTGGAGGACACTGGTCTACATTACAGTTATAATGGAGCGAACAGCGACAGTGCAATGAATGTGATCATCAAGGCGCACCATACACAATCATGCCTTGGTGCAGAACAAAACTGTTCCCAAACAGCAAAAGAGCTTCGAACGGTTATGGTCCGTAAACCCCTGTACAGTGTACTGTGCTCACTTGCTAAGAGTAAGACGATAGCTCGCTATATAGTGACTTACCTGTACGGTGGACAAGAAGGCGACTAGGCAGATTGCGATGTACCCCTGGACTTTAAATAGTGCAATGTCATTCGATGGGCTAACAAAAACCCGAGTCACGCCCTCAAGTCATTCATAGACAAACCTTAGCCCCCTCCCCGTGAATCCGTGCGACCACTCTGCAAACACTACAGACCCTGGGAACAGCTCAACCAACAAAACCCGGCATGGACCAACAAGGCCATTTCAAGAGGGGCGCGAGCAACGCGCAGATAGTGAATATTCACCATTTCCTAGTAACAGGCAACACAACGGCTGGAATTGAAAGGCTACAGGAATGACACTCAGCTACTATTGTATAATAGCGACGCTCAAACAACACACATTCCATAACGAAGCTTGGCGTGTACAACACCTGCACCAAACGCACTGCACATGCAGACGCTTCACAAGTAATCCCCGTTCTTCGGTTGCGTAACCATTATTATTCAATTCTGAAAGCCTGAGCGTTGAGTAAACACAGCTCCCCAAAGCGAAACAATTTATCGGTGACACGTTTTAGCCAGGGAAGACCTTTCATAATAGCAACAACATATAATGAGGAATAACAAAAACGACATGCGGAGGAGCTATGACACACAATTTCCAGACAGTTCTCAAAATCAAATCAGTCAGTAGATCAGAATCAAATTAGTCATCAGTAGATTGGAACATTACGAACGTGACACGTGGAGTTGATTGATTGGAATGTTTTATCAAGCTGTGCATCACGATAAGAATGATTTTTGTGATGTAATATGATCAAACAATTAATTATTCTGTTTTAATCAGGAATGAGCGGGGATTGTTCATTACGTCCCTGCCTGTCAAAGTTCTATTTGAATAAGCCATGCATGAACGACTTACTTGAAGCTACCCTCCTCTACCTCCATTCTTGAAGTTATAATGTTGTAGAACTGTTTACTGACTTAAAATTTAATCAACCATGCATGCAGGCCAATCTATTGAGAGGGTCTGACTAGCTCCATGGTCTGACGTTTAGGTCTAAACAGGGCCATCCCGAGACAGGAATAAGAAAGCCTTTGACTTTGAGGAAGGTGCTATACAAGGAACCGTACGTCAGTGCCTAAAATCATTGTCCAGCATAAACGTCACGTTTAGTTTAATTATATAGTCAGACCAGTTATTCATATGCTGGGTCAAATCATTTGCACATGCAATTGGGATTGGTTTCGTTATTTCATCGGAGTTTTGTTACCAATGTGTGGTTGATATTCACCGACACCACCCATGCAGCAGTTGCGACTATAATAATACTTGGTATTTGGATACACGTCGATGTTTGTGAAAATATTGTCGAAATTATGTGCCAAGTTTGCACAACACGCAAAAATTAAGTAAACACTTCCTATTATGTTCCCCGCACAAAATTATACGAATTGTATTGCTTCAATTGTATTGCTTTAACTCTTTGTTATGTGCAGAGAACAACATCTCAAAGTTGAGAGAACATTGTAATCCACACACGGGTCCACGCTATAATAGCTCCATGGTGTAACTGTGTAAGAAGGGAAAACAATTTCACATTTGAAAGCGTATGAGTTTGTTTTTCCCGTGCCCTCGCTCCTGCCTGACTGATTTCATTGCTCACAATGGCCGACTCACTGATACACAAAAACCCAAATCATTTCGATTGAATGAACGGCATCAATACAGCACACGGAATACAACTGATTGGGTCACGTCACATAATGATTATAGGTCACGAACGGCACCAATGTACACGTACAATACAGAATAGAACCTTTCTCCGTGATAGAATTGACTGGGCCGCGCTACATAGGTCACGTACGGCCCCGATATACAGCACACAGAATATAACTTCGAGAAATATGTCTTTGAGAAAGGTCCTGCTAGGTCCTGTCTTTGAGAAAGGTCCTGCTAGGATCGAAGCGTCAGGCCCACTAATTTTAAGATTTGAATTTTGGTAATATTAGTCAGTAAGCAGTTTGCAACATTTTTGTATATCACTCTCAGAATATAACTTTCCTCAAAGTCCTCCATGGTAGAACTGACTTGGCCACGCCACGTAAGGTCAGGAAGGGCACCAATACAGCACATGGAATGGAAGTAACTCGGTAACGCCACGTCACACCGTTACATCTTGGCTTTCTCTGTCCCGCCCAAATCCTGCCTTTTTGTTGTCAGCGTCCTTGAGACACACCGAAACTTCATCGCATACAAAATGTGAATGAGAACACATCCAGACTGTTACGTAACAACATTAGAGGAATCCTTCAAATTTCCTGTATATTCCTGTTGTTATATGCTTCAAGGCAAACATGCAAATCAACAGACATCTTACAAACAAACCCGCCGAAATTCTTTCTTATTATTCTACTATTTTACAACTAACCCCTCCTCCTTGGAAAATGGCAGAGAAAGCTTTGACTGAACCAGGACTTGAGCCCGAGACTTCTGGTTTGGTGTACCAGTGCTCTACAATCTGAGCTATCCAGCCCTTAGATGGTGGCCATCTCAAATGATCAGCTAGTCTTTGGCACACCAGTGCTCTATCACCTGAGCTATCCAGCCCTTAGATGGTGGACTTCCCAAATAGTCAACTAGTCTTTGGCACACCAGTGCTCTTACCATCTGAGCTATCCAGCCCTTAGATGGTGGACTTCCCAAATAGTCAACTAGTCTTTGGCACACCAGTGTTCTTCCCATCTGAGCTATCCAGCCCTTAGATGGTGGCCTTTCCTAATAGTCAACTAGTCTTGCCGGGCCGAGGTGAATAGGGCAAAAGTCAGAAGCATTTATGCATAAATACTGGAAAAAGTGATACAGGCATTTAACTATCCCTTCCATCATAACAGAAAATGGTTCAAAAGAGGATCTTAAAGTAATTAGAAAAGAAATGTCCAAACAAACCGATATCCCGCAAAATGTAATTTGGTTGCTTTACTTGACACGAAAAGAAACAACATCCATTCTCCTCTTCTTTATAAAATATAAAATAAGGCTTATTCAAATACAGTGGTAAAGACACTCGATCGTAGTTACAAGTTTCGACGACAATAAAGCCAGCATCATCGCATGGGTTGTATGCAACAAATCCACACCTTTCTCGACGGGGCCACCCCATGTCTCTACTTACTACCGTACAGTTCCGCAATTTCAGCAAGTTAACATTCAATATGTCCACAAGAATCACGTATACTTTCCACATTCGTGCTACTTACAACTGAAATTACAAAATAATCATTACTGGAGTTTCTAAAACACACAAGGCCGCCTTACTGATGCAATCACTTAAATTTACTCATTCCATATAAATTTCAGTTCCGTACACTTACATATTCCAAACTACACTTGGTCACGATATTTGAATAAATCATACATACATACATAACACGCTAGCCTTCTTATTTGAAATCACGGACCACTCTCCTGTAATTACTGGTCCTTTCATCGCCAAATTAAACACCTGCATGGATCTATATACAAATGTAAGCCTACTATTTGTGGCATAAGGTAGCACACTATTCTCATTATCGTGTTTACATATAGGACCGCGAAGTTACTTTCCAATTAAGCATGCAAACACGGCCTAAGCAACCACACGACACGCTTTATTTGTAGACACACGGGCACCCTGCAAATGTGGACTTGAAACCCGTACATTGACGTCATCACGCAGACTGTTGCCTTGGAGGCAAAAAGGTATAATTAGAGAAAGCAAACGGTACAGTTATGTACCGGTACACTATAAGCATGTTCACACTACATGGCAACATTATAGCATATCCTTTTGGATCCGTGTTGAAATCAACCAGGATCCGTCAGCCTTCAACCAGGCAAGTTTATCGAGCGGTGTCAGCTGACACGCCACGTTCACACTGAGCTTTTCGTGAACCGGCTAATGTGTGAAACGTGTAACGGTCACCCCGCCTATTGAGATTTTCAACCCTTTCAACAATCTCGACTTCGATCCGCTTCCAACCCCGATATTCTTGAGTGTGAACAGGGCTGACGAACCTAGCATGGTCGAGTTGGAATTAAAGGCTCTCAGGCGAAGGGCGCACTCTAGCGTCAGTAAAAACTGCAAACGCGCGTTAGACGCTAACTTCACAAGCAACGCGAGAACTAGGCTGGTTCTCGTCTCCAGGCCAATCACGAATGTAGCGGCCGGTAGTGGGCACAAATATCGGAGGAATACTGACGGTCATAACGGAGAAATCACGTCAAGTGAGAAAACTCGGAACGGCTTTCTCCTATTCCTAAAACAAATGCCAGAAAACTGTCGAAAAAAACACACGAAAATGTTCACTTAAACCAGGGAGCCTAGTACTTATAGCTCCATGCTTCAATGTACTTTTGTTTAGGGGCAACTGCATGCTCCCATAGTTACTCTGAATTCTGTTTGCGACCGATGTGTTGGGCTGTCATGCGCATACGTACTCAACAAGTTGCCTGTCGCGCATGAGCAGAGCTAAACCAATCGCAGGCGTAGAAGCTTGCTAGCTACCGGTCACTGTATTGCGGACATGACACGTCTGGGGACTAGGACAGTAGAGGACGGCACCAACCTACGCGAAAGTGAAAAACTTTCAAGATAGAGCACATGCGCAGATAATACTTAAGTATTATTTGAATAACACTCAACGATGCAATAAATGTGAAATGGAAGTGCATTGACAGATATACTTTCTGTCAGAAGAACTCTGAAAATAATACGGCAGCTTAATGGCTGATGATCTGTAAACCGTCCAAAATAATGAAGGTATAAACCAAAAATTGCTCCATTCTTTACGGATGACTCTAAAAGTAAAACGTAGACGAGGTACTTGCATCTAATAGAAATACCTCCATCGCCTTTTAGTTTTTGCAACAAGGAATAATTATGACATTAATTCAACAAATTATAAAGAGCCTTTCATTTTTACAAAGCATTCTACACAACCCTGTTCAATTCAAAATCGTTTCTGAAACATGCTTCTAACGAGGTAATGCTAATAGGCTTCTGTAGTACAATAGTTAGCCATAAAGGATAAAATTATATGCATTTTATGTACAGCGAGCAGCATCAGTTTTGATACAAATCCATGTAATGCACTCAGTATCTAAGATTGAACAGTAGCTTTGGCTTTCACTTGCAAGAGTCACAGGAAGATATAATGTGTAATTCTAGCTAGCTTAAAACTCCAACATGCAAGATAACATGAGGATAATGGAGGCTGAGCGGATAGTGGGTTGCTATGGGGATAGTGGGTTGCTATGGGGATAGTGGGTTGCTATGGGGATACATCCACAAGAAACCGGAACACTAATTTATAAAATTGAATATAAAACTCTTCAGATATTGATTCTCATCAGGCCAAGGCACCCCTTTGTATCCAAGCATTCCTTCCTCTTGTGCAAACCTGAAATATTGCAACTTTAACAACCTTACAATACGTTCCACCCTGTAAACATAAGATAAAGCACAGATTAACAAATCATTTCAGGGTTGTACAGGAGTCTATTGTACCAGAGATCACTTTCAAACTCATCATTATTCCGATCAATAGAAAGACGATGAGCATTGCAATAAGCCACATGGCCTAGCAACGTTAAGTTCCGATGGATTGCATGGCTTTATAAAATCCACACCAAGTCCTTGAATCCACTGTGCCATGGATGTCAACTACAAATGCACCACAATTATCCACAGTTCAATGAGTAATAGTTCAGAGTTCTAATTGAGAAATCCAATTCCCTTCAAACTTCAAAGTCAGCAGAAAGTCTTTACTTTATGATCTTAAGTGGACTAGGATGAATAAATTGACTATAACAAGAAGCTCTAATATGGCTATGGTACAGTAGGTTATTTTACTTTGAAACACACCCCAAAACAGCAATAATGGCAAGGTGAACTTTAAAGGGAAGACCCCTTAAACAAGACAAGTGCATGCAATTATAGCAATATGACAGGTGTGTAGAATGGCAAAAGACTGGTACGTCTGTCAGGATAAGTTTCTGATGAGAATTACTGGTAGACACCTATGACCTTTCCCCAAACCTGGCTTACTTTGTCATCGCCTTTGTCTTCATTTCTTTCCTACATTTTCATACAAGCACAAGACCTTGGAATTCAGCTTTTCAGACACTGTGTTTTGAAAAAAAGAGTCCCAACTTAATCTTCAACAAAGAATGCCAGCTCCCCAGCACGAGTGTCATGATTCTAGATGACAGAGATGAAGGTGGAGCTGGAGACTATTAGCCAGGTCTTGGAAAAAGGTTTGAAAATGACATCAGACTGGGACTACAATATATGACTGGAACATACTTGACATGACAATAGACTGGTACCTCTGTCTGGGATGCTTTCTCCATGATCACTGTGATTCTTAAATGCGGAAACTTTCATGTCGACCATCAATGTGTCTAAGACGAAGGTAGACGTCCGTACCATAGCCCTGCATGGTCTGTAAGCTCAAGGATCCTCCCAGGTATTCAGCATAGGCCTTGGAGGCAGGCAGACCAAAACCAAACCTTGCACAAGAACAAAACACAAATTATAGACAAATGACAAACATAGGATTTCTTGTATGCAAGATGGCTTCAAAGAGCTTCTTTGCAGAAGCACAATGTTCAGAATCCCTTGTGGTAGTCTGGTAGTGCCGTAGTGGTATAGACATTGTTAGACAGCACAGAAGTCTATCAGAGGTCAAACGACTACCAGATTCAGGGGCAATACAGTCTACAATTATGGCAATGACTAATGATGTTTGAAAATAAAATGTAAAGTATGATTACTATACTTTACAACAATATCTCAACAATTAGGAGTGCTTGACATTCCAATACTAACAAGACTTGGCCCAAAAGCAAAATGAAAGCACGAAGAAAATACAAGTGGCAATTAGCAAATTCAATTACTGCATATGTGAATTCTAGCAGGTGTTTCCACCTGCTAAACTTACCCACACAATGGTCCTGACGTTTGCCCACTATTGGTGTTGGTCAGTGCTCCAAATGTCCCA
The DNA here is from genome assembly GCA_949987565.1 of Luidia sarsii. NCBI lineage: Eukaryota > Metazoa > Echinodermata > Asteroidea > Paxillosida > Luidiidae > Luidia > Luidia sarsii. Next base: position 26,652,367 of record OX465105.1, on the reverse strand, counting down.
CCTGTTACTCGCCTATCTGTGCTGTCCATTGCAGTGGTGAAATGATACTGGAATATCTTGTTGACTACATTATTAGGAATTCCACCTCCCTTATCCGACATCCTAAAATTGAAAACAGAGCAATCAATATGAATATTAGTGTTTGGTAAGTTGGGGAAATAATGCAATAGCTCATATCTTCTGAGATCAAGCATAGTTCTGGTGTTTTGAGATTCAGCTAGGGTATCTGGTAAGGGAGAATGGAACAGAAAAAAGTAGAGGAGATGAACACAATTTTGGCTGGACGTTTTGGGGTTGAACAAATCATTAAAAAGTCTTACCTAATAATAAAGTCCATGTCACTGTTGGCGATGGTCACAACGACGTCAGGCAGATTATGTGGCGTGTCCAGATGACTCTCAACGGTGGCTCTAGCAACAAACAATGAAACAAGCTGGCAACATTAACACTTTGATAACCAAACAAAACAAGATGGTCTTTCAAAGAGCTAAAAATATGATAATGTAGTTGTTCATACAAAAGGTTAATAGGTTATGTACAAGCAATTTGTATCTCCATAGTCTTAATAAGTGCTACATTAAACTCAAGATCTTCTTTTGTATTAATTTGACAAACTTGACAATCCATCTTTGCATAGCATCAGATTAAGTAGGTGCTGGCTCTAGCTTCGTAATTATCGAAAAGCTGAAAACACAGGGTAGAGGTTAGGCTTTGTTGAAGTTGAAGCTTGGAGTCTTTTGTTAAAAACAGAGCATCTTCTACAAAACTGCAGCTAAAGGTTCCCTGTTTTCAAACCTAGTATTTTAAAATGGAGAGATGCTGTGTAATGAAGATAAGAGCCTGAGCCTGACCCTAAGCCTAAGCCGGGTTTTGGAGAAAGGAACTTCCTCTCATAATAAATCCATCAGCAGGATTTGGAGGGTGAGAATGCAGCATCTGATCTATAGAGGGCGCTGTTGCACTCTGTCCTACCTAAGTGCATTCTTCATGAGTTCAGGAAGCATGTATTCCAGTGGTTGCAAGATGTAGGGGAATGTTGACCCTGTATGTCCGTTAATGCGAACCCTGGGAGTGAAACCATACCGTAGTTCACATTGCTCTCTATATGAAAGGGAAAAATAATAATAATACATACGTCAATCAAGTTTGAAAGTAGATTTTATCATGTAATATCTACAGATCAAACAACTCACAAAGTCCATTGAAAAAAAAAATGTTATTCTGAACATTTTGAATAAAAGTTAAGCTCAGGAAAATACCTTTAGGTTTGAACCGGGCAAAAAGAACAATCTATATTTGCTGCCACAAAGCACCTCAAGGCAAGAATAATGATATCATTACAGAAGGAAGTGGATGGGACATCCAACATTTCTTGAAAAGCATGGAAATGAATTCATCTCATTCCTTTGCTACTGCATAGACCTAGAGCACTAGGCTGAGTTAAAGGCCCAATACAACACTGGGAAGATCGGAAAACATAGACGTCCCCAGATTTCCTTATAATTTACACAGTTTGTAGATGGTCATGATAGAATCCTCATGTTGAAATCTTACGTTCTGGGATGCTGTACTTCCCTAGAAATCTTCACTCAAACATCGACAAATAGTTTATTACTCGCAAGTCATAAACTATTTCTTATACTACAGAATGGTGCAAAAACTGTGAGCTAAATCCTTTGCAGGATTCCTTTTTTTGGGATGTTTAATGGTTTTACACACAAACTGTGGCAAGCTTTTGACCTTTACCAATGTTGTATAGGGCCTTTTAATGTGATCAACCAGACTTTGTTTGGTTGAGTTGTTTGTATTGTATAGTGTTTATGTTACACAACCGCCTGCAAAGTGGTGGAATTGCTGCGAGCGCCCTCTTGCGTTTGAGTGATGCATGCGCTTTTTTTTTGCATTGAATTCACACTGCGAGTCCTGCCACCACATTCCTTTGGGCTATTGTTCCCTGAAATTCGGATGTACCTTGAGAAATCCGCCCATTTGTCTATCACTCTGCGAAGAGTCATCTTTGTGCAGATAATACCGATGAAATCACTCTGCAAACATCAAATACATGGTGGAAATAAATGATAGTTTGAAACAAACAAACAACCAAGAATGTATTCAAATATCACTGGTATTCAACCACATAAAAGTTGCACTGCCTGATGAAACTTTTTAACTGGTATCCTGTCTTATTAACTGGTGTCTCTCCATAGTACCCTTCCATGGTAACCTGGTACACTACCACAGTGACTGCTACCCTGTCTTACTAACTGGCACCCTGTCAAAGAAACTGGTGCACGGCAAAGTAGTAAGTAGCCTGCATTGTAACTGGTACCCTGCAAAAGTAACCAGTTGGAAGTTGCCAACATAATTGTTACCATGTGCTACTAACTGGTGCCCTTCCTCTAGACTGGTGCCTTTCCTCTAGACTGGTGCCCTGCCTCTAGACTAGTGCCCTGTCTCTAGACTGGTGCCCTGCTTCTAGACTGGTTCTCTGCCGTTAGACTGGTACTCACTCTGTCCTGGTGTAGTCCTAGGTGATGCTCTGCAAGCATCCGGATTCCCAGACGTGAAGTTAAAGTCCGATCCAGGAAGTTATGGATTAGGTTCTCGTCCTTGCCAGAGGAAATAAGAAAGACCAGATGGAAGTTAGGATTAAAATGAGTCACAGTGCTGAAGACATTGAACTTGTCTGATCATATTTGAACCTTAATCTTTCACAGCCAACGTCACCTAGAAATTCTACTAAGGCAACGAGACCAAGTAAGTAGAGCCGACCTGACTTCATCATCCTCCCGTATTGAGAGCATGATGTGTACGTGCAATTTGGAGGACAAGCCATTGGACAACCTTCCTTTGACCTCTGAATGAGGGCGCCAGACATATTCAGGGGATGAACAAGAAGTTAAAAGGAGAGTGAGGACGAGAGAGGATTTTACAGTCTGTTGTTTGTCATTCCAATTTAAGCAAATGGCCAAGCATCGCATCATACAGTGCGTACCGGTACACATTTAATAACTGAGGTTAAATTCAGTCACAGATCGTCACTGTTATTCTGCTGAATTCTTTTTTGGCATTTTGGCATTTAAAATTGTTGGCATTTGCAGGCGAAACTCTACAAGGGGTTTTCAAACTGACTGTGGCTTTTCCCCATCTGACCAGCTAGGCCTTCAACTGGCCACAGACAATTTCAACGGTCATTTGGCCACTGGGCCACTGCTAGATTCACGCCCTGCATATAGGATGGCCTTCAACTGGCCGCAGACAATTTCAAACTGCCATTTGGCCACAGGGCCACTGCTAGATTCAAACCCTGCATATAGGATGGCCTCAACTGGCTCCAGACAATTTTCAAACTGCCATTTGGCCACAGGGCCACTGCTAGATTCAAACCCTGCATATAGGATGGCCTCAACTGGCTCCAGACAATTTTCAAACTGCCATTTGGCCACAGGGCCATTGCTAGATTCAAACCCTGCATATAGGATGGCCTTCAACTGGCCCTAGACAATTTCAAACTGTCATTTGGCCACAGGGCCACTGCTAGATTCAAACCCTGCATATAGGATGGCCTTCAACTGGCCCCAGACAATTTCAAACTGTCATTTGGCCACAGGGCCACTGCTAGATTCAAACCCTGCATATAGGATGGCCTTCAACTGGCCCTAGACAATTTCAAACTGTCATTTGGCCACAGGGCCACTCCTAGATTCAAACCCTGCATATAGGATGGCCTTCAACTGGCCCCAGACAATTTCATGTTATTTAGCCACCATTGGCCACAGGGCCACTGCTAGATTTCAATGTCCTACTTTGATGTGCTTTCTTGTCTCTCTGAATCCTTCTGCTAGGAGAGTGACGACATCTTTGTGATCATCAAGAAGTCCTTTCACCAGCTGACAATACCGCTGCTCCGTCTCATGGCTGTTTATCTACATCAAACAGAAACAAAGGATATTTGCTTTCCCTCTTTCTTCTTTGTTGACAGTCTCAAGCACAGTAAGCTAACTGCAAACCATTACTGCAATGAAGGGTGAGGTCAAATACTAGACTCCAGTGCATGGAGCTAAGATCCAATCCCTTGTGTCATAACGTCAACCGAAAGTAAGACAAAAATGATGCAAACTGCTTACGGAATTAAATTACCCAAATGCAAATTTAAAAAATGTAAAGGGCCTGAAGTTTTAATCCCCGCAAGGCTTTCCTCAAAGAAGAAGTCGTTAGTTTGAATCTCGCCTGAGACTGAACTGCCGATATCCTTCCAGCAGGCAATCAGGCAAAGCTATGTCGAGTAGAGCAAACCCTCATTGCACTGAATGTTGTGATGCCCTTATTCATCCAGAAGTGGACTTCATAAATCCTTAAAATCCATCTAAGTTCAATTCAGGGTAGGCGCTCCAACGTAGTCATCATGGATGGTATAGTTTCAGTGAATCACTAATCATCTAACTATTGGTCGTACATTACGTTGTGAAACAGACTCACAAACTCTTCCCAGGCATGGATGAATCTGTGTCTTCATTACCTGAGGAAAGTCAGAGAGCATCTGGAAAGCCCTGATGTAGAGTTCATGGACTTGTAGGATGGTGGGATTGCAACCCACAATGAATGGGAGACCACGGAAAGCTGCAATACGGTGAGCTACACGGACTGGTAATTCTTTGTGGAGATACTGGGCACTTCGCTGCAAGATGAAACGAGGGAAAACACAAGACTTATCAGATAAGACTGGAAGGTTTACCTGGAGGAATCATAATGTTGAAAGTCAGGTGGTGTTATGCATGAAAGTCATCTACTTGAAGTGGCCCTTTAACGTTGTCTGGAAAGTAATCTATATGCAGGGAAACCCAGCCACGAACTATGAACCATGCACTGTGAACCATCAACTATAACCTTCGAAAAGTGGTGTGAAAGAGTAACCATGCATCAAGGAATATGCAATAAAAACTGCTGCTATAAACCATACACAAGTAACCATGACTAATAGCAACCATGAGCCATCAACCATACATGAGTAACCATGATGACTAATAGCAATTATGATCATCAACCATACATGAGTAACCATGACTAATAGCAAGTATGAGCCATCGACCATACTTGAGTAACCATGACTAATAGCAAGTATGAGCCATCAACCATACATGAGTAACCATGACTAATAGCAACCATGAGCCATCAACCATACATGAGTAACCATGACTAATAGCAAGTATGAGCCATCAACCATACATGAGTAACCATGACTAATAGCAACCATGATCATCAACCATACATAATGACCACAACCCATCACAACCATGAGCCATCAACCATACTGTGGGTAACCGTGACTCATACCAACCATGGGCCATTCACTTACCAGAAGGTGGTTACCATCAGGTGACTTGCCGGTGTAGAGAAGTGTAGCAGGAGTGAGTCGCACAGAGGGCTGCAAGCAAGACATGGAAGAGAAGAGATTCAGTTACTAGGAAGACTTCTTGATATGGAGTCAATGACAGCTGCTTCATGACTAAAAAGAGCCAACAAATATATCAAGCACAAACGAGGTTTCAAAAATCTGCACACTAGGCCTGTACCCAGTTATAGTTGCTAAGCTCAACCCACTTCAGCTATTTAGTATTTACTGACTAAGATCCAAGGGGAATGCTTTTAGGGTCCCTATAACATTTCCAATATTGTGATATACAAAAATGTTGCAAACTGCTTACTGACTAAAATTACCAAAATGCAAATCTCAAAATTTCAAAATTTAGTGGGCCTGACGTTTCGATCCTAGCAGGACCTTTCTCATTTCCAATATTGTTTATAAATCTTTCTTTTTTTCTCCTGAAAATGCAAGCTTTTTCCCTGTGGAAGCTTCCTTAGGTAATAAAATGTTGAAAGGCCAACGGTCAGTATTTCTGTGTCATTTATTCCTGCAGCTGTTTGCTCTGTACAGTAAGAAATGAATCCACTTCATCAGAAAATCTGCTGGCATCTGTTACGATCGAATATTTGTATTGTTGATCGCAAAAGCATAATTTGGATAATCAAATAGTAAATCATTTGACATGACTCAGACCTGGGCTCATAAACCAAGTGTACATGTACATAAATATGAAATAAATACATGCATTTTGTTTCACCATGAAGGCCAAGTTAATGGTTGTTCCATTCTCAATCTTCATCTTCAATGTCTAAATCCTCTGTTGCAATCATCTAAATCCTCAATCAATTAAATCCTAATCTTCTGCCCCAATCCAACCCTATGTTCCAACTTCCAATTCATTTGCAATTAACAGGGTCCTCAAATGATTGTTTTAGGCCCATACAGAATTACAGCGTCAATCAAGTGAAATAGGCCAACTGCATGCAGATGGTCACAGTACAGAACCTTCACACAGTACAAGCATTTGATTGTTTTTTCAAATGGCCAGCTGTGCCAGCAGAAATCCATTGAAACGTGTCCATCTTATCACCCAGCCCACATTTTGCAGAGGGATGCCTGTCTTTCTCATATCAAATTGATGACAAAAACTATGACAATCCTACAGAATCTGTTGGTCTTTTGATCTAGAAGTAGAATGCTCATAGGCAAACCCATCCCAGAAGAAATTTTACCAAAAGAAAACAAGCTGAGAGCCTGAGATAGAGAATTTTTTTTTCTCCAAAATTGATCAAAAGTTAAGTTTTTCCTGTATTTGTTTGACTTTAATTGAAGAAACTGCATGCACTTTGGGTGATCCCTGAGCTGCTGTAGCCAGGTTTACGACAATTGGTTGTTTGCATCTGAATGAAAGCAGCAAAGACTAGAAGTGAGAAGGCTAACATCTAAAGGGAAGGGGTGGGGATAGCTCAGATGGTGAGAGCATTGGAATCCAAAACATGAAGTCTTGGACTTGGGTTCTGATCTCAGTTCAGTAAAAAAAAATTCAAACTCTTCAAAATTTTTGACAGATTTGTTGAAACCCGAACTCTCCTGACCTTGATAGCTGCAGCATCGATGGCTGATTGGTTGTAGAATGAAACCACATTCCGTGACTTCTCCTTTGCCATACTGTAATCATGGACGACGGACGATGACCGGTTGACAGGCACCCATGACGAGGTCGTACTTAGAAACCCTTTCATGCTGGTCATAGCACCGCTGCAATTTCTCAAGCAGGCATTACCACGGCAACATGCCACATGTCTGAACTGAGTGGCCAGTGGTTTAGCAATGTTGGCCATTTTGTCTTTTAGATGAGCAAGTTCCGCTGCATTACTGTTGATATTCACTCTTGACGGCAGAGGAAAAGGTTTGATTTCTCATTTTGGCTGGGCCTGAAAAGCAGGAAAGAAAAGAGCTCTAAATCCTCTTCATAAGCAACACCACAACTGTAGCACCTGTAGCCAATGTACAGATGTATTCCTTCGTTTTTTACAATTTTGATATTTTGATCGTTGCACGATGATCAAATATCGATGCTCTTCTCCGCCTGGAGAATATAATTTGTGAAAAAAAATAAACACATTAGCTAGCAACAGTACCAATCACAATGTTACACTCAGCAGTGCTACAAGCACAACTACTGTACAACAAGACATGTCCTAATTCCCTAGCACTTAGCAGCCTATCTCCTATTTTTTACTGTTTTTTTGAGATATAAATTTGCCTCAATTAGACACAGCAGTCGAAAACCAAAATGATTAGAAACAAGTACACCCATAATGGCTGTATCACTATCACTTTTTGTATCAGTATCTGTCTATGAGAGGCTGCAGTGTTTACTCTTGCTATGTTACTGTTACAAGTCAGTATGTATCACAATAACTAATGAGTCTTTCTCTGAGATAAAAAAAAGTATAGTCCTATAGCCCGCTATACTGCATTGTATTATGTATAGGGTGCCTAACTTAGTAAGTATAATAATATTACAAACCAAGTTAACCAACACATTTTGACGGATTTGATTTGCAATTTTTAGGACAAGGATAGAATGTGTTTTCTCTGATTCCAAGAAAGGTGTAATTCCCCGTCTGTATTCACACATGGACAAACACTGTAATGTTAGTGTTAGTTTTACAGCTGTTACTTACAGTAAAACTGAGTTTTAGTTTAGCGTTACTTCAATACTTGTGTCAGTGTGACTGCACTGCACACAAGTCAATACAACTACAACAGTACAAGTTACAACCTTGCACGAAGGTCCGTTACGTTACAAATAATTACAAAGCAAAGAAACAAGATGCGAATAATGATTACAGGAACAAGTAAAATACAGCCATGGTAATAATTCCCTCTGAATGCTGGGTGGAACAACATCTTACCTTGCTGGTTTCAGGTTAGCTAGAGGCAAAAGCTCTCCCACTTTGTGAATTTCAGGCTAAATTAGTCGAGCAACTGTAACTCCAGACACTCAGGGGCTGATGTTATGAGAATTATGAGAATGTGGTACGATAGTCTGGTACCCAGACAATAATGTTCATGGGGTTTGCGTGGACATGAGTCTGGGGTGCGGCCGGCACGAGTCGTTTGTTGACATCGTGAACCATTGTATTCAATTATGCTAATGAGGTTATCACGAGGTCAATAGTGTTTGGACATGAGCACAGTTAGGAAGAATTGTATTGTTACCAGAGGTGACCTTAGATACAAGTCACGACCTTTTCAATCGGTCTATTTAATATAGCTTGTTGGAAGCACGTACACGTACAGTACGTTGCTTCGTAGACCTAGTGGAGGAATTTCCGTCCAGCTGTGCCGAGACACAAAATGTCTAGTAGGTCATTTTGGCCTATTGCATGCCCCCGGCCCAACGAATGATGACCAAAACACAAAATATGACACATTAATTAGGATGGCCATCGACGTTTTGATCATCATATCAGGATTACTGTTCTCAAAGGCAGAATTATCTCACAGTAGTTTTCTAGGCCTATCCTACTTATTAATTTCTACTTTCTACTAAACTTCAAAGCAACGTATAACCTAATTAATGTCCCTAGTTGGACACCAAAACGATATGAAATAAATCAAGGCAATATTGAATAAATGATTGGTAATAAAAAGTAATTATCAAACATACATGTTCATGTATTTATAGGCTATAGTTTTATCTCCTTGATTTGGGGAAGCTTAAAGGAAGAGAAGTTATCATAATCCCAGCTTTATTAGTTTGATGACGTATATTTCTTACGATGGAAACCGCTCTATGAATTACAGTTTTTGTCGAGGTTGACGAAAGTACGGTATGACCATGGTACGTTGTATATAATGCTGAATGTGGGTTGATTGTGTCATAGGACCACAGCTAGTTGACCAAGGCCGAATAGAAAAACAAACAAACATGTTTCTCGTCCGGGTTTAGAAAAGGAGGGATCAAGGGACTTGTTATTTTGTTTTTCAAGATATTTCCCGCAAGGCCGCAAGATTAGTGTTGGCAAAGACACTTTGAAAAGGAAAGACAAATTATAATCGGACAAAAGAACAGATAATTGCAGTATCTTCGGTGAATTTTCCCAAAAATAGAAATTAATTTTTGATAAGCCAGGCGGCCCCCGGAAGTGGGCGGAGACGAGAGACATGTTTTCCCGCTTAAGATGGGGGTGGGGGGGGGGTGCCCAATGATCTAATTACTGGATATAAAGCATGCAGCAATGGAAGGGCTTACTTTATAATTAATCTCCAATTAGCATTGTTTTATTAATCAAATGGTCCTTTAGTAGTATTTTGTCCAATCAAACTAGGAGAGAAAAAAACCTGACTGCTGCATGGTAACTTTTTGGGAGGGAAGATCGCCATCGGGGGACTGGATAATTATATAGCTGACGTGGTGATTATAGCCAAGGCGTGTCAGGTCAAATTTGCGTATTTTGTTTTTAATTGATAAATGAATAATTGGCCAGAAAGAACCGAAGTTCGAGTTTGGAGTCGTTTCAAACTCCCGCTACGCCGGTAGCATTCATGTAGGTTGTTATGACTCCAAGCAATGCATGACTAGAATGTGGACGCATAATATTTGAATTCATTAACCAAATATCTCTCTTCATCTGCCATCAGGCATTGGTCATCGTGTGAGGATATCAGAAGCCACGATGGGGTTTAGTGACTATCTCAGCAAACACGTGCTAGGCTGCTTGCTGGTTGATTGGGGTGTTGGGATGCTTGTTGGTTTGTTTGTTTGTTTGTTTGTTTGATTGTCGGCCAGCTGTTGATTGGCTGGTGGAGCTGGTACCAAGCCTCTTTTCCAAAGCCCGGCTTCGGCTCTCTCTATATACATGTATATACATGTATTATCCAAATGCAGAAAACACAGGTTGGACTTGCAGCTTTGGATTCTTTTTCAAAAATGCATAATTATTCAGAAACGAAGCCAAATGCCTCCCGTTTTCATTCCCTGTACTATACAAATGGACGAAAGAAAGAACGGCAAAGCCGGAGCCTGAGCCTAAGCCGAGTTTTGGAAGAAGGACCTAGTTATTAGTAGCCCTTATGATAGAGAACGCACAACCAGAGCGTTCGATTAACTCAACCACAGGTCGTTCAATGCATGCCCATAGCGCTAAGCACGAAACTTGATCATTTGAGATCGTTGATCGAACGCAAGTCATCTAAGAGTCAGGGCAGCATCGATCGTAAGTAATAATTTCACATCACCAATGAACACCAAGTAACCCTAACCATGACCCAACGATGACCTTCATTTCAGGTTCCTCTCAGACCAATCACGCAAACCATCCGTCCAGGAAACTCGCTGACATCAACGTCGGTGAAGGGCTGCTGTCTGAATAAAATGCTACGATTTCCTGAGGTACCCCACGAAACAAAAAAGCAGAGGTCAAGCAAACAGTGGGATCCATCCATTACCGTAGCAACCAGGTTTTTCATTGCTCACAAGTATTTTTATTGCTCATGAGTAACCCATTTACCAGACAACTGGTTGACATCGTAATATTTTTGTTAATGACTTTTGTTATTTCAGATAAAATTTCTTTGAAATGATAAACCGCCTGAGGAATATAGCAAACATAAATGAATCTTAACTGCTCTTAACTACTGAAAATACTCCATAAGAAGCTCTCTACTCCATATCCTGACGAACATTAGTCTCCACTTAAAAATGGAGGTAAACATTTCAAATAAAAAAGCTTGTATCCTATCACCTTTAGGAATCTTAACCATTCCAATCAGCACTGCTGGAACATTTATAATACTGTAGTACGCTTAAATATTTAATTCGGTGCAATGCAAAGCATTGAAGACCATTTAAAATTGTGAAAAATATACTGGCCTTTAATTAGTGATGAATTGTGCAGATAATCTAAAAAAATGTATATATTCATTATAACGAATACTGTCTGGCCATTACTGATCATCACATTAATGTTTCCCTGGTGATATTAAAATAGGTCAGGCTTCATAAAATTTAATGGTAGGAGAATCACGAGAATCACGAGAATGATAACTGAATAATGGAGTAATGTCTGGCAGGCGATATGGAAAGGGGAATGACACTTTAATTGTATGCATTCAACCTTTATTAAAATGAGAGCCGTGCTGAGGAAGATCAGATAAGGAGTATGTTCATCCTTCTCTTCATTCCAATCTCCATCCTCATCTTCATCATTATCATCCCCAGCATTCCCTTCTTCTCAACCCCTCTTTCTCCTCCTCATCTTTATTCTCCCCTTTCCTCATCTTGTTCATCCTCACCCTCCTCATCTTCCTCTCCTTCACACTTCCCTCCTCGTTCCCCTACATCATCCCAAAGCAAACTAGTCCCAACAAACCTTCCCCTCTTAAATTAATCCCTGACATGGTGCAGATTTACTACTGTACATCACTTAAGAAAACATTGGACAAATATCTCAACATCATTCAAGAAGGATAACACATTAAAATAATTTCAGAAGAAAATCCAGAGGACTAAATATCCATAGTTGAAAGGGTCTTGCATTTGCATCTTAGCAGGACCTTTCTCAAGGGATATTTTAAAGATGAAATCTTTAAATGATGGAAGATAAAGTATAACCCTTAACCTATCCAGTCAAATGACCTTTTTGTACTGACCTTACTTTTGACCTGACCTTTGTGCATTGATATTTGTACTCTCAATTAATCCCTTACAGACTGACTAAGTAGTTCCTTGTACCTGTCCATATTAACGTTTTGAACTACTTTTCGTTTGTGTTTATCTGCCCACACAGTATGCCAGTCTACAATCATTTGGCTCCGTGTCACACCCTGCAGTGACACTGAGCATGGACATTGTTTGGATTCAGTAACCATGGATGGATCCATGGCAACCGCCACCGCTAAGGCATCGCAGCAATTCCATCCCATGGTGTCAATGCAGAAAAACTCCACCTTCAGCTAGGAAAAGCACACAGAGAAATATAAGCACAGGATTACATTCATGCAAGAACTGCCTCAATGCTGTGTATGGATTTGGATGGGTTCAAGTGATTCCTTGTATTAATAAGTTGTAGACAGTTCATGGTCACAATGGTTCATCATTATGCAATACACTCCCCCTAAAATATGAAATGCACGTGCGATACTAATGTCTACAAATGGAAACAAATGTCAGAACCACCTGACCTTGGATCAGACTAAGGTCAGTCAATGGACATGGATTTCAATAGAAGCAGATGCCGGGATAAATCATAGATAATTATGTCATAATTCATGTTGATAACAATGCATATCACAGTGGATATGCACTTTCAATGGTAGTTAGCTCTGTGTACACTTAGTACAACTGTAGTTCCCCTACTCTCTACTTGTACAAAACACTCTTCCGATGACATGTGAACACGCAACTCCTTCCCCTGCAATGTCTCACAATCACAGCACTTGTATAATAACAAGTAGTACAGTCAAAAACTGACTTGAATTCATGAGAATGAAATTCTATGAAAGTTTTTCCTTGATGTTATTCAGTAAGCACTAAATTTGTGTTTGAAATAAAGACCCTGCCCATGGTACTTGAGTGGGATTTGAACCACTGACTCTTGTGTTCCAGTACAGGGACCAATTTCATAGACCCGCTCAAGCATGACAACCTGCATCGTCTTCATTGTGTCAATAGCATGACAACCTGCAATGCATCGTCTTCATTGTGTCAACAGCATGACAACCTGCACTTCAATGTAATGTCAATTGCTTTTGACAGGTATTCCACTCTTTTTTTACTTGAAACAAAAGTGAAATTTTGTTGGCAAGCTTAACCTATGAATCTTTCAAGTCTTTTATTTTGCAGAAGGCAATTTAGGCGCTGAAGCAGCTGTATGGAATTGGGCTTTCATGTCTTGGATCCATCTAGAGGTATTAGTACCTTCTCATCTGTCATGATGTTGTAGCTGTGTTTGCTGATGGCTTTTAGGAACCGGCCCTTCTTGCTCTTTGTCTCCATGAGGCTATCGATCCATGTCTACTTGGGAGACACACAAACTCACGTCAAGTGATACAGAGATGTGGACAACTGCTTCATGACATACAAACCAATGACCACAATTACATCAATCTCAACAGGCCTTCTAACGTTTAAGATTGATGTATTGCAGGTCATTGTAGTCAGTCAGCAGTTTGCAATAGTTTTTATTTCAAAATCCGGACAGAACAGCTGGCATGACCAGCATACACTCTATATCTTCTTCATCTTTTTGGAAAGGTCCTACAAGGTTACAAATGTCAAGCCCTTTTTTGTTTTCAAATTTTAAAAATTCACATGAATTGGTATTACATGTATCAATCAAAGATTGCAGAGGAAGTGGAGAAAGTGTTGAATGAAACCATTGGCTAAGGCTGAAGCAAACTCTATCCATACGGTTTCAAGCCTGAGCTATGTACAAATGTATTCATAAGTTATTTATCTTTTTCAATCTATCCATTTCATTCTAGCCTTAACATTATTCTATTAACCTCATACTATCCAATATTAATGGAAGGAATTTTTTAAAGTCCACCAGCCTTGAAAAAGATATATGAATACATGTAATTGTTGAGTTGCTGATCAATTTTATGCATAATGAACTCAGCATAGCGGCCAATAAAATGCATTAAAGTGATCAAACATAAAGTTCTTCCTTTAGCAAAATCCACTCACAAATGGTACTTCCGTTGCCATGGTAAGCTCCCAGGTTACCATGGTGATGGGGCACTCATAGGTGTCCAGCACAATGTAGGCAGCCTCTGGATCCTGATAGAAGTTGTACTCTCCACATGGATTGGCGTTGCCTTTGCCTGAACCAACCCGAGAAATTAGAAGCTGGTCAGAGAGATGACGATGATGATGAAATTATTGGCTGTATGGCAAATGTGACCATAAAATTAATGTGCGGGAAAATCAAAACATAGCAGTACATCCAATTTTCAAAGCCATTTATTAACAGTTCTGGGTCACTTAAAAGATCTAATATTATTGTCATGGATTTTGTAATATGTAAATTTCCTCTTAAGATGATCAAAAGCAAGGGTTTACCTTCAGTTTTGTTAAGGTGCAAAATCATAATATTTTCTTCTAATAAGAGTTCTTCAATACAACATTAATTTTTTTTAAACTTATAGCATGAACTAAATAAATAACCAAATGATACAATACCAGCGCAAACCAATATTGCAATATCAATGAATATTGAAATTTCTCAAAATTCTGTAGGCTCAGAAAAGTATGGTTTCATTCCAAGTTTCATTGCAACCCTGACCTTTCTCATAGGCAAACTATGCATTTCTCTAAGCCCTGTATGCAGTTTAAGAAAAAAAGGAGCTCATATTCACCATACATATTGCCTCCCATGATGTGAACTTCCTTCAGTTTGCTGGAGAAACCCGGAGACATTCTCTCTGCCAGGGCCAGATTGGTCAGTGGTGCTATGGCAACCAGAGAGATTTGACCAGGATATTGGTCAGCCAACGCAATCAGCATGTCCACTGCATGTTCTGAATGCTCAGCGTTGGGATTGATGGTAAAGTCTTGATCAGGAACATCCCCCAAACCATCCTCGCCATGGAACGAAGTTTCTGCAATCTCAGAGATGAGGGATTTAGCAGCACCTTTGTAGACAGGAATCTGTGGAGGCAAGGAACGAAAAACACAAACATTATAATCTTGCAAGTTTGGATATTTTATTTTTTTCTTAAAAAGGAAAGAAAATTCAAATAAATTATAGCAAACACCAGCAATCAAATACACTTGTGGTATGTGAGTGATTTAAGTACATGTACCCAGGGTTGGGATAATTAAAGGGAAAAGAATATTTAACTGAGCCAGGGTTTGAACCCAGACCTCAAATTTAATGTACCAGCAGTGCAGCCCTCTAATATCTGAGCTATCCAGCCTATAGATGGCGGCATTCCCAAAAATAGTCAACTAGTCTATGACGGGGTGGGGGTGCCAGTCAGAAGCATTTAACCAGTAACTGCCTTATCATGCACCTGTTCAACAAATGCAATTTATGCATACTGCAATTATTTTAGGTAAACCAAGCTACAGAAGTTCGGGTACAATAAAAAGAGGATGTGCTTTGTAAACTGTTTCACTTGAGACAAATTATTATTTCAAATCCAATTTTTGAGTTGAATACTTTGATCACTGAATCAAGGCAACAGTTCCTCAACACTATCATTTGCCTGTTTCAGGTTTTTGTACCTTCTAAAGCAGAAATTTATTTTTAATTTACCCTCATATTTCATAAATTGTTTCCAATCACAATTTGCATCTGAGTCCTTGACTAGATCTCTGAAATGCCGGAAATGATTTGAGGTCATCATTTCTGCAATTAATGATTGATTTTACTTCATCAATGTCAGCACTTGATTCCCTCCAAACATAAATCCTTTTCAAAAAGCTGACCTTGTTGAAATTGAAAAAAAGGAAATAATGAGATTAAGCTAATTCCTTAAGGTACATGTACACAGGTGCACACGTATAATTAGTGGTCTTTTTTGGTTAGCAGCAAACATCAGAGAGATTTTAGTACCATAACCAAAGCAAAATTTGGTTGGGATCTGAAATTTAAAAAGAAAGAATTTATATCATAAATTTCTTGCAATGCACTTCCCATGATCCAAAAAATACTAATTTATTTACATAGGGGCCTAGTTCAGAAGGTTCAACTTCAAGATGTAGGGCCTATATATTACTGGGCCACTAGGAGCTCCTCTGAAATGATTTGTGTGTTGATCTGTCGCACTAGCGTCCCACCGCGTCATTATAGTAAAACAGACATTCTCAACAGATGGTTTTAAAAGTGCCCCAAATCGCGTCAAAATATTCAATAAAAGCACCTGCCGGATTCTACACATTACACGAAGACTGGGTACTAGACATTGAGAATACTGTTTTACTATATTAGACGCAATGGGACGTTAGTGCAACAGATCAACACACAAATCGTTTCAGAGGAGCTCCTAGCGGCCCATTAAGTGGGACCAGGAATGAGTATGGTTCTGAAAAAAATGCTGGTAACTCAACATTGTTTGGGAGTGTGTGATACTAGATACCCATAGTCACTCATTGTCAAGATTGAGGTACGTGTAGGTGCTATAGTACTCCATGTACTAGTACTACTACTAATACTAGTACTACTGAGCACTACTACTCAAGTACTAGTACTACTACTCATACTACTACTAGTACTACGAAGTACTCATCAATTTCAAGTGACAGACCATGCAAGACCATGCAAGTCTGTTGATTACAGAACTAGTGCCAGTAGTGGTAGCTTTACATCATGTTCTTAAAGCTGTAGGCCTTATAGTTATACTATTTTTATCAGTACATTACTAATACTACATACACATTTTAACATTCAAATTCAACATTCTACTCCAGGCATCATGTTTTTTCATGAAGAAATAAGACACATTATTCTAGAGATTTCCTAGAATGATGTTGTAAATTGCTAGCTGACTAGAAATAGAATGACCAAACAATGCAAAGTTAAACTTAGTGTGATCGGGGATCACACAAAGTGGATGCAGCCTTTTCAAATTAAGTCAAACAAATAAATAAAGGAGAAACTGACTGGGAACTTGATGCACTTACTTATTGAATAGGCTTATTGCCCGCATCGGTACTACCACTACTACTAGTAAGTAGTATATTAGTAGTAGTAGTACTACTACTACTAAGTACTAGTACTACAACACTAGTGTCAACTTATTGATTGCTTCAATGATTACACTCACCTGTTTTTGATCACATGCATCTAGGACGCGGTGTACATTGTAGAACACTTGGTCCACACTAACGTTACCCCTGACACAGGTGATTGCGAGAACGTCAGTCCCTGGATCACTCAATGCGACCATGATTGCATGAGCATCGTCTACCCCAGCATCGCAGTCAATTATCAGCAGATTCTTCTTGCCTGACAGTGACATCTTGGCCGAGTAGTCCACGCTTGCTGGGTTGCTGTTAATGGATAATTGGGGCGGTAGCTACTAGTACTAGTAGTAGTACTGGCAATGGCATACTAATTTAGTACTAGTGACTACTGATTTACTGGCAAGTGTAAACAAAAATACCTCGTGGCTCGTGCACTGATTGATCCGCAACTTTGAAGGGCGCCTCCAATTGGCCGAAAAGGGAAAATCATTATTATTCATTAATTTTTTGGAGTTCGGATTCTGGATAACCCTGACTTTTGTCTCCGTTCGTCTGTGAGTTGTTTCAACTCGAAATTTAAAGTAATAAGTATCTGTAATGACTACTCTTCGAATTAAAATGAAACAATCCTGCAAGATATGTCTGCGTCTGTGTAACTCTTACCCCATGGCAGTGATCAATACTTTTGCTCATGGATTGAATTACAACCGATCCTTCTTTTTCTGGTTCAAACGGCGAAGATTTTTTTGCTTTAAACTTCCTGCCTCTGAAATGATTATCCCTGAAGCCAAAATTAATATGACAAACTGCTTACTAACCTAAATTATACGAAATGATATACGATTGGATAGTCATTTATTGATCTCTGCAGTCACGACAGAGGGAAGATCTGGCCAATGCGATCCCCAAGCAATCACCACAATTTTTCATCCAATAATACTACCCAACAACATGCTGCCAAATTCCAACTGTATTGAATAACCGACAAGTAAATCGCCAATGAAATAATAAACATCGTCTGACTCATCCACCGAGCAGGACAATTCTCGAGGGTGGCATATTAGAAACGACCCAGCCCAACTAGAACTTGGAGACAAGTAAAAGCTACACCATTCAGTTGCATGACATGAAGCAAGTTTGTCCTTCGTAGGCCTGGCTACATGCAAGACACGTGTACAGCAATGATATTATTTTTATGATCCACTATGGATGCATTTATAATCCACTTTGCATTGTCAACCATTTTATGCATAATGTAGTAAAAAGTCCACGCAGTTGTTTTTCGGTCATCATGCCTTCAGCTAAGTGACACCTAATTCAGGCGGTTTGATTCCATGTACGTGCTACAACGATTCCCGCATTTTATTTACCCACGCCTGGATATAAAATTATCTATTCACATTTCAGGTAACATTTTACCTATCTACAATAGAGAGAGCTTCCTATGAAGTGCAACTACTGTTTAGAGCGTGTCGACATATCGGACGATATTTATTCACATTACAGGTAACATTTTACCTATCTACAATAAAGAGAGCTTTGTATGAAGTCCAACTACTGTTTAGAGCGTGTCGACATATCGGACGATATTTATTCACATTACAGGTAACATTTTACCTATCTACAATAGAGAGAGCTTCCTAGGAAGTGCAACTACTGTTTAGAGCGTGTCGACATATCGGACGATAATTATGTATTCGTCCTGTAGGCGTTCAAACTGCATACATTATTTCTCTACATTATTCAGTTTGCGAGGGAATGAATTTCCCTTTGGTCCAGGATATCACACCTTCAATCTATAAATCATTTCACCCATACGAGGCCTATACTGTGAGCTGACACTTCATAAATGGTTAGAATCTGACTTGCCATTAGACCAAGAAGGGCATATGTGGACAGGTGTTATCGGAAATAATTGACACTATGACGTAGTGGCGTTTCTCCATCATATTCTTCTCTTAATTACAATTTTACATCCAATAATGCATCTTTACAATTCACGGCAAAGACACGAGGATTACAGTCGGAGGTGTCGGGATCATGTATCTTGAAAATTCGTTGACCTTTTTCCTCCTGTCTCCTTTCTTCGTTTTTATCTTGGGAGACAGCAGGTGTACTGGCCGTGATGCTGGTCACGTACCAGCGGGCTTTGAAGTGCTTCCAGGGACGATAGTAAGGCGATGGATATGATGGCGCTAGCGCCTCCTGTTTTCCATCTATGCCTTTGTAGACCACGGGCAAATAATCTCAGCAGACTTGCTCTAGATGTTGGCAGGCAGTGAAGGTAGCAAGGCCGGTACAAGGAATTGTGAGGTGAGCACGAAGTAGACCTGTTTGCTGACAATCCTTCCACGAACAGGAAAGCTTCCATCATTTCATCTAATCTTAATCCTGTTTCACTCAAGAGTGAAATTTAACAAACCATGACAAGAAGTTATTTTGAATGTGGTGAATTATTTGTCATTCGATAAGGTGGTTGTGCGTTTCGTGACTAAGGGACAATTCGAAACTTGAATTGTATTATTGCAATAACTGGAACTAGTTTGCTTAAAAGACCGCCCTCTCTGTCGAACTGTTAAAAAGCAAAAATCACACAAGAGGGCAGCATGTAGATTGAGGGACAACTAACATATTTTGTGTTTTGTTTGTTTAACATTATATTGTAATCGAATACCAAATCTATTATTAAACATCAACAAAACCAGGTTTATCATTTCAATGATCGGAATTGCTCAAGAGAAGCCTTTGGAAACGGGACATTTCAAACAATAACAAGATGCATCCCGAACAGTGTCTGCTAATCTTCAAGCATTTTTAAAGATCACGAAAAACGAGGGTTCACAGTATGTCTTTTTACTTACCAGTTTATTCATTAACATAAGATTTTTGCTTAGAAAACGAAAACCTAAGTCCAAAATTGAAAAAAAAGGAACTGGGAACAATTTTGGAAAAAATGGCTAAAAAATAACCTTTTTGGACCGGGACTTGAATCATTTTAGCTATGGTAGCTTCCCAGAAATAGTCAACTGGTCTTTGGTGGTCCCTGGGCCATTGAAGCATTTTACTATTACTATGTATTACTCGTTACATGCTTTTTACTGGGACCCCATTTTGACTATTTTGGGAAAGCTACCACAAGGGCTGGATAGCTCAGATGGTAGCCTCCACAAAAACCAGAGGTCTCGGGTTCAAGTCCCGATCCAGTCAAAGTTTTAAAAATGGAAACTTTATAACAAAACATGAGTGCATTCCGAAATAGTAAGCAATATCCAATCTGCCAGAGGCAATGTCCAACGCGTCAGTTCAATGACTTCCCCAATAATAATTGCTGCACGAGATTGCACACTGACTCAATAAACATCACACGGTCATTTAACACGATTTGACGCCCGACTCGCCAGTATATTAATAAAGCAACGGTTCGTATTGGTATCTCCATCATCATGGCAGTCAGAGTTTGACATGGCGTCTACCTTCTTTGATCTTATCGAAATGATTCAATGAAGTCTTTTTATGACATCGTGAGTGTAAAGCCTGGCAGTGTTGACTTAAGTATTGACTATGTGCATCACTCCCTCCAGCATTTTCTCTTCCTTCGTAAATCACTCTCACTGAAGCTTTCTAAAAGAGGCTGGCAATTGTATAAACCGGTCAGATAAACATTACGAATTCATATTCCTTATAGATTAGGGATTTATCAATCTTGGATCAGGAAACAAACTAGAATGATAATCTGAAGCAATAACAGCATGACGGAATAGATGGCTGTCTTCTGATCATTTCCCATCCATTGCAGGAAAGATTCTACCTGTCTGGGGACTCGTGATGAATGTTGTCCACCTGTCTCCAGGTAACTCATCACCAAGCAGCACCCAAGGTCTATCTTAATACAATGTCGCACGGGCTCTCAGTTTTAAAAGACTTAGGCATGTATATACAACCATGATGCACTTGCTTTCCTTTAATCTAAGAACAATCTACACATACAGGTGTATATGGCTTATATGAGTCTCACATTAATCCCGACCATTCTCATGAATTGAACAAAAAACCTCGTGGCTTTCCTCCGACGAGTTTGCAACATTAGACGAAGTTGCCGTTAGCAACAGCGATCACGTGACGAGATTTCTGGAGTTGTATCCCTGAGGAGGAACCTCAAACGGATCCCCGCGCCCAGAATAGATAGGAAGACCAATCCTGAGGCAATGCTCTCACTGCGGCAAGGAGGTTAGGGACTAGACCATAGTCTATGGAGAGTCACTTGCCTACAGGGCTGTCTCATAACGTCGACCATTCCACCTACCAGCTGCATATCATTGTAATAGAGACAGCGAATCTGTGTATCATCCCACACAAGGATTAACACACTAATTCCGTAGCCATTCCATTTATTGAGATTTTATGCTAGTGAGTTGCCTCGTGGCCTCGTGGGTGTAAACATTATCGGCAGTGGAAAACCTGTGATAAGCGAGAATGAAATAATCTGGAGAAAAGACAGAACCCGAGGATGCATGGCAGAGGCAGGTGCATGCACCTGCCCTGCAGGAAGTTATCCTAGCCTTGAGTTTGGAAACCATTACGGAATGATGACGTCATCAATAATAAGTCTCACAATATTATTATTGCGCCCTATCTCTTAACGTGGCGCATGTCATACAAAGGAGTTTCTCTGTTTTGCTTTCTCATGCAGCTCCGGCGTCTGACATTTAACTCCTCTTTCCTGGAACCAGTCGGCATAATACACTGTAATGTCATCGAAATTGAGGGCTTGACTCTTGTCGAGTAAAAGGTCAATGACACTTCATCACTATTCTCTAAAACACTGCCGAAGCTTCTCCACAATGCCCTGGAATAGTCCACTTCGTGAAAGTACTTTCATAAGATCTATTGGTAACTGATATTTGAGATGTGAAGATGATGATAATGATGGAGCACCTGTTTACAGCACGTGTTATACAGCATAGTCAATTCACCTGCTCCTCACTCATGTGACATCTCCAAGAGAATTGGCTCATCCATTTTGTCAGCTCGCTTGTCACAATTCCCCCCTTGGTACATGACTATAAAAATACGCCACTGTCAGTATGACAGAACTTTATAATACATTGCAATTCATAGGATAATGCACAAAACCATTTTTCTAATGCACCAATATGTCTTGGCGTAATGGTAATATATAAGTGTCCTTTTAATCATCTTTACCATGCGCCTAGCTACCCGCTTACTGGCTTGCCAAACCATATATCATGAAATTTCATTACTCTCGCCCGTTTCCGTAATGTAAACTGCCATGGGACTTCAACGAATGTTTGGCTTATTGTTCACACTTGAATTTACTATTATACCAATGCAGTGAAAACGAAAGCAACAAAACGTGGCAAAAAAACAAAAACGAGACACTAAGAATATAATTTATCATAGACTAGTCTAAGCAGACAGTCGCCAAGATTTCTGGAAGGAATCCAATTCCTGCAGGTTTAGTCGATAAGACGCCTACGTCCGAATCATCGCATCCCATCGGCATATCTCCGGAGGTAAGGATGTCTTCAAGTAGCGGCCGTTTCCATGCAGTGCGGGCAGGTGTATGAGCAGCTGTGGTAGTGGTGTGGCAGGGGAATCTGTCTGAACTCAGGGCGAAAAGGCCAAAGAAACAAATCGCAATATGAGAGGAGGAACCCTTGGATTACATCGACTACTGATAGAGAAAGAAGACTGTCTCCATGGTACTAGCGCTCGCTTGTACCAACTTCATTTCTGACTAAAAGACAGATTTTGTGTGTTCGGTTTTTTTTCTTTTGAATACTGCAGCATTTGGGTGGATAATATATTTTACCATCTAGTCACTTCATATCATTATTTTGGGTCTATTATTTCATCTAATAATTATGCACATAGAAATATTGATATCTATAGCTGACCTAATTACTTCTCACTATGAATACAAGGTGAAATAACAGAACGGTGCCTGCAGTCAAAGGATAGTCCAGCAGTATAGTGCAGTAGACAAGCGTCATAATGATTTTTAAGAAATTGTGTTAATTCCCTTTTTAACCCACTTCTTCTCATAAAATAGATCTTGCCTCAAGCAATTGACCTCTTCCTAGAATCGACCTACTGAACAAAAACCTCGCGAAGGTGATTTCAGATCGGGCTTGGATATCCAGGATATGATTCAGCTTAGCAGGTAATAAATTGAAGTCCAGTAGACGGTAGATGGACGAAAATGAACTAGGGAACATCCTTTGTCGGAATAATTTGAACGGTCCCCACCCCCTTCAGCCCGCAGTGCTATTGCTATAATCTGATTGAGATCAGATGGAAATATCTCCTCTACATCATACGAGCCATCAGTCACTCAGTCTCTCGATAAGTCACCCCGGATGACCGACAGTGTAATTGCTTCTCTGTGCTCCTTCCTCGCGCCGAGCAAAACCAAGATTGTAGAGAGCATTTCCGAGTGAGCTTTTCCTGATGACGAGTCTTGCTCTGAGGTTCAGGCGATGGTGTGATAACACACGGTCTCCATGGGTCTCTCAAAATGACTCAAGAAAAACGTGTCTTGATCAAACGCCAGCCTCTCGCCATACAGACACGTCTTGATTAGATTGCCGGCGTCTAATACCTACAGGGACTCCGCATGTGTAGGGGAAGGATAGCACGGGTCACTGGACAGACTTAAGGTGACTTCGGCGTCCTAACAACTTGAGATTTCCATAAGTGCGCCCACGTTCTAGCCAGGCTTAGGTTACGACTTTAATTTCCGAAATTAAAAAAAGGGGGTTTCAGTTCAGTGTGCGTTTCCAGATAGGATAAAAAGCAGAGCAGGCTCTGACAGATTCTCCGATAGGACAAGAAGTTAACGGCACTACTTGCTTCTACAGGGTTAGGCCTATAGAAGCAGATGGAACCATCTGGGTTATATTAAACAGCACCGTGCTCGCACTGACCTAGCCAGCTAGCTGGCTCCAATTATCTTGTAGGCTAACAGGATTTTTATCTCCAAAATTGGAGGGCCTGACGTTTCGACCGTAGCAACAGTTTTTGTATTAAATATTTGTTTTTCTAAAATATAGATTTATACTTATACTGCGAAAGTGTTGGGCAATTTGCCTTAGTCTGTTGCCAAGGTTGGTCCAAAAATATCAGCTTTTAATATTATTTAAGCGAAACCAATCACAAACTGCTAATACTGTTACATGTAAATCTATTTCTATTGTTTTTGTCAAACGACTTACATTCTACACTTTAGAGCCCTTGTACACTCCTCCATTGCTCCTGGTATTGATCGATCTTCCCATGCAGTGCAGTAATCTATTAGAATACTTGAAAATATACATTGGGGGTGTTAGCTTTTGAAAGTTATGCAATAAACTTTCCTCCTTAAATAATTAAAAACATGTGCAGGTGTATTCAAGAAAACACGGTCAATATAATCTCCTCTTTTCTGGCACAAAGATCAATCATTATTCATCCTTTTCCCTTGCAAAATGTTCCGCAATCGCTCAATACTGATCTTGCAAAAAGGTCGAATGGAACATTTTTGGGTTTTAATAGACGCTATCCACACCGATTGAATCAATCATTGATACTAGAAAAACCAGCCACACAGACACACATGCGCGCACCATAGTTTAACCAAAAATCCTATAGCGCGCGAATCTGGCAAGATAGCCTATACTATAAGTTGGGTTTAAAAAAAAAGGCCGATGTAGGGCCTATTCGTCAACTGTATAGTTGGTTCAGTCAGTGAGAAGCATTTTGCTTCCAGATGAAGAGTGTGATGACATGAACTTATCTGCTACATATGCATGCATCCAAGAAGACATTAGGAATGTCTACAAGCATTCATATGGCTACCTTGCCCAAACTCCTTGCTTCATTACGCTTCAACTCAAAAGCCCAACGGCTCAGAAATACTTGTAGGCATGAATCGTTCACGCAAATCCTTCGGTTCATTGATGTGCGGCGTGCATTAGAGGTGTTCCAGCTATCGTCGAGGAGAAACGAACGCTACTTGTGCGATAATGCAAAAGGTTTGATTTATTTTTCTGCAACATATCTTACGAAGTGGTCGTAATAAGTTAAGAATTTTATTGTGTTATTTTTTCTTTAATTCCAAAAAGTATATGAAATGCAAAGTGCTTCACGTTCTTGATTTCCCCTCGCATAAGTCATCTTTACTGAGGTCCTTGTCCTCAGACTCATGGAACCGATGCTAAATATTCACTTCCATAAATCATCAAGTACAGAGACCCGATGGTTTCATAGAGCCTCAAAGTTCAAAGCTAAAGTATGGACTCAAATACACCGTTGCTTAAAAAGTTGGAATAATCCGTTCTCACCTTTTATCGATAATCATTAAGACAATGTGATTGATTCTTGAAAGATTAAGAGGAAAATTTTCTCAAAACGTGATTGATGGCTCTCTTCCAAACATCATCAAATAATTATATACACGGGGATTGCATTTGGAGACAAGATAATTCCAGTTTTATGATTTATATTTAACCAAGTACAGTATTCTTGTTAACGGGAATTACCATCGGGTATAGATCGGTACCTAATGACCATTCATTCTAGTGATAGTCCAATGAGGCTTACGATCAGTCGTAACCGAAAATCAAAATCACAATTTCCGATCGACCACAGCCTTAAAAAGCTTCATTGATTCTTTGTTCAGGATTGATCGTGAGTTACGATGCGTTGAATGAAACGGAGCCCGCTTCTGACCGCTCGACACTCAGTGGAATTATATTATAATAAATAATAATATAATAATAAATTATATCATAAATCTGGCGTCGTGTATCCTATATCCTCACGTATTAATGCTGCCCATCCATCACTCCAGGGTTCGGGGCCGGACTACTATCTGTCAAGATAGAATCAGCATACAAGCCGACTACATCAAACGGATGCCGTGTGATGACCCTTGCTAGATTAAATTAGATGCCCGTATGCCATCAAGCACAAAACCATATAAGGGGGGATTTCAGCAGGCAGGATGGGCAAGCTTTTTGTCATTTTTATTTTTTGGACAGCGCCAAGGGGGATAAGGTAAAGTATAATCATGGAGTCAAGATAAAGTGAGGTAAATTACACCTACATCATGGAGTACATTATAACATAGAGCAAGAACACATTATAGCAAGCTTCAAGGTCATAGCACCATGTGAGTGTTATCTATGCAACCAAGCGCACGTGATCGAGGCCACGTCCGTCCTCTCTTTCCTCGAGATTCGGCAGAGTTTCTCAGATCGGTCTCTCAGATCTGTCTCTCAGATCCGTCTCTCAGATCTGTTTCTCAGATCTGTCTCTCAGATCTGTCTCTCAGATCTGTCTCTCAGATCCGTCTCTCAGATCTGTCTCTCAGATCTGTCTCTCAGATCTGTCTCTCAGATCTGTCTCTCAGATCTGTCTCTCAGATCTGTCTCTCAGATCCGTCTCTCAGATCTGTCTCTCAGATCCGTCTCTCAGATCCGTCTCTCAGATCTGTCTCTCAGATCTGTCTCTCAGATCTGTCTCTCAGATCTGTCTCTCAGATCTGTCTCTCAGATCCGTCTCTCAGATCTGTCTCTCAGATCCGTCTCTCAGATCTGTCTCTCAGATCCGTCTCTCAGATCCGTCTCTCAGATCTGTCTCTCAGATCCGTCTCTCAGATCCGTCTCTCAGATCTGTCTCTCAGATCTGTCTCTCAGATCTGTCTCTCAGATCTGTCTCTCAGATCTGTCTCTCAGATCCGTCTCTCAGATCTGTCTCTCAGATCTGTCTCTCAGATCCGTCTCTCAGATCCGTCTCTCAGATCTGTCTCTCAGATCTGTCTCTCAGATCCGTCTCTCAGATCTGTCTCTCAGATCCGTCTCTCAGATCCGTCTCTCAGATCTGTCTCTCAGATCCGTCTCTCAGATCTGTCTCTCAGATCTGTCTCTCAGATCCGTCTCTCAGATCTGTCTCTCAGATCCGTCTCTCAGATCTGTCTCTCAGATCCGTCTCTCAGATCCGTCTCTCAGATCTGTCTCTCAGATCCGTCTCTCAGATCTGTCTCTCAGATCCGTCTCTCAGATCCGTCTCTCAGATCTGTCTCTCAGATCTGTCTCTCAGATCTGTCTCTCAGATCCGTCTCTCAGATCTGTCTCTCAGATCCGTCTCTCAGATCCGTCTCTCAGATCTGTTTCTCAGATCCGTCTCTCAGATCTGTCTCTCAGATCTGTCTCTCAGATCTGTCTCTCAGATCTGTCTCTCAGATCTGTCTCTCAGATCTGTCTCTCAGATCTGTGTCTCAGATCTGTCTCTCAGATCCGTCTCTCAGCTTCGTCTCCGTTCCCAAAGGCTGAAAACACAGCTTGCATGGGGATCGTTTGTTGAAGTTGAAGGCCGTCGTTTGATTCAAAACGGAGCATCTGTGCCCAAACAAGAAGCACAAAGGCCTCCCGTTGCTATAATTATGCCTAGGGCTATACTTTCAAATGGATGGAAGATATTTAGCCACAGCCCGCGGATGGAAAAGGCGTTGTTTGAATGACATGGACGTTGAGGGCACCATTAGTGACCCTCCATGACATGGACGTTGAGGGCACCATTAGTGACCCTCCATGACATGGACGTTGAGGGCACTGTAAGTGACCCTCCATGACATGGACGTTGAGGCCACTGTAAGTGACCCTCCATGACATGGACGTCCATGACATGGACGTTGAGGGCACTGTAAGTGACCCTCCATGACATGGACGTTGAGGCCACTGTAAGTGACCCTCCATGACATGGACGTTGAGGGCACTGTAAGTGACCCTCCATGACATGGACGTTGAGGACACTATTAGTGACCCTCCATGACATGGACGTTGAGGACACTATTAGTGACCCTCCATGACATGGACGTTGAGGACACTGTAAGTGACCCTC
Organism: Luidia sarsii; assembly: GCA_949987565.1. Taxonomy (NCBI): domain Eukaryota; kingdom Metazoa; phylum Echinodermata; class Asteroidea; order Paxillosida; family Luidiidae; genus Luidia; species Luidia sarsii. Next base: position 26,624,396 of record OX465105.1, on the reverse strand, counting down.
CATGACATGGACGTTGAGGCCACTGTAAGTGACCCTCCATGACATGGACGTTGAGGCCACTGTAAGTGACCCTCCATGACATGGACGTTGAGGGCACTGTAAGTGACCCTCCATGACATGGACGTTGAGGACACTATTAGTGACCCTCCATCATATGGACGTTGAGGGCACTGTAAGTGACCCTCCATGACATGGACGTTGAGGACACTATTAGTGACCCTCCATGACATGGACGTTGAGGGCACTGTAAGTGACCCTCCATGACATGGACGTTGAGGACACTATTAGTGACCCTCCATGACATGGACGTTGAGGGCACTGTAAGTGACCCTCCATGACATGGACGTTGAGGACACTATTAGTGACCCTCCATGACATGGACGTTGAGGGCACTGTAAGTGACCCTCCATGACATGGACGTTGAGGGCACTGTAAGTGACCCTCCATGACATGGACGTTGAGGGCACTGTAAGTGACCCTCCATGACATGGACGTTGAGGGCACTGTAAGTGACCCTCCATGACATGGACGTTGAGGACACTATTAGTGACCCTCCATGATATGGACGTTGAGGGCACTGTAAGTGACCCTCCATGACATGGACGTTGAGGACACTATTAGTGACCCTCCATGACATGGACGTTGAGGACACTGTAAGTGACCCTCCATGACATGGACGTTGAGGGCACTGTAAGTGACCCTCCATGACATAAACGTTGAGGGCACTGTAAGTGACCCTACATGACATGGACGTTGAGGGCACTATTAGTGACCCCGAGGGAAGAATGACGAGGCTTACATGCTTGAAGAGAGAAGAATACAAATACATGGAGTTCTTTGTGCTTTCTATCTCTAAGATAAATGCGGCGTGTGTGCTTCACATGCGATGGACGAGGTTACTACCCCGCGTTACAATTACGAAAGCTGCATGAAGCACTGCAAAAATACTCTCAAGGTTTTCTCCAAGATAGCTGCCGTCATGGCAGAGACATGTAAGTCACCCTGAATGATTAGTGGAATACCTAAGACAAGGGGAAATGGCACAGAAGCGGTCACTTATAACCGGGGCATAGGTATCACTACAATGGGAACGATGTTGTAAGGTAGCGGATATTACCGCAATGTTTCAGAATGGTTGCGTTTCTTGTCAGCCAGCCCCTGGGAAGGCTGTCATGTTAATCTGTGCTCACTGAATGCATCAACCATCCAACTAATGCACTGTGACTGAGATCGTTTGTCTGTAGAACCATTTCCATCCCAACCATCGCGTCTCATGACTGCCATTTATTTGACCCCCGGGGCTCGTCACCACGAACTGAACACTTAATTTCCTCTTACTTGCGGACTAGCTTGAGACGGAATTCCTTGCCGATACTACCTTTGGAATAAATCAAGTTTATTGCTGATGCAGTGAGATGAGAGCGGTGTGCCGTTGCTTGAAACGGCCGCCGACTCGGATCTCTTCTTCCCCCGTGAGTAAGCCAGGCTGGCGGGTAATCCTTTACTTCCAAATTCATCTTCGACTTGATTGGGGATTTGTGGGTTACCACGATTCGTATCGGACAGGATTCACCTTCATTATTTGCTCAGCCTGCGGTGACGTCACAGATACTGCCCTGCCAAATAGATTCGATGACTATGGCTCTCAATCATAACACCAACTCGGTAAAAAGAGGTTTTTAAGTTGTCTGTTTTAGTCTTTTACTTAACCAAGATTTGTATTTTTCCTTGGCACGAAGGTTACCGCCGATTGACCAAACATAACCTGAAAGCATCCCCGTGCACACGGCTTCAGTGGATTAGCTTTCAAATGATATCAAAATATAATATCCTCTAATACTTAAAATCTCCGAATATAAAAAAAGGAAATTTATTTGTAATCGAATTGTGGAGATACTTTAACTTCAGGCGTAGTTTACTCAAAAAGTGTTTTGGTGGGATATTCCTCATGTCGTTGTGCCGGGTCACAAATTTATTCGGACTCAAAAAAGTGCAACCATGAACCTCAGGCTATGAGCAGGATATGTAGAAGATGGAATAAACGAAGTATAAGCATGACTTTGGACTTTATCATCGAATAATTATACACACGGGGATTGCATTTGGAGACAAGATAATTCCAGTTTTATGATTTATATTTAACCAAGTACAGTATTCTTGTTAACGGGAATTACCATCGGGTATAGATCGGTATCTAATGACCATTCATTCTAGTGATAGTCCACTGAGGCTTACGATCAGTCGTAACCCAAAATCAAAATCACAATTTCCGATCGATCACAGCCTTAAAAAGCTTCATTGATTCTTTGTTCAGGATTGATCGATATGTAGATGATGGAATAATCACGTCACTGATCTTTTAACTCTTGCTGTTCCATTTCGCAGACTCCTCTCTCACATCCTGACAGAATGAGAACAGTACCATTTGAAACCTGAGCACCAATGCCGTATTGTCATGACGTAAACAGGCCATGCAATAGGGGTTCTCCCATTGCCCTACAATAGTCCAATAGTGCAGGTGCCACGCAGAACCTCGACACAGCTTGCACAAACGATACGCGAATCAATGCAATGTCTACGGACACTGGCCAAAAAGTCGACACCATTACGGTAAATGGCACGTTTCGAGTGATCCGTGTTTAGCCAGAGAGTATTTAGGTTGGCGCGTTTGTAGGCAGCTGATCGTCCAAACGGCAAAGGTCACCACACACGAAAACAAGTGGCGTCAGTGTTAAAGTCCTTGCCAAACCCTTTTCTGGCATTTTTTGCCGCTGAATAAACTTCAGTTGGGTGGTTGGCTGGCGTCAGGGAATATCACCCTTTCTCGCACAGATAGAGGATGCTGGCAATCTATTTCGAGAACTGCAACACTATCGTGTGCGAGCATTTGGCGTATCCTGGTTTGACGCACTTGTTTTGACCAATGTATAGCAGGTGTAAGGGAAGCTCAATTTGATCAATGCTCTTAGGTAATGAAATACTCAGTTTTAACTCTCATATAAAAATGACAGGAGTGATAAAGTAGTTAATAAATGAAGATAAAGGAAGTATAAGCATGACTTTGGACTCTGAAATTTATCTTAAAAAGGGCATTTTGCAGCCCAGAATGACTTTCCAATGAACGCCCCAAGTCAAATCTGAACAGGGTTTTATAAAAGATGAATGCAAGCCACCAGTGTGGCACTTCTCTTTATTTTTTTGTCTCCATTTTCTGACGACGATGTGGCTTGTACATCCAGTCCATTCAGCTGAAACTAACAGCTAATCCACTGTTATTCATAAATATCCGTTGTGTAATTCTTGCTCGGCTTGCTCGGTAACGGAACCTAAGTATTGGACAACAATGACAACTAAAGATACACAAGGAAACTGATAATAGTGAATAATAAACAAAGCTGCAGGAATTATACATTACTCGGAGAGTAAAGGATTTAAGTCTCTTTTGGCTTTGTGAATGATTTACTTAACCCTGGAAGTATCTGGTCAAGGCCTTGGTAAAGCATTGGCTGTAATAGGTCTCGCGATGGGATCTGGATGTGAATCTAATGGAACTACAGTGTCCTAAACAAAACATACGAGTAGCTGCTTTAGCTGGAACGCACGGGGAGATACAAGGGCATGAAACGTCATTGGTTGGCATGGCAACATAATTATGTGTAAGTAATAATATCACCAAGGCAGATTTATATATTTGAATTACAAAGCTGAAATATTGTGTTTAAACCGGGAATTATGCATAAGAAATTCTGAAAACACACGTCTTTGCACTAATTATCTTTAGATAATTTTCTTAAAAAGGGACGTTTTTTTGCATTGCCATACCAGCTTACATAAAAAATACCGTACTGATGGCATTGCTGTTATTATCTTGGCATTATCTCTCTTGAATTATTCATCTCAAAGATAATTCAAGACGACACATTCCAGTTGCATTACTGCTTTCCCGGTTGGCATTAAAGACGAAAGTAGAAAACGAAGCAAAACAAAAACCCGGGAAACATGTTTTTGTCACGTTGTTTTCAATCCCAAATGCCTAAGGACTCTGTGGGATGTCATGGAGTGAGGCTAGAATCTGTAAATACATCGCCATGAGACCGTGATGCGCTACGTCGTTCTGTAGCCGAGGCTAATTCTAACACATCGTGCTGAACATCCTGCATGCTACTGGCAACTCCGTAATTAAACCCATGTCGTTAAGGAAAACAGATCACTGTGACTGCACTTAACAGGAGTAGCGCTAAACGACCGTGGTGAGAGCTCACGCAGCAGGCGATTTTTGGCACGGACTCATCCGCGATAATTAGTTCACCTCAAATTGCCTGGTCGAATCCATGTCATGAAGCAAGGATCCCACGGGTCACACCACAAGCAACCCAGCTCAGGATTAGGTATCAGTTTTCCTCGGCAGTTAAGCTGCTCCAGCGTTGTCTAATTAGCCCATCAACATTCAGAGTCTTGCCTTGAGCTACCTGATTACTTCCATAATGGTTTAGCCAGCGGCCTAGCGCAGGCTTCACCTCAATAAGGCAAGCAAGGACTTCTGGTGTGTCCAGGTAAGCCAACAAGACTACTCAGTCACGCTATGCAAGTCGCATGATAGCACACTAACCACCAACTCGTCCCCTTCCTAGTGCTGCTTCCCCCCCCCCCCCGGCGAAATTAAAGCTGTAACGAGGGGCGATGCTCTAAATGCGATTTTGAAAACCGTTACTTCCGCCCTAACCTGGATCCCGTGTAAACCAGTCTGAATCTTATCAACCGGATTAGTAGATAGGTCAAACATACCCGGATGTGGACTTTAAACTCTCTGTGTACATGCATTATTCACCACACGTAAGAAACGAATATCAAAGATTATCATATAAAAGATTCGAAACGAGCGTCTAGAGCTAGGTCTAGGTCTTCCCCCTATTGTAAATACACAGAGATGCGAAGACAATAATAGCCCTAGCCGTAGCTAACATTTTGGTCGGTATGTGAAGCATGGGCCGCAGTTCAAATAACCAGCTCTTAATGGCAGCACGCACGTTCTTTTCTAATTTCAAATGGATGATAAATAAACCGTTCAACTTATACATGATATAATTTCTGCCATACTCGCGATATTCGTCTGATTTATTGAAGTCTTTCGTGACACGATGATAAAACGTCACAGCTGTCTTATTCAATATCCTCTAAGCAGTGACGTATCGCAGAGAGTACAGGCGACGGTCCCCGGACTACATCCAAGACGAAATACATTTCATTAATCGGGACTCTTAAGCAGCTAAGCTTTCCAAGTCGATTCCAAGAGACGACGTGAAAACCTTTGGCTGGCTTGCTCTGTTTTCATTCGCCGCTGCACAAATAGGCCTTGGGCAATGACTGGCTTTACCGCGACCCACTAACACTGCTGGAATGAGACCATGGCTATAGCCGTGTACGCATGGCTAGCCATGTCTTTATCCCTAAGCAATCGCTAAGAAAAATAACGCCATATTGAAGGCCCCGACAAAACATATTTCCTCCTATTTTGCCGGATTAAACTGTGAAAGAAGTCAAAGCAAAACGGGTGGAAGGTAAACAAGCCTCGATGAAGAATTTCATTAAAGGGCAAACAAGGGAAGTTTACAAGGCCAATGGGATGTAATTAGTGGTCAGTCAATCAATCCACTTGGAGCTTATTTCATACAAAATAAATTGCCTCACACCAAACTTTGTACCGTTTTATTTCGATAAAAACGTGTGATTACTTAAAAAGAAACCACATCTTTCTTGGCTATGGCATTATTTATTTTAACTCTTTATTTCTGATGGTATTTCTATGTTCCGATAGCTAGCTGGTTGCAAAATTGCTTTCGAAAAGATGCAAAGTCTTATTTCCTCGGAGTCCAAACTATGAAAATTTCCAGTCGTAAATTGAAAGGATTTTTTTCGAAGCACCGTGAAGCAGCTGCGTAGTGTCTGATTTGCAGTGAGATCAGGGAAGGAGGACCACTAATTGGCAGTAGTAACTCCTTACACCTTACGCCTTCAATTCACAGTTAGTCATCAGTTCAACCATCACCACCCACTAGATTGCTTGCCAGCTCTATCAAGGAGCTACTGAGCCACACCCATGCAAACCATTTGACTCACATTCTCTGATTTCAATTTCCTTTCTGAGGGAACGCTTACCTCTCTCCCCCACGGGACGACCGAGATAGCGACCTTGAATAAACTCATACAAAGTACGATTCAGGAGAGTAGAGAGAAGTGCCCTGGTTTCCTTATACAAGAACATTATGCGTCAAAAAACCACCACTAAGCCGACCCTTATTCAAACAACATTCCCATTTCTCCTATGCTTAAGTTCGTGAGTAGCTTCGTATCAAACAAAACAGTATCGATATCGCATTAATGAGAAGATGGTTTGCTTTAGTTTGAAATTGGAAACAAAACGATCCAATTCACATTAACTTGCACTCATTCAATGGTTTTCTGTGAAAAGAGCCGAGCAACTCTCATGATGAAATCTTGGTGGACATGGATCTCCAAGGCCCGAAGGAGAGTTGATCATCGGATCGACGTTTCACACAGTGGATCAAAGCGGTGGAAATAAAGTCTCCGTCAATACAACTGCAGGGCAAGACGTTCTGCCTTCACATTCTTCGCATCAAAGAGCTCGCGGAAGACTGGGCAACTCCTAGCGACTGTAACGCGATCGGTGCAGGTATAATGTCATATCATAAACTAGACAGGATCAGATGACGGAAGGAGAGACGTTTGCAGAATGATGTCTATTTCAAATCTGACTTTTTGGACAGATTTCAGCGGAGGAAGACAAACCACGCAATGCAACATACAAAACATAAAGTGCAAGAAAGTGCGATATACGCAGTGACTGTTTGAAATATGCTCATGTTTACATTTGTCACAAATCATGAATACGGGCTGGAACGTCTTTGACATTTCAGAGTAACCTTATCGCATGGCTTGAAGTGTTTCCTCCCAAGACGGTCACGTGATAAAGGCAGAACCTACACACCTATACATGGAGTTAGTATCGATAGAAATGTGCACTCCCGTTTTCCACACACAAGTAATTGCACTTTTCTTCTGGGCGAATTACGTGAATAAGGTGAACGTACATTCGAGGCATAGGTTACAAAGCAACCAGTTTGACCATGGTTACTGAGGCCGACATGCAAGCCTTACATGTTGCCTCTTTCATGTAATCCCTGAAGACAATGGCTACGGCTTATACTTTATGTTAAAGCAATGACCAGCAGCCTAAACGCTTCTGGCTAGGGCTATTGCTGCAATAGCTAAGGTGGTTTATGTGCTTAGGCCTAAGATTACGTTACCATACATCGCCAGTGGTCATAGACGTAGCCGTTGTCATTAACTGGGATGAGGAGAACCATTTCCTTTCTTCCCCAATTTTCTGTTGACATCCTTTTGGATGCTTTACTTGAAAATCGATATCAAATGGAGTCCTATGAAAACTATAGAGAATTCTCCAGACGAGGTTTTGGAAAACGCTGAGAAAACAATGCAGACCCAGCCCTGAGTAACGCCCACATGTCTTAGCTGACATGGGTAGAGTTCGCCTGCACTATGATATATAAAAAAGGACAGTCTATAACAACACGTATTGAATAAGGCTGTATCATGGCCTATTCCATGACAACTCAGTACCTCCGCCCTTCCCTTCATCCTCCGATCATATTACAAAACCCGCCCTGATGTGGAATGGATGGTGTTTCAACATGAGGGAGAGAGGGAGAGAGGGAGGCAGAGGGAGGGAGGCATGGTGAGAGGCAAGGAGGCAGGGAGGGAGGCAGGGAGGCAGGGAGGGAGGAAAGGAGGTAGGATGAGAGGCAGGGAGGCAGGAAGGCAGGGAGGCAGGGAGGCAGGGAGGCAGGGAGGCAGGGAGGGAGGCAGGGTGAGAGGCAGGGAGGCAGGGAGGGAGACAGGGAGGGAGGCAGGGAGGCAGGGAGGCAGGGAGGCAGGGAGGCAGGGAGGCAGGGAGGCAGGGTGAGAGGCAGGGAGGCAGAGAGGCAGGGAGGCAGTGAGGCAGGAAGGCAGGGAGGGAGGCAGGGATGCAGGGCGGGAGGGAGGGAGGCAGGGAGGCAGGGAGGCAGGGAGGGAGGCAGGGATGCAGGGAGGGAGGCAGGGAGGCAGGGAGGCAGGGAGGGAGGCAGGGTGAGAGGCAGGGAGGGAGGGAGGCAGGGAGGCAGGGAGGCAGTGAGGCAGGAAGGCAGGGAGGGAGGCAGGGATGCAGGGCGGGAGGGAGGGAGGCAGGGAGGCAGGGAGGCAGAGAGGCAGGGAGGCAGGGAGGCAGGGAGGCAGGGAGGGAGGCAGGGTGAGAGGCAGGGTGAGAGGCAGGGAGGGAGGGAGGCAGGGAGGCAGGGAGGCAGGGAGGCAGGGTGAGAGGCAGGGAGGCAGGGAGGGAGGGAGGGAGGCAGGGATGCAGGGAGGGAGGCAGGGAGGCAGGGAGGCAGGGAGGGAGGCAGGGTGAGAGGCAGGGAGGGAGGGAGGGAGGGAGGCAGGGAGGCAGTGAGGCAGGAAGGCAGGGAGGGAGGCAGGGATGCAGGGCGGGGGGAGGGAGGCAGGGAGGCAGAGAGGCAGGGAGGGAGGCAGGGATGCAGGGAGGGAGGCAGGGAGGCAGGGAGGGAGGCAGGGTGAGAGGCAGGGAGGGAGGGAGGCAGGGAGGCAGGGAGGCAGGGAGGCAGGGAGGCAGGGAGGCAGGGAGGGAGGCAGGGTGAGAGGCAGGGAGGGAGGGAGGCAGGGAGGCAGGGAGGCAGGGAGGGAGGCAGGGTGAGAGGCAGGGAGGGAGGGAGGCAGGGAGGCAGGGAGGCAGGGAGGCAGGGTGAGAGGCAGGGAGGCAGGGAGGGAGGCAGGGTGAGAGGCAGGGAGGCAGGGAGGCCGACGAGGAGCGAGGTGGGAGGCAGGGAGGCAGGGATGCAGGTAGGCAGGGAGGCAGGGAGGCCGACGGGGAGTGAGGTGGGGAGGCAGGGAGGCAGGGATGCAGGGAGGGAGGGAGGGAGGGAGGGAGGGAGACGGGGTGAGAGGCAGGGGGAGGGAGGCAGTGAGGGAGGCAGAGAGAGAGGGAGATCGGCTGGGGAGGCAGGGTGAGAGAAAGGGAGGGAGGTAGACAGGGAGGCAGGCAGGCAGGCAGGGAGGCAGGGAGGTAGGGAGGCAGGGAGGCAGGAAGGAAGGGGAGGCAGGGAGGCAGTGAGGCAGTGAGGCAGTGAGGCAGGCAGGCAGGCAGGCAGGCAGGGGGGAGGCAGGGAGGCAGTGAGGCAGCGAGGAAGTGAGGAAGTGAGGAAGGCAGGCAGGGATGGAGGGATTGATGGAGTAAGGGAGGGAAGGAGGTGGGGAGGGAGAGAGGCAGGCAGGGAAGCAGGCAGGCACGAAGAGAGGGAGGGAGGCAGGGAACTGAGACATGCAGGCAGGCAGGGAGGCAGGGAGGGAGGGGAAAGACTGAGGGAGGATTATGGTGTACATCACTGTCATGGCTCAGAAAAGGAATACCTGTACCCATTTAGGGTGAATACTAGTCTCCGATTTCATTCCATGTATAAAGAAGCAAGTAGAATCCACCGCTACTCGAGGCAGGTAATGTTTCATGATAATGCGATTAAATGATAGTAATATTTCTGTTTGATTCCTATATACCCTCCACACTGGCGTAGAATGTGGTTCATACACGATAAAAACGATGGTGCTTGGTTGATTGTTAGGCCAACACTGGGTTTTATCAGACACCTTATGGATCAAACAGACCAAGGAAATGAAGATATCATCAGCAATAAGACTTTCATTGAGCGATAATGCTACCGACTGAAAAAATCACCGACTTGGGTCGAAATTCGTGGTCAAATACCCAAGTCGTTTACGGTGTACTAATTATATTTACATGATGCTCTGTGGCAGTCGTGTATGAATTGGAAGATTGTGCCATTCCTGGAAGCATCATCCAGCTTCCTTCCCTAACAAAGGGCCATACCCATTGAACAGTTAGTAGGGCAAATCCGCATTAAAAATTAAAATTTGTTAGGAAATTATGGCTGGAGAAGTAGGGGCATGCTTAAATAGTCAACGCTAAAAGCCATTTGACTTCCTATAGCAAAGTGTGTTTGTGGTTTTATGATGTCAATGATGGAGATTGGTATCTTTTCCAGTGAGAAATTTCAGCGCTAAGCATAACCCAATGTCAAGGAGACCTAGTTATTGAATTCTAAACCCACAACAAGGCGCTGCCTATGAGATGGGGATTAAGATCACTTTGTCGAACTCAAGTCTCCAAGACTACCGGTAATGTTCCTTACAAGACAAGATGGGTGAAAGGAATTGACTCTGTCCCGGATGAAAGTAAATATTTGCAGAGCCAGACTTCCCAGCATAAATCAAGACATTGGAAAGACCACCTCATGAATATTCGAGTCAGCGCTAACAACATGGGGCAGGATTGCACCGCCATTTCGCTAATTGAAACACGATATTCTGACACAAAGTAGAGGCACGGTGCGGCTCTTATATCTTCTTGCGTTTCTTCCTTTGGTTTGACGGCACTCTGTGTGGGTGAGTGCCGTGTGTGGAAATGTCTACCAAACATTAACCTAGCTAGACCGGCGTGGTAGATGCCTTGCCAACCTCGGCAAATGCATATAGGCTGTAATTATCATTGAGAGCTTTTGGTTCATATTACATAGCCTGGTAGAGCGAGGGAGGTGACTATAGACTTCTACTATTACAGGCCAATCGGATAAACGGTAACCTCTCCCCCCATCCCCTTCCTTCGCTTCCCAAACAGGAACCTTTTACGATCGCCAAATGATGCACCTGCTGAGAAGTAGACTCTTCTGCCTAGAACATTTAAATATAACATCTTTTTACCCATTTTTACGGCGAAATCTTTAATATTTACCAGGTTTGATGATCAGCTATAAAATGATTGCCCATCAGGAAGAGTTACTCAGATCTTCACTGAATGAAGTCGAAAACTCGTCAAGTAATAATCTACTGCCATCAAAATGTTAATCTTCCTTAGCTGAGAAAAAAATGTTCTGTCAGAAGCAGAGCTACTAGATTGTCTTTATTTATAAAGATGACATGGTTTCTACGGTGACGACAGCGTCATAAGATTGATTTAATCTGGTGGTCTGGAAGCACAAACATTCTTATTTCTGCCATCTGTCGTATGATCCAGACAAGCGGTAATCAAATGTTCGTCCTATATAAGCAATGACGCCGTTCCAAAAACGCGACTTCAACTCGTAACAGAAAATAATTATATACAAGGGCAGCGATCTAAATCAAATTGCAAGAGGGTCTACATAGACACCCCAGCCTTGTAAACAGTTCAATTATCACGAGTCTTTTACTGTGGAAGCATTGGAATTGTACCTCAAGGTAGAATCTACCAGACTTGACTGAGTTAAAGTCAACCTACAGTCACTTTTAGAAATGTCGCGTTCTGGTTTAGGAGAAAGCCTTCGATCGGTACAAAAATAAACCAACAACGGCTTGATATGAAATAGCTTGTGACACAAAAGGCGTCCTATCTATCAGAGTAACGAGAAGATATCTTATGTATCTTCCTTTGACTCTTTGTTCCCAGTTCTTGTTTTATTTTTGAAGACATTTCGGAGGTTGTTTCCGTTGTGTGAGGGGGATATCTAGTGACAGCACAAACACTTCAAAGCGGAGTGGAGTGCCATCTTCGCTTCTCGGTAAAAACATGTCGGAATAAAAACGTCAAGAATGGATGGTGAGAGCATTGATCTGCTGACGTCTGTCCTCCATCAATGCCACCATTTCAGGATAGTTTCCTGCTACCTGCAAGGTTACTAAGGGTTGTTTTAGAAACAAGTTCCTGGAACTCGAACCACTATGGCTTCAATCCTCACTAAAAAGAAAATACATTTGAGAATGAATTATCGATTTTTATTATGATTATTATCGATAATGAATTATTGAGTGAAAATGTGACCCGGCACAACGACATGAAGAATATCCCACCAAAACACTTTTTGAGTAAACAACGCCTGAAGTTAAAGTATCTTCACAATTCGATTGCAAATAAATTTTCATTTTTTTGGTATTTTCATAAATTTTAAGTATTAGAGGATATTATATTTTGATGTCATTTGAAAGCTAATGTAATACTCTTTCACATCATTAGAAAATCTCAAAATCTCAAAAGTGGAGTTATTCCTCATTATGCTGTGCCGGGTCACAAATTAGAAACTCAATATCTACTTCATCTTAATTATTAATACAAAGGCTGCCCAAGAATGATATAAACCTTGTAAAATGAATTTCTGTTCCAAATATCTTCCACAGTTCCAAACCATTCAATTAGTCACCAATGATCAAATTAACAGTCGACTAATCACGCAAGCAAACGACTGTGCAGTCAGATAGCAAATGACTGGCAAAGACTAAGTATGCCGATGAATAGGATAGGCAGGTGTACACAAGCTGAAGACCACACAAGCTAAGCTATAAACCAACTTATCAATCCAAGATATTCCATCTCCTTCATTGAGACCCTTCTCCTTCTCTTCCTTACTTCTCGGTCCCTGCCAGTCCTGTCTGTCGTCCCTCTTCACTCTCCATCCTTCTCAGTCATCTCCTCCCTAACTACTCCTATCTCTTTCTCCTCTCCCATTTCCTCTTCAAACGTCCCTCTCATCCCCTCTCCCCCCTCTCCTCCCCTCTTCTCCTCCTACAGACGAAGTATACCCTCGCCCCCTCTCCTTCTCCTCACCGTCTCACCTCTAGCCTCATCCTCTTCTCCTCCTCGCCCACCCCCTCCCGCTCGCCTCCTCTATTTGATGAATCTAAAGGTTTACAGTCTGCATCAATCCCTACCTGATATCTCCTGCCATTAGCTACATGCACTTAAGATAATTGTACAGACAACTTAAGCCCTTACAAGATGTACGAGTTCTGCGGTCTATGTACAAATGAATACAAGGCCATGTTGGTACATGACTGCCATTATTGTCTTATACTTACAATAAATCGCACCTGTTTTCTCTAACAAAATAGACTACATATTTTATTCAGTAAGTTGTAAACATCCAACCTCTCTGTAAACATTTGAACAGGAGTGGACCATGAATTGAACTGATCTGATTGGGCTACTGGTTTGGTTAGCAATTTATATATAAGAAAGGACATTTCCACTTGAAGGTTGAAGCCAGGTCATATTTGGTAGGCAAGGAAGAGACTGAGTTAGCACGACGAACCCGATTGAACCTTGGCCATCAAGGGCAAGTGAAGCAATTAGTGAATGGGACAGGTTTCCGCCTCGCCATAGAACGAGCCAATCTCGCCCACACCTTCCCGAGAGGATAGCCAGCCTACGATCATGTCAAGGAGGCATGTATGTGCCGAGCACGTACAGCCACTTACCGATGACTTCTTCTTCGTCTTCTTCTTCTTTCTCTGCCCGACACTTGGCCTCTTGCTCCTTAGCAAGACACTCGAGTCCGTTCTTGTCGCCATACTGTCCTACCACTGCCGCCATTTGGATTAGTTTAACCAATGCTTCCCCTAGGACAGCAAAGTGTCAATGCGACATGTACACTAGTCTGTGTTTTCACTCTTTCTTAAAGGAATGCTCACAGCATGGGCTAAGCCTGACTGGGAAGAGTATGGAGTATAGATAGAGCTATGATCAGCCTACAATCATCCCGAATCAATGGATACAATCATTCACAGCATCAATCACAAGGAGTGATATGCCGAACTATGGTAACCCCTGACCTTTTATCCTTCGTAGACATTAAAATATCTTGGAATTTAAACATAAACTTCTTGTAGACAAATGTAACATGGAAAAAGAACGACCCACCATGCTGAGAATTAATCTAGTAGCATCGTCCAATCAACCTAAAACTCACCTATACCTAACGAACCATCGGGTGACGACTTTAGGAATGGTGTTGGACTTGGGACATGTTATGGCAGCACAACTGAAAACGAAATCACAGCAAATAACCCGGAGACTCCTAGCGTCAAATGTCAGGCCACAGTCTGCACGCAGGTAGATCAGTTCAGCCAACAGCCAAGGCAAGGTAGGAGAAAGCACCCTAATTAGATTGCTTTAATAAATTGACACACTTTAATGTTCGCACCCGGGAACCTTTTGAAGGCGAATTGGAAAGAAACTGGGTTAATGTTGGCTTGTTGACCCGAGTTGCAAGAAAGCGTCAGGGTTGTTGCTTTTAAGAGACGAGGTTGGAGTAAGATGTACCGGAACTTAAACCTTGAAATCTGATTAACCGTACCGTTCACCAACCTTGACCGTCAGTTGTATACACTGACTATAGAAGTGGACGACAACGTTAAGTCAACATTGATGCTAAATAATGAAAACATCAAGGAGGGAGGGGAGAAGAAAGATTCCCGAGAGAGACGAGGGTGAAATATTCAAACAGGGTTGAGAACTAAACTCAGGAATGGAACATGAATAATGCAAGACAATCATAAGAAAGAAAAGTGAATGTGATTGTATGTAAATGATGACAGCATTAGATAAGAGATGCAGGTATAGAGGTTACGGCTTAGAGGGTTATAATTGTCAGGAATTACTTGACATAATGTCGGGTGTACGAGGCACGGAGTGACCAAGCCCGCAATGTAAAGGACTATTTAAAGGCTACATATCATTAATATAATAACCGACGTTGATATCACATAATGATATGCAAACCAAAGTCTCAAAATGAGTTAGTCAAAATGTAACTATTACTCCTCATATTTTGAAAGCAAACATCGCAGCAGGAATTAATCTAACAGTCCTGGATGGCGACTAGACACTGTCTGTTTACATTGGTAATGACAGTATTTGGATCGCTCAAATGCTTGGTTATCTAATCAGAGTGCTGTAAACATTTCACGAACGAACTTCATAGGCCTATACATTTATCCCTAACAGATTCTTGAATGATGAACATGTGCTTACTACTCAAGCTACTCAATGACTTTCTCTTGGCTGAGGTACATGACTTCTAGCATAGAGGTATATAGAGAGGGTCTCTACCTTCATGCTTCTAGCTGGTGTATCTTATGATACCTCTCCAACCTCCCATGGAGTCATATTCGCCTTCTTCTCTTCTTGTGGTCTAAGGCGTGACTTGCTTGTTATCAGAGACATCAATCCAGGTGACTATCAGCTGTTTTCCCTGGCAGCTAGGACAAGTTTAGTTTCATAGTGTGCTTATATTTGGATAGGACGTCTTGAAGAGACCCGTACTGCTCTGGGCACTAGATGGCGTGATGACGTATACTATGACTGACTCTATACGTGTATACACTCAACCCTACAGAAATGAAATCCGGCCTCTCATCTAATTCACGACCTTGGCTTGATGTGGTAAAAGCTACCTTCCAAAGCTTACTACTGAGGGATTTCTGACCGGTAGTTTTGATTTAATAAGCTGTATCATGAAGACAGCCTTTGAGGTACAAATTGGTTCTGATAATTGAAAGGGTTCTTGCCATAACGTAGCGCCAGTCATTGTCTGGTTACACATCTTGGTTGGTGTTGATTCCATGCAATGGTTGGAGTCTTAATGATAACAGAGGTAGGCAGTGTTTGTGATGAGAGCAACCCTGACGGGAAAGTGCTGAATTATTAATTTCCTGAATAAGACCATCGATCGGGGAAATTATTGTGACCATAGTGACAAGGACTTCGGGTGATTTAGTCTACAGCCAGAGCTTACATTCATGGCATAATTACGAGCAATTCTCGTGACATTATTGCAAGCAACTTGTTCCGGTCTATAGGGATAAATTAGAGTTACCATGGTAGCAGTAAATTAAACGACCCGACGTGGTTTCAGCCAATTAATTATTAAAACGGGTTTACGTGCTACGTCTTTGTCATATACAAGTGAAAATAAACTATTTGTATATATAATCGTATCCGTTATATCAAATTTAAAATGCGATAAAAATCATTTATATTATTGTGCCCAATTATTTGGTAGAAAATATGCCTTTGAGAAAAGTATACAATGATCGAAACATCACGCCCTCTAAATTTCAGAGTTGAATTTTTGTAGTTATTTGTTAGAAAGAAATGTATTATTTTGTGTTAATTTAAATATATTTTATTTGTGATTTATTTATGGAATGAAACAAATGTCAAGGCACCTAATATCGTCAGAAACTATGTAACCTCTCATTCGTCTGAAGTAGAATGAATTTAGGCTGTGCAATATGTGATATCATCGGATGAAATATCAAAGAGATTTCAAATCCTAAAAATGTTGAGAGCCAGAAATATAAACCATGACTACCAGGTGGAAATCGGCAGAACAAAGCATAGAGGGTCAAAGGTTAGGGATTAATTAAATGATGAATTACGTAACACGCGGAAGGAAACAGATGTGGAAATGGCATTGAGCAGATGCTCAAGAAAAAGTTAATGAATTACAGGACTCCCTCGGCGCCTTTGTAGTCTAATCAATATTTCATATTGGTTTTTTATTTGTGGAGTCATTACATGCAGCCCGCTGAGAGGAATGCAATGCAGATGCTGACTAGATATTGTCTTTGTCCATTTTAATCATCACGTTTTCTAGGAAAATCCAGAAATAAAAACGTCACACCGAGAAAAAAAGACGAGAGGTGTGGTTTAATGAGAGGTTTGCGAGAGAGAGGAGAGGTCTGCTTGATAAGTGAAAACAGGATTGAAGGGTTTCAACTGACTATAGCCAGTGACCATCTTGGTTTTCAATGAATCACCGTCAGTACACCGACAGATGTCTGTATAATTCTTCAATGCAATGAATCCATCCCTGCAAACAACAACGGAAGCCATTCGTTGTAGGTGAACATTAAAAGCCGCGGCCATCCAATTTGGAGCCATTACTATATACCACTGCACATGGTAGATATTTCATTACGAAGGTGCATTTTCATAGGCGTAGTTCTCAAGTTCTTACTTTGGTAGGCTGTATCATGCTGAGACATCGAAATGTCTAAACTGAGTGTTTTCAGGACTGACCTTTGTATATATAAGACAAGAGATGATATGCGTTAAACCTTGAACTTTTCAAGAGATTGTCTTGGAAGTGCATGAAGGTGTGATAAGGTTCTTCTGGCATCAGTTGGTCAACTCATCTGATAATGGAGTGATTATTCGACTTAAATCAAACCCACCGATGATATACTAATCCTAGGTGTTATGGTATTACGCGTCATGCCATAGCAGAACCCCCACACTCTTCATTGCAGTCTCCTCAATTCCATTCCGTGTTCCATCAGTGGACATACAGCACCACGGACATTTTATTTGCCGAATCTTGACGCTATCTGTCATTTTGTGACAAACGCAAGCACAAAGCTATCCAACTATCCACTCAAGTCGTTAACATTCAGCAATATGTCCCAATCACTGATGTCATTATGTAGTTTCATCATCTACTCTGATATAGTGAGTGCAATACAGATCACCATCCAATCACAAGGTCTCAAGGGCAGCTGTAAAGTGCCTTGACCTTTACCTGATGTGTGAACATCATCCACTTTGTGCTTCCATGAAGCATGAAATACGCCACATCTGTAAAGCATTCTCATTATGAAGCCAACTCGAAAGGGACGGGTTGTCTGTACGTGTATATTGGCTGACGTGAACCAATCGATACAGCGTGCACTTAAAAGTGCAGAGTACCAGCCAAAGCCCCACAGAGGTAAAAGTGTTGAAGGCAGATGAGATTGGATAAAAGGATGCAAGCTATGATCAGCGTTTCTCAAGTCTTTCTGAATGTTTCTCAACAACATTCCACTTAGATACCATTAAATGCCTGCCTGCTTTCCTGGCTGTACGGAGGCGTGTATACAGCCAGTATATGAAGGCCCAGCAGGTAGACACGAGCATCTTTGACAAAGCTCAAGCCCGATGAAATTTGACGAGCCTCAACGACTCTGAAGACTCCTTGGCAAACTTGAACAACCTTCAGCACTCTTATTGAACGTCCAGGAACCCAAAGGAACCTTATACAACTCTCACACGACTTCAAAAACGTGTGGAAAAAAACGTCCAAGTCTGTCTAGACATTTTGATATCAGTTAAACTTTCTACCAAATGCTTTAGGACTTACAATTTAAACACAATAGCAATTGACGGTAATTTACACCGAAAATATTCTGCATATGAGGATGACAGTGCTTGGATCGAAAGGAAATAACTTGTAATCATTTCAGAGAAGACATTATTTGTCAATATTCCTAAACTATAGAAAGGGACAGGTGAAGAGGAATTGTTTGCATAACCCAAATATGACCTCACGTCTGGGGAACACTAAAAATCGAAACCAACAGATGGTATAAACTTTGCACAGCTCAGCGGGCAATACAGTCCTGCAACGTGTAATTCAGTATTCAAGTAAAGGTAGAAATCATGATGAGTTATTTTATTTGCTTGATGTTGGTATAGCATGATTATTAATTCAGTATTTGGTGGAATAGAAGCTCCATGTCATAATTCATATTCTATTTACAAATTCCTTGCATTAAGGACAGCCTCTTGACCTTTGACATGTTACCATCCTTTACGGCAGTCGCTAGTCCTGTTCGAGCATTGCATGCAAATGTATTTTGCTCACAGCCATCAAGCACTCCAGTAGTCCTGTCTACCGGTTATCGTACCTCATCTGAAAGCTCCAGGGATGAAGCAGTGCATGCACTATGAGCCTGCATTATGGAGTTTGCATCCGAGCATCCTGCATGGCTCCGTGCTGAAGTCAACTTCGTGGCCGTGCTTGGTGTAGCTTGAAAATGAAGCAAGCTATAATCACAACATTGACACATAAGAAAGATCTATGTATGGATCTCTGATGAAGTCAACTTGTTACGAAAACCAATGATACCTCATTGCAAACCCTGCACCCTATGGTGGCAAAAGGTATACTCACTGGATTGGTGAGAACAAATACCCAGAATATCGATGGTCGTTTGAAATGAATTCGCCTCGGCGGTGTGCCTTTCTAAAATAAATCAAATTGTCGCCGGCGGTTTTGGGGTAAGTTACTTGCCTTATTTGGCAGCCGACAGAAACAGGTTGAACGGCCGTCGGTTTGCTAAAATAGAATGCGAGTTGAAGCGGTGAAGTGTACATAGGCTTTATATACTCATGCTGTCACACAGAACCAAAGAGGGAATGAAAAAATCCATAAATGTGTCATATTTTAGAAAATATCAATCTAAGACGGATTAGGATATAAGAAAATGAAATTAATCTACATTGAAATTGATCAAATGGAGTTAGTTCAAGAAACCTTAGTAAAGTAGTGACTGCAAATTAAAAGGACAGCGAAGTATCTTCAGATTAAACCTAAATGCACGGATTTAGGCCTATATAATGTATGACTGGATTAATGTTGCAGGCCAGAGTGAACGCTTAAATGGAACCACTCTAATGATGTATGTCAGGTTAGAGCAGAGGTCCATGCTGCTCAATTGAAAACCTCATCAGTGAAATTGCCAACATCTTGCTAATATTTGACTGGAGATGTTTATTAAAACTGTGGCCCTACCTTTGTGCATGCAGTTATAGGTTAAACGTGACTGCGGGGCATCTTAGCCCGTTCCAACCCAAGACGTGGCTGCATATATACGACATCCATTGCGCTCATGCATCAAGGCCGTACATGAAGCAAGATGTATTCTATAATGCAGGTTCATTTTCAAGAGGAAGATCGATGGGTCGAAGGAGATTTTCACCGAAATATTATGGTTACTGGATTCATGCAAGACTGAGATTGGGAGACGGTAGTAGAGGGGAGGGGAGGGGAGGGGAGGGGAGGGGAGGGAGGAGGGAGGAGGGGAGGGAGGAGGGGAGGGAGGAGGGGAGGGAGGAGGGGAGGGAGGAGGGGAGGGAGGTGGGGAGGGAGGAGGGGAGGGAGGTGGGGAGGGAGGAGGGGAGGGAGGAGGGGAGGGAGGAGGGGAGGGAGGAGGGGAGGGAGGAGGGAAGGGAGGATGGGAGGGAGGAGGGGAGAGAGGAGGGGAGGGAGGAGAGGAGGGTAGGGGAGGGAGGAGAGGAGGGTAGGGGAGGGAGACGGGGAGGGAGGAGAGGAGAGTAGGGAAGGGAGGAGAGGAGGGTAGGGGAGGGAGGAGAGGAGGGTAGGGGAGGGAGACGGGGAGGGAGGAGAGGAGAGTAGGGAAGGGAGGAGAGGAGGGTAGGGGAGGGAGGCGGAGAGGGTAGGGAGGGAGGGAAGGAGAGGAGGGTAAGAAATGGAGGAGAGGAGGGTAGGGGAGGGAGGCGGGGAGGGTAGGTGAGGGAGGAGAGGAGGAAGGAGGGGAGGGAGGGGGAGGGAGGGGGAGGGAGGAGGGGAGGGAGGAGAGGAGTGAGGAGGGGAGGGAGGAGGGAAGGGAGGAGGGGAGGAAGGAGGGGATGGTAGGGGAGGGAGGAGGGGAGGGAGGAGAGGAGGGTAGGGGAGGGAGGAGGGGAGGGAGGAGAGGAGGGTATGGAAGGGAGGAGAGGAGGGTAGGGGAGGGAGGCGGGGAGGGTAGGTGAGGGAGGAGAGGAGGAAGGAGGGGAGGGAGGAGGGGAGGGAGGAGGGGAGGGAGGAGGGGAGGGGAGGAGGGGAGGGAGGAGAGGAGGAAGGAGGGGAGGGAGGAGGGGAGGGAGGAGGGGAGGGAGGAGAGGAGGGAGGAGAGGAGGGGAGGGGAGGGAGGAGGGGAGGGAAGAGAGGAGGGTAGGGGAGGGAGGAGGGGAGGGGAGGAGGGGAGGGGAGGAGGGGAGGGAGGAGGGGAGGGAGGAGGGGAGAGAGGAGGGGAGGGGAGGAGGGGAGGGAGGAGGGGAGGGAGGAGGGGAGAGAGGAGGGGAGAGAGGAGGGGAGGGAGGAGGGGAGGGAGGAGGGGAGGGAGGAGGGGAGAGAGGAGGGGAGGGAGGAGGGGAGGGATGAGGGGAGGGAGGAGGGGAGGGGAGGAGGGGAGGGAGGAGGGGAGGGAGGAGGGGAGGGAGGAGGGGAGGGGAGGAGGGGAGGGAGGAGGGGAGGGAGGAGGGGAGAGAGGAGGGGAGAGAGGAGGGGAGGGAGGAGGGGAGGGAGAAGGGGAGGGAGGAGGGGAGAGAGGAGGGGAGGGAGGAGGGGAGGGGAGGAGGGGAGGGAGGAGGGGAGGGAGGAGGGGAGAGAGGAGGGGAGGGAGGAGGGGAGGGAGGAGGGGAGGGAGGAGGGGAGGGAGGAGGGGAGGGAGGAGGGGAGAGAGGAGGGGAGGGTAGGGGAGGGAGGAGGGGAGGGGAGGAGGGGAGGGAGGAGGGGAGGGAGGAGGGGAGGGAGGAGGGGAGAGAGGAGGGGAGGGAGGAGGGGAGGGGAGGAGGGGAGGGGAGGAGGGGAGGGAGGAGGGGAGGGAGGAGGGGAAGGAGGAGAGGAGGGAGGAGGGGAGGGAGGAGGGGAGGAAGGAGGGGAGGGAGGAGGGGAGGGTAGGGGAGGGAGGATGGGAGGGTAGAGGAGGAAGGAGAGGAGGGGAGGGGAGGGAGGAGGGGAGGAAGGAGGGGAGGGAGGAGGGGAGGGAGGAGGGGAGGGAGGAGAGGAGGGAGGAGAGGAGGGGAGGGGAGGGAGGAGGGGAGGGAAGAGAGGAGGGTAGGGGAGGGAGGAGGGGAGGGGAGGAGGGGAGGGGAGGAGGGGAG
Organism: Luidia sarsii; assembly: GCA_949987565.1. Classification (NCBI taxonomy): domain Eukaryota; kingdom Metazoa; phylum Echinodermata; class Asteroidea; order Paxillosida; family Luidiidae; genus Luidia; species Luidia sarsii. Next base: position 26,602,777 of record OX465105.1, on the reverse strand, counting down.
GGAGGAGGGGAGGGAGGAGGGGAGAGAGGAGGGGAGGGGAGGAGGGGAGGGAGGAGGGGAGGGAGGAGGGGAGAGAGGAGGGGAGAGAGGAGGGGAGGGAGGAGGGGAGGGAGGAGGGGAGGGAGGAGGGGAGAGAGGAGGGGAGGGAGGAGGGGAGGGATGAGGGGAGGGAGGAGGGGAGGGGAGGAGGGGAGGGAGGAGGGGAGGGAGGAGGGGAGGGAGGAGGGGAGGGGAGGAGGGGAGGGAGGAGGGGAGGGAGGAGGGGAGAGAGGAGGGGAGAGAGGAGGGGAGGGAGGAGGGGAGGGAGAAGGGGAGGGAGGAGGGGAGAGAGGAGGGGAGGGAGGAGGGGAGGGGAGGAGGGGAGGGAGGAGGGGAGGGAGGAGGGGAGAGAGGAGGGGAGGGAGGAGGGGAGGGAGGAGGGGAGGGAGGAGGGGAGGGAGGAGGGGAGGGAGGAGGGGAGAGAGGAGGGGAGGGTAGGGGAGGGAGGAGGGGAGGGGAGGAGGGGAGGGAGGAGGGGAGGGAGGAGGGGAGGGAGGAGGGGAGAGAGGAGGGGAGGGAGGAGGGGAGGGGAGGAGGGGAGGGGAGGAGGGGAGGGAGGAGGGGAGGGAGGAGGGGAAGGAGGAGAGGAGGGAGGAGGGGAGGGAGGAGGGGAGGAAGGAGGGGAGGGAGGAGGGGAGGGTAGGGGAGGGAGGATGGGAGGGTAGAGGAGGAAGGAGAGGAGGGGAGGGGAGGGAGGAGGGGAGGAAGGAGGGGAGGGAGGAGGGGAGGGTAGGGGAGGGAGGAGGGGAGGGTAGAGGAGGAAGGAGGGGAGGGAGGAGGGGAGTGAGGAGGGGGAGAGTAGTGCAAGCCGTGCCCAAAGGAGGCAGCTAGTGTGGACGGATCAATACTTATTCCGTGACCAATATGCCAGGACACGAATTGAAGAACGACCTGCGTGAAATTGCACCACCAGACAGAAAAGAAATGCATAGGCTTATGATTCTACACTGCGTATTGTCCGGGCACGAACGAATATTCATTCATTCAACGACAGCATCTTAAATCATTTTGCTACATGTCGATGGAGCTAGCTTCTAGTCACAGAAAGCGACGTTATGTACTTCTATATGGACCCCCTAGCTGAAGGCTTCGTGAGGACTTTGCATCAAGAGAAATATTATCTGCTGAGCAGAATAGCGATCGATATGAATAACATTAGGAGTGTCCCATGGTCAGGCTAATATCCGGGCAAATGTATTAAGCCTGCAGGCTTTTTCTGGACATCACAGAAGACCTAGGAGGAGTTCCAATCAGTCCTAGTAAATTGTCTGCAGAGGTGAATGGGTACTGATGTCATGGCAAGGAGTTTCGGACCGGTGCTCGAGTTTCTCGTCGTGAATTCTCAAGTGATTACCTTACATCCTTCAATGCTTCAAGGTCAATGCTGCAGGGAGTAACTTCAGGAATTGTGGGGGTAATCATCCCGTCCGCACTAACATTATCACCTGCATGGCTAGCATACAGCAAAGCAAGACGGGATGAGTACTGTTTGAGTTAATGTCGTCAAATGGTTCGTTCCTTCACAGCGTGCAAACAATCCGAGAATAGAAACCGAAGTTTACTATCATAAACTGTGTCTGTGAAAGCAATAATAATAACAGAATGATGACAACTCGAGTGGGGGGACGGAGAAGGAAATGGAGGGAGGGCCCGACATGACTGAAACAAGACAAGAAGCGTGTCCACAGGTACAGAGGCTGATGCAAGGCTGCAACCTGTACGTCCTTATTGATGCACCTGCCTCCCTTACTCTACACAATTGATCAAATTGAAAAAGGTGAACGCACCAATGTGGAACATGACAATAACATTACGGCGACAGAGAAAGAGACAGCGAGAAGGATATTAAGAGGCCAGGGGAGAAGGAAAGGGAGGAGGTGGGAGGGATTCAAGGAGAGAGTAAATGAAACGTAGAGAGGAAGACAGAGGGGTAGAGAGGGACAGAGGAGAGAGACACACACAAAGAGATAGAGGAGAGAGAGAAAGATATAGAGGAGAGAGAGAATGGAAGAAGAGGGACTGAGAAGAGACAGGGAAATTGAGAGACAGAGACAGATAGAAAGGAGAGGGTTATCTCTTAAGAATGAGGCTCTTAAGACATCCGTTTCAAATACTCTGCCGGACAAGCACGCATAGATTGACACCGTTAGAAATAGCCTTCACGTGTTGGACGACATTTTTGATAGCAGAAGGAAAAACACCACCTAATTCTTAGTCCCCATGGACCAGGGCTGGCTATCTAATTAAGTTACCGTACCTTTAAATTTAGCTGGGCAATAACCTGTGGCGTAATGTGGTTAGAGACTGCGTAGACGCCCAACCAATTTGCAGGAAGCAAAGTCCCTAGACTGAGAAACTCACTCGATATCCGCTCTAAGAGAACTCCAATTGGCCACTTTCTCTCAACTCTGTTCTTTCCAATATCCAAGCCCAATTAAATGTATACTCTTAGGACACCAAGCTACTGCTTGCTGTTTAATAAGAATGCTGAATTCTTGATCTTTCCAGATATTCCATTTCAGGTTTTCAATTATCAGTGACTGAAGATGTAATCATGGGCCAGCTGTAAGACACGGGGGTGATGCTTTAGGCGATTCAAGCCATTACATTGATGTAATTCGGCGTGAATGCGTGATAGGACTGCTACAATATAACACCTTTTGCTGTCAAATGCTGGCGAGGTGTAGATCATCTGTAATCCAACAATTACGTCGGCCAGATTGATTAATTACTGCACTGCCTGCTTCCAATTTAGGCTAAAAGCATCTAATGCATGCATCTGATAGCAAGAAATCCCCAAGATGTATGTCATCCCATCAGCACAGAATGACAGAAACACTCTTCTTTTGGTAAAGGAAAGATAGAGGGAGATGGGGTGAGGAATAGATGGGAGAGAGAGGGAGAGAGAGAGAGGGAGAGAGAGAGGGAGAGAGAGAGAGGGAGAGAGAGAGGGGGGGGGGAGAGGTGGAGAAAGAGGGGAGAGAGGGATTGAGAGAGAGAGAGAGGGAGAGAGAGAGAGAGATAGAGAGAGAGGGAAAAGAGGTGGAGAAAGAGGGGAGAGAGGGATTGAGAGAGAGAGAGGAAAGAGGTGGATAAAGAGGGGAGAGAGGGATTGAGAGAGAGAGAGGGGGAGAGAGAGAGAGAGATAGAGAGAGAGGGGAAAGAGGTGGAGAAAGAGGGGAGAGGGGGATTGAGAGTGAGATAGAGAGAGAGGGGGGAAAGAGGTGGAGAAAGAGGGGAGAGAGGGATTGAGAAAGAGAGATAGAGAGAGAGAGAGGAAAGAGGTGGAGAAAGAGGGGAGAAAGGGATTGAGAGAGATAGAGAGAGAGAGATAGAGAGAGAAAGAGAGAGAGACAGACAGACAGAGGGAGACAGAGAGGGGGAAATGGGGAGATAGATGGAGAGAGAGGGTGAGAGATCAGAGAGGCAGAGAGAGGGGACGAGAGGGAGGGAGAGAGGGGAGGGACAGGGTGAGAGAGGGGAGGGAAAGAGAGAGAGACAGACAGACAGACAGAGAGAGTGAAAGAGGGGTGAGAGGAGAGAAAGAGGGATAGAGAGAGGGAGAAAGACATGGACAGAGGTGGAGAGAGGGGCAGAGGGAGAGAGGGGGAGACAGAGAGAGAGGGGAGGGAGAGATAGATGGAGAGAGAGGGAGAGAGGGGGAGAGAGAGGGGAGAGGGTGAAAGAGAGGGGAAGAGAGGGGGGAGAGGGAGAGAGAGGGGAGAAAGAGCGGGGATACAGACAGACAGACAGTGAGGGGAGAGAGAGGTTGAGAGATAGAGAATGGGAGAAAGAGGGAGAGAGTGAGGGAGAGAGAGTGGGGGAGAGGGAGGGAGAGAGAGAAAGATAGAAGGAGAGGGGGAGAGAGAAAGAGAGGGAAAGAGGAGAGAGGGAGATGGGGCGGGAGGGGGAGGGGGAGAGAGGGAGAGGGGGAGTGAGAGAGAAGAGAGCGATTCAAATTTGGAAATTCGGGATCATAAAGCCCCCAGCTGTTCTCTGCAAACCGGGCCCCATCTCCAAGGCGTAGGAATCGATAAAACGGGATTCAATTTCGACCGGAACCCAATTGGCCGCGTGCCTGAGGGATGCGTGGACCCGCCTAGGCCTGTCCACTCCTTAGAGACTGAAGTGTCTGCAGCCTATCTGGGAATTTCTGGGTCAGATTTAGGCAACTCCATCTCTATCTTGCAGAACATCCTCTGGATATGACGCCTGATAAGAGACGCATAGTGAGGACAGGAAGGGTTCGACGCCTTTGGCAGTACGTGATGGGTGCCAGAATTGTCTTCCTAATGGGCATTGACCTTATATTCATGAAAATGAGAATGAATACAAGATTGACCATGCCAATGGAAAACTAAAGTAACGTTTTTCTAAAATCATTGGCATCTTGTGGAGTACAACAATATAGATAAGGACTATATCGTTTTTTTTACTGTGCCTTTGAGAAAGGTCCTGCCCAGGATCGCAACGTCAGGCCCTCTAACTTTTACGGTTTTTAGTTTGAACAAAATTCACCCCCAAAATAATGGTTAGCTTGCTGCGTTCTGCTCTGTGATCATGGTAAAAACGCAGTCCCTATAGCTCCAATAAACTTAAATTAATCCACGCCAGTTTACATATTAAGCCTGAAAACAAAACTTACCGATCATTTCTCTAAGTTTTTTTTTTCAGGTCGAGTTGAACTCCAAAGTATTTAAAGAATCCCTAATTCCTGAGGAGAAAAAATAAATGCAGATACATTTAACTACGCACCAACTCAATGATGAATGTCATTAAAACAGAACAAATTATAATAATATTTAATGCATTTCATTCCAAATCAAAATGGCAAGATGGACAGGCCAGTGCAAAGAGTAATATAATTACACTCAATTATGGTTGGCACGTTCTGATTAAGCCCTATAGAAATGTTATTAATGAGGCTTGCTTTGGCAATCATTAAAATAGCGGGGATGCTAATGAACAAAGCTGACTTGGACAATTAAGCTGGTCACCAAGAAAGTGGACGATAATCACCTAGTTTTCCCAATTATTTATTTCCGTCATAATTATAGATGTGGACATGGTAGAGCATTTCTAGCTCAAGAAATGTCATATAACATACCATTACATCATTTCCGTATTTCTATTCACCCATAAAAACACCCACAGTGAAGAGACAGGTGTGCAGTGAGTAGCGGCTGCCTGAGCAGCAAACCTAATCCAAGTTCTTTTAGTCTAGATCCCTTTCAATTCTGACGTTTATATATCACGTGGGGAGGTAGTTGCGGGGTAAACAATGCTAAGTGCGTCATATTGACGTCAGGGGCGTCCGTTGCGTGTATAAACCTGTCTCTGCCGATAGGATAAATTACGTGTGACTTGGACGCCTCGCATTAAATGCCTGGATCTCCTATACAGGATTTCATTAGAAACTTTACTGTAATCAGTGTGTTATTTACTTTCCTCTTCTCATCGTTTACTGGCTTCATAAGTGTGTTCAACACTAACATCAAACTCCCTAGCCAATTCTACGCGTTTCTGTTTTCATCGACACGAAATTGACGCTGGCTTAAAGTAAAACGCGAGGTGTACCAAATTGAAAAACATGTAAACATATGCAGTTTATAAAAAAAAAAAATGAGATGGCAAAAGATGTATTACCATTAATCAATCAATGTGATTATGAAAGGTTGTGATTATTCTAGCAGCTTTCAATCAACCTCATCAGACCGGTATGGCAATTATCTTTTGATTATTATTTCCAAGCAAAGGTCAATATGAAGTAAAATATGTAACTATCATCGTATAACACGTCAATGCAAGCCATTCCCGTTCTCAGCTCAACCGTGGCTACTCTTCAATTACTCGCCAATTTCTCGCCTATCCAACGCTTCCGTTCCTGTCCTGTCATATTGCCGTCAATGATGTAAAATGCCCCAGCAGTCCCGGCAAATTAGAGCTTTCACTAAGGGACGCATCCCCACTAGATGTAACGTCTACCCTCGGAGAAATGGCTCATTAGTTGCCAGTGAGAAATGATGTATCAGTGTAGACTGGCGGCGGCGTCGGTGTATACATATAGTGTATGCTGAAATCTGGGGTCAGGTATCAAGCCTAGATATAGGTACAAGTAGTATTCACCGCTGTGTATCTTCACCGTTCGTTGGCTATCATTGCGTGAAACAACACGACCATTTTCTCAGACGAATTTCTGTTTCAGCTATTGATGTATGATTGCAGGTTTGCACTTGAAAGGATATTCGTGCAGATTTCCATTATGTTGTTAGGAGCAACTTTGTTTGCATTGCCACGGACTGACTGTGATAATTTTCATGCTCTCTCTTTTATATTCATGTACGACAAACCTGCCATATGGATTGCCACGTAATTCTGTTCCACGGAATGTTGGTGTTAATTCGTATCACTGCATTTTTGGTAAATTTGATGCTTAATTTCGATTGATTTTGTAAAGTTTAGTCACTGTACGATTTGAAAGAAATAATTTGTTCAGTCTTTATGTTCTTCCGAAAGCTGTTTGCAATTCATTTTCCGGACTGTGCTCAGTCAAATGAAATAATAATAAATGTATTTTAATCCCATTTCATGCTGCATATGAAACGCTAAACGTTCCTCCATAAGTACAGCAGACTGTATTCCTAATACAGCTGGGATACTATTCTATGGGCAACTTTCTATGATATCATTAATTAATCAACTATTCGTAGATATGAAGAACAATTACATGATTTTGATAGTACCTTTAATTTGTTTTTAAAGTTGCAGGATATCCTTCATGAATTTAGTTTTACCTTGAATCAGTGTTGACTTACCTTTTAGCTTATGTGTCTTCTTTTCTGTATATAAATGTGACTTGAAAACAGTCTACATCAGGCATTGCAGTATGTACGAATCAGGTAATGCACGACTAAAGGACTGAGGGACTTTCAACTGCCTTCATGAATGCTTCGATGTTTTTGCTCGGAACAAATTGGATCGCACTTTGGTCTTCCCATATCAAACAAAAAGCTATAACGCTTGACAACTTATTACATTGCACGTTGTATGGTTGCGCGTTAAGTGCCATTTCTCTGTCGTCAGTCTCAGACGATTTATCATTCGGACTAATCAAAACCTAGCCGAGGATACTAACCACAATGATCTCGAATTTAAACCAAAATGAAACTCGTAAGTTTCGAAAAAGGAAATTGCAATATACTTCAGTTGCAGAGAATATACGGTTTTCGGTGCTATAATGTTTTGAAACATATTTCAGACGTTATACATGAGCTAAAACGTCTTTTTTTTGCTTGAAATCTTAAGCACAAGGTTGCTATGACGCATCGATGGAGACAAGAATCCAATGTTTGTCCGATTCTCAGACGGGTAGGAGGGAGCTGTAATTAGCTCTGACTTACTCTCAGATGGAGAAACTAAAAATATCTCCTCGATCTAGAGTGGTACTAGGCAGAACACTTATCTGGCCTGAGAACGGAGAAAGCATCGCGATCAATACGGACAGAATTTAGCTGAGCATCAACCGACCACTGGCACGGCTATACACAAACATTAAGATGGAAAGAAAACAACGCATTGCACATGCGCAGTGGCACATCTCTAACAGGTGTAATTATATGGAGTCTGCTTCAATGGGACAGGTTAAGAACATCAGCGGCTGCCTTTCTGGGAATATTTAATCTGAAGTGTATTTTGATAAGCTCACTGTTTTAAACGAGAATCATCGTGTCATTATTGAAATGAAGGCAGCATGTTATTGGCTTATTGATTTAATTTGGGGCAATGCTCAATCAATCCTTCCAAGCACATCAGTTTGGGAAACATCATCACATCATCTTCTATTTATTGTCCATCCGAGTAAAGTGCAGTTGTCAGAAAAAAAACCATTTAGGTATACGCATGATTTCTGATTGTTGATTTACGATATCTAAGAGAAACACAAAAAGCAGAAATCACACCAACATACGCTGAGGCAAAGGAAACTATGAATAGAACGAGCATCGACAAGTGTCACTGCTGTCATCTCCAACTCATCACTTCAAATATTGACGACGAGTAAACCCATGGGAGGAATGCGACCTACCTCAAGACATAACTTCATGATCCAGGGTGTGTGTAACTATTTCAGAATACTGAGCTCCAGGGGCATTGGCATACTACCTGCCTTAGCCGCCATGTTCTTCCCTATCTGCCAATCCTATTTGGTTTGATCTTATGAATAGTGCCTGGGCGCCGTCTAGACCATGTCTCCCTCTAGCGACAAGGTAATCGACAAAAAAACAAACACCCGCCCCTAACGGTCTTCAGAAATCCAGTCTCTTCATTCTTAGGATGGGTTAGAGAGAGAGAGGAACATCTGCTCCATGTCTACAAGGTGTCCTCGCAGCTTGGGGTAGATTATTATACATTATATACACGGTAGTGACAGATAGAGCAAAGCTTTAGTATAAACATGATGGGTCTATGTTTGTATCCGATGAATTCACTCATCGTATGAAACAGGAAGACCATTGAGTGCTTTCACGGCATCACTTGATGGTAGTTGAAACGGTCGAATGAAAAACGTGTTAGCATTAGTCAATAATCATTGCACTGCTTGGTAAAGTGTTCAATAGAGACACCACACATTCCACATGGATGGTCACAGTGCCAAAACTCACGTACAAATCTAAGCATCAACACGATATGGTAATGTAGCATTAGCTAATGTCAATATAAACCTGTCTGGGGTTTTGCATTGAGACTTGAAGCGGTTCGTTCATCAGAAACTAACGCTCGTGTCTAAATCCTAACAGGTTTTCAAAGGTCACTGTCTGAGGTCTACAGTGTATGAAAATGGTGAAGTGTGGAATAGAGGATATAATTCTAAGTGATAAAACGACTACAGTTATTGACGTATTGTATTTTATTATACATTATGCAAGATATAGACTGGCAGCAGAGACGCGCGCGTCTGCGTAATAGTGAGTGAAGGCAAGGTATGTGCGTTTCGTAGACGCGCAGTTGCTTGACTGCAATTGGACGAGCGTTGAGGGCGTGAACTTCGCGTGTATGCGTCCCTCCCATCATGCACTGCGCACAATCCACCCATTGCAGTAATGATTTTAAGATGTACTCACATTATTATATCATAAGTGCTGTGTATCGTTATATCTACCGCCTGTAACTTTGAAATAAAATTATAGCACATCTTGCTTAGATATTCCAACATAGTACATCTAAAAAAGGCCTCAGTACAGGAAATGCCATTTACATCCTAAGGCTAGGTACTGGTCATTTCTTCCAGACTACAATCTTCCAGCACAGAACGACTTTCGAACGAATCTATCTCTTCCCTTTCCTATGACGATTTCACCCTACCCCGAAATAATATTTTATCAGCAGATACGATGAAACATTACTTTGACATTTCAGTGATAAAATAAAACACCCACAAACACCCACACATACACACACACCCACAGACACCCACACACACCCACCCCACACCCACCCACACACACACACACACATACACACACACCCACACCCACACCCCCCACCCGTACACCCGTATACTTGTGGGGTATTCCCTTTGTTCTCGTGTTCTGAAAAAAAAAACACTCCCAGAAAAGCCTAATTCAAATCGCTCCCTTTCGAACCAGAATCACTTTCCTATAGGCTGAAATTTCTAGCGAGCGTCCCTTATCTAAAATAGTTCTATTTGTGACCTATATATAAAACATACCTCTGAAATTCCTCCTTTTTGAGTTAATTCCAAATAACCAGTTTCGTGAAAACCTTATGGGGTACCAAAAATGTACCCCACAACGAGCGGTCCCATTGTTCTGAGTACCCACTCATTGTTCCGGTACCCCCACAACCCACTTTATGTAAGCCCACAAACACCCACACATACACACACCCACGCACGTGTGATTTTGAATTCTCCGTCCGATACCAGGGACTCATGCAGTGTCTACAGACATTTTGATGTTACAGCTGTAGAACATTCTGCAGCGATTCTGCAGTGAATCCATTTCAATAAAACAAATTAATGCTATCCCAAAGCCATACGTATAGGATAAACAACGACCACGAATTAAGACTAGTACCTATTTATACCTCTAGTTTCAAGATGAATGGAGAAAGAAAGGTTGACAATGTAAATGGTATTAACTTGAATTATATCATTGTAAACATAAATCTACTTTGAAAAACCAAATATCTTATTAATGTTATATTTTCGTCCAATCTAGTTCATTTAATAATGTGTAAAAATCGTCTCCCTTATAAATATTTTTCGAAACCCCTTAAGCATGTTCTGAATTGATATCATTTTATTTGGTATGGCTTATGGCTAAGGCTTGTCTTTCTTCAATAGTCTATCAGGTTTCCCGTGAAGGTCATTGAATATCGACCAGGTGAGACGCCTGCCTACCGCTAGCATAGTGTCTGGCAGTGTTAGATGTCGTATAATGTTACCACACTTCCGCTCTTGGATTCTTGAGCACTAGATTTGGACAGCGGGCCGGTTGTGGGGACAATGCAGACAGACTCGGGCTACGAGAGTTCCATAGAAATCTCTCATGTCATTACCATGTAGAATAGAAGCATACAGTACCAGTACGGCTAAAGAATAGCGCTACTGCCTGGCATTATCGATGTCGATGCTCACATACAAACTGATTAAATGACAGGATTTGGGTGTATTATTACCAGAACATCATAATTTCATGAGTATTAATTAATGATAAATTTCAGGATTATTCTCTGTATGTAATTGTTTGGTTGCTGTATGTTTTTAGTAGACTTGCACATAAGTCTTAAAACAACCCGTTGATTGTCAGAAAGGATAACACCATTGCAATGAATCAACAGTGTTTTAATTAATTAAGAGTTTTAATTATTTAGTCTGTCCAAGTTTAATTTTGATTGCACTAAGTATGGATGGTGATATGGTCGGTACTATGTTAGTACTATGTTTGTACAATGTTTGTACTATGGTTGTACTATGGTTAGTACTATGTTTGTACTATGGTTGTACCATGGTTGTACTATGGTTGTACTATGGTTGTACTATGGTTGTAATATGGTTGTACTATGTTTGTACTATGTTTGTACTATGGTTGAACTATGTTTGTACTATGGTTGTACTATGGTTAGTACCATGTTTGTACCATGGTAGTACTATGGTTGTACTATGGTTGTAATATGGTTGTACTATGGTTGTAATATGGTTGTAATATGGTTGTACTATGGTTGTACTATGGTTGGTACTATGGTTGTACTATGGTTGGACTATGGTTGTTACAAGGTAAACCAGGTAGGGTGCAGCAGTTACCGAGAAGCGACGAGCTATAAATCAAGGCTTCCCGAGACGTTGGACAGATCAATTACTCAAGGCTGTGATAACACGCTTCCGTTACCAAGTCAACGCTCTTAGATCAAATGCATCTTGTTTACAGACGTTCAAGTCCACCGGACTTTGGTATTCAAGGTGCAGAGCAGGGCGTTTGTTCGCACACTTTAGAATTGCTCATTCATCTTTCATCCCTGAACGTTCATTTAGGTCATCAAATTGCTGCCATTTTATCTGCGACATAAAATAAATGGTTAAAGTGTGGATTTGTTTGATTTAATTAATTGAAGATTTTGGGTACTTTTGCAATGTCGGCCTAAGCTCAGAGCTAATTCTCACAATCTCACTGAAGGGAAACTTGACGTGCAATTCCTGGACTCATTATTTGACATCGTGCGATGTCCACCTCTCTTCCGATGCTCGATTGTACGGCATCTTTGCAAATCGTTTAGGCTTCATTCTTGTTTGGAAAAGCAATTTTCGTTCCAAAAAAAATGGTGCAAGAATGACATGACCATGCTTGAGATGACAGCATCCAGGACGAGTCTTTGCAAAGAAAAAACCAACCAGGGTATTTGCATCGCCCCTCGATCAAGACGGGTACCAACCTACCTCAGGCAATACCCGCTTATCGAATTGGTTCTGCTAACGTACACCAGGGAAATTTCCCAAATCCCCTCCAGCAAATCTCAGGAGATTCAAAATTGTCTCCGTACCTGCACTGATTTCAGACCAAGCTAGACGCTTCCTCCCACATGGGGATTGGGTAATTTGGATAAATTTACTAGAATTATCATAACAAAGGGGGCTCTGGAGTAAAACCATCATAAAATAATAAGTGCTTGAATCTTGTTACTAGTTTATCCGCAGAGTGCCTATAATAAGCGTCTTCTGATATTCTTATGAATATTTATGAAAAGAGAACTGAGCAAAAACCCCGGGTACGGGTAGAATATCTAGCAAATAAGCTACAGCAGTAAAGCGGCAAGCTATAGGTCCAAACATAGTGTGCCATGGTATAACGCCATGGCGGCAAGATGACATACCCCAACACCACACACCTTCCAAGTCCATGGCATGTGTAGCGGACTTTAATATTAAAAAGTACAGTAACGTAAACCGGCTGGATGTTTGGATAGAAAACATGGCCGCACCCTGGCGTGAAGGAATATACCCAATGGGAGAAATACCTGGCTCAGAATTGGTTCCCAAAGTCCGCATCATGGCAGATACAAACCGACTGGGTTATCGTTCACTGCGAGTGTGAAGTAATTATATAAACGATCCATATATGGTTGGATTTATTTGACGGATTGAATGGAAGCGGTTTACAGATAAATGGAAAGGCAAAATTAATCAATATGTAAAGATAATGGGCAGAAGTAGTGAAGATATACAAATCTTTATTAAAGAACAAAATTACTTTTCCTGGATTGAAATTCCTATGAATTATGATATTAATTCCTTTACAGATGCTTGTTTGATAAGCACAGGCCTAGCGAACAATGTCATGTTGATAAGGAACCCGTACGTGGTTGGATGGATCATTTACCAGGAGTTGAAGACGAATCACGAGCTTTACAGACATTTACCAGGAGTTGAAGACGAATCACGAGCTATACAGGCATTTACCAGGAGTTGAAGACAAATCACGAGCTATACAGGCATTTACCACGAGTTGAAGACGAATCACGAGCTACACAGGCATTTACCAGGAGTTGAAGACAAATCACGAGCTATACAGGCATTTACCAGGAGTTGAAGACGAATCACGAGCTATATAGGCAGGCCATGGAGTTCACCCATGTCTCCATCGTTTCTATCAATGATTACAACTCCCCTCGACACTGCACAATCAAAGTTATGTTATTAAGCGAGGTCTATACCTTCGAAAGCATTAGATTCCGTTTTGTCATTTCAATCAAAAAGCCAAGATGGAATTTCAAAAGATAACAGGTGTTTGATTAATTATTGATTTCATAGTGGGGTCAGGTGATGTACTATCATACTGAATTCAGTAGTCATATTGAATTCAGTTAATCATACTGAATTTACTTGAATTCATTTAAACCTATCTGTATACAATGAGTGGTTATGTATTCTGAATAATTATTATCTTCATCATCTCTATTTTTTAATAACAAAGCAAGATTGATATTGAAGCTATTACCACATCCCTAACTATTTTCAAAAGGGCCTTGCTATGTTGATATCATAACAGATAATCTCTTGAAAATTAATGTGTCACGGGTCAGGTAGAAAAGAACATCATATAGCTATATGTAAGAATACTTGGTTTAATACCCGTGTGGGATTTAAGAATACCTTCAGGCAATTAATTTATCACAACAATGTATTGAGCTCGATCAAAAAACAAGATTGATAAGTCCCTATGGTAAACAAACCCATCCCTGCTCATGGAAAATGACGTCATGGAAAAACCTAAAGGTGGCTCATCCTTCAAGAGCCCGGGAAAGTAGACCAGCCGACTGAGACAAATAGCCCGGACGGAGCAATTTCTCTGCTGTGAAGAAACCTGACTAGGCAAGTCTATTAGATGCATCCATATTCTTGAGTCATAATAAGGGTCAGTGCACCGTCTTCTGGGTACAACATGACATGAAGGGAACGACATTTCAGGTAGGTACTACCAAGACAAATGCGTAGACGGCCTGTGTGAGACGAAAGGAAAATCAATATCAATATCTCTGTACGAGTGTGTTGACCCACCTATGCCGGTTCATTTTGTTTTCCTAGGGTGTTCTGCAAGCTGTAGTCTGCCCAATCCGGAAACCATGGCACGTTAATCTAGCACAGTGGGGTGTAATGGCGTGCAGACTACCACGCACGGCCAGAAGGTTGACGTGCCACGTACTAGGGACCACAGTTGGTTTGGTCAAAATCCAGCCTTAAACTAGCGCCAATTTCTCCTCTGTTTCACTTAGATAGAAACGATGTGATGAAATTACTTTCCCCAGAGCCGCCTGAACGCAGGATTTATGTGGCGGTAATTAAATCGAGACAAACTATAATGTGTAATATGGCTTCGGGGAGTGGAGAGCCGCAGTGTAATTTCATTTTGGTTATGGAAGAAGTTTCATGGAAACACAAGTCAGGGTGAACATCAGCCTGATGGAAGTCCAGATATCCCTTCGGCTATCCTAAGCAGGTGGACTGACATCTGCTCAAGACTTATGGTCAGTCCAATTGCCATCCTGTCAGGGCCTTGGTTGTCTTGTTTTTATAAATCGCTTCTCGTCTGTCCAAGACTGACATCAGAAAATGAAATAGCCATACGGGAGTTCAATTAAGGGAAACGAAAATAACCTGCTCATGATGAATCAGTAATACCCATGATGGATGGTTTGCATTAACCGTCCCAATCAGAATAAACATGCGTGACAACTCAATGTCTTCTCAATAGGCTTATCAATACATCCGGCACTATGCAAGTATGCATTTACACAACAATGTACATTCACCTCATAATGATGCGATCCAGGGTCCAGGGTTGGCCTAATGCTACCTTTAAGAAGCTAGACTTCCAGTTGATTTCCATATACTCTAATGATAGCAGATCTATCGCTCCTCCCACAAGTTGTGCGCATGCCCAGACCAATGTTTGCATGCGCGCGTCACTTGGCGTCTCAAAGTAACCAATAGGAATGGGTTTCTGTTGCACATGACTGTAGCACGTGAGAAATTTCCCCGGGGCTAATAATGAACCCACACTCGTTCTTAGAGGACGCGGGTTGAAACATTAAGACTCAATTACATGATCGGACATGAACACGAAGTTCATTTTGTCCTCGAATATTTTGGGAAGGGAAATCTCATTAATATATATATATATATATATTTAATTCATGGTTGTATTTCAACAAAAAACATCCACAATCATATCTCCTCCTCTACAAAATCCAAGGCAGCAAATAATCAATCTTTTCCGGCCCAGGTCACGATGGTTCATACTCGTTTTATTTCTCACTGATCTCTGGACGATGGGAGAGTCAGATAAAAATAGGTATAGAATTTCTGTCAGCATGATAGGTTCTTTGTCTCCGTACTTTCCTCTCTGTTTAATTCCAATGCAATTTTCCTCGTTCAGGTTCTTTTCTCAAACCCCCTGTACTTTCCCCTCAGCCTAGCGTGGGCATGTCTCTATTCACCATTGTACATCCCAATGTTTCCCCCTCTGGGTACGGTAAAGCGCTAACAAACCTACTGCACGAGAGCTTGAAATAAATCATGTGAGTGAGAATCCAAACGATTTCTATCTGCTGCCAATGGGAAGGATTATTCATAATGCTATTAGCTCTGTACATGTGCAATTTTTTTCTTACTTATTCTATCAAAATGCACATACCAGAAACCACGTAGGCGGAAATATATATTCTCGTTTTGTGATATCTTTGCCGTTTGACACCTTGCATCTTTCAAAAGGCAGAAAAACAACCAGGTTTTTTTATGAAACGTTGAAAACAAATTCTCAAAGAACTTGGAGTACGGGGAAGGGTTCAGGAGAGGTTGAAGTTGTCAACATTAATAATAATATTGGTGCGTGTTCTGAGATGACTTTTCCTTCACCATGTGAAGAACTGATGGCTATTCTACTAAACATATAGCAACATCTAGCCTTTTAGTAAGACAGGTGTGAAATAAAAGAATTCAATTTGAAAGTTATAACAATTACTGTTGCAAACCGTAATAGGCCTACTGACTTCAATGACCAAAATGCAATCTCAAGAATAAAGCGCCTGACGTTTCGAACCTAGTTTCGACCCTTTCTCAAAGCAGAATATTTTTTTATATATTTCTGTAGGCCTAACAGATGAATAGAAATGTGCATTTTTTAAAGACTACCTCTTGTTTTTGCATTTCACTACAGCATAATATTTCTGTAGGGTTAGAATTTAAATTAGTTGCAAATGTGTCTTACTTTGAATTTCAAGGGCTTTGCATCTGACGTCATCATTTCTTGGCCGTAGACTGACGAAGTCGTGCCTCCTTTTTTCTGTTGGCCATTACAGGTATGACGGCTTATTGTGTATTTCATAGCATGATATATGCTATATTGACTTGATCCGTTTAGTTGATATTTGTGAGTGATCAATCGCCCTTTCCAAAAATTGTCCATATTATTTTTGTTCAGAGTGTTATCTGTATGTTTAGTGTGTGGATCAACCTTCATTATTGATCATATCGTGCTCCCTGATCGATTATAACTGCGGACGTCATACGTTGATTTCTCAGTTTTCGTTGATTTGTTATAATCGTTTTGAGATTTTGTTTAGATGTGTAATATAACTTACCGGTATTTAATGCAATCTGCGTGACACATGATGACACTGTTTTTGACCGAAGACTAACCAAGTCGTTAAATTCCTTCATGTTTCTCTTCGCCATTTGTACAGCAATAAACTCGATTGACGAAACGAAAGTCTCCCTGTACTGACTAGCGTCACTTATACGATAATATTGAGGCATTGTTTATCTTTATAAAGATTGGATCACGGCATACGTGGCAAATTTTCCCTAACTCCCAATAATTACCTTCGTATATGTAACGCATGCTACTATGAATGACACAGTGGTACGGCGTGCAAAATGTGACATTTTAAACTCAAACAGAAAAAAGGCTTGTTCCGTTTGTATTGCGGTATTTTCAGTAGTAACCATTATATTTCAGATAAGATACTGGATGAAACCAATAATTCAGTATATAATCGAATCTTTTGAAGGTATATTGTTCTAAGAAAGAAATGTCCGTTTCTGGATGAAATGTTACATTTGCACGCCATACACTGAAATTGAACCGATGCTATATTTTATGGTGCAAAGATGAATAGTACTTGAGCACATGGAGATTTGCATATAAATTACCTTAACCACACGAAGCGAAAACATCACAGAAAGTCAAATTGTATTGTATGCATGTACAACTGGTTATTTACGACCCATCTTTATGATTTTAGTTCACCGTCAGTCTGCATAATATTTAGAAGCAGCAATTAGGAAGTAGAACCTAGTTTCACCATGGCAACATTTGTAAAATACATGTAATGGCTTTTAGGAAGGAATGTCCAACCTTGACGCTGTCCATTCTACGGTTGCCGTTGGTATTTACGGGGACAGACACACGTGCAAGGAAACCACATTTTAAATTTTCAGAAGACTTAGTATGATTTAATTTCTAGCAAGAATCTTTCCGAAGGCGTAATGACAGGGGTAGCTCTTCGAAATGCAATGTTTAGCTTCGGTAAAATATTTAAGGACAAGAAAATATAGATTATGTACAGCAGATTGTTATAAAAAAAGTCCTGATCATTAGTAGGTGTTCAAAAAGGGAAAACAGGGCGAGAAAGTGCTGTTCATAAATTCTGAGGCAAATTCACAGACACATCAAACCGAAAGGGAAATAATTGCATGTGCTCAACAATAGCAATAATTTATTTACATCCAAATTTGCGTCATTAAAAAATATAACCACAAGACGACGAGAAGAACAGCCAACAAATTATTCGACGGACAGGGATTATCATCTCCTTATGATCGACAGAGAAAAATATGCAACGCCCTCAAGAATGTATGCATCGTTTTCCGTCTAATGTGATAACAAACCTCCGCTGTCCTTCAGTATGAAATCATAATGCTCTTGTCGACAAAGACACCACTGAATTTCCTGTAAAATTTGCTCAACAATCATCACGTTTCACTGTCCAGTTTCTCACACAAATTTTGAAAAAGAGGAAAATACGATTATTCCGCTGAACATTGCCAGGAATCGATTTTGTCGGTCGAATGACGATGAGATTGAAAACACGGACCAGCCACAAGTAATACGAACAAACCCCAAACACGGCCAGAGAGAGGCCTATATGTCTGCTTCATCGTCCAATCACCCTTTCCACTGAAACCATTTCATTTTGAAGAAGCGGTGCTTTTGGTGCAAGAGTGTCTGCGTTTGCTATGACAACGTGTCTTCGTGACAGCAGGCTGTTCGTATAAGCTGTGAGTACATAACTGAGTGTTGATACATCTGGCGGTCTATCGTTCAGAGACGAGATCTGGCCAGGGTAGGAAGGGACAGTAAGAGACATTCGTGCTTGGCCTAGCACGCTCTAGACCCGCCCAGCCTTGCTGGATAAATTGAAAGGAAAGATGGAATAGAGATACAAGCCAACACTAACCACTGCCTCTTCAAACATGCATGCACACTCAGGTTTAAGTAAGAGATAACAGTAAGGAAGAATTCAGAAATCAGTACTGCCTTCAAATTGGTTTGTGGTTTCAAATTCCCCATGCGTATATGGACAATAATAAATAGTCTTCCAACATGCATTTGTAATCAATTTAAGATATAAATATATAAATATAGGTATTGATATGTAGATAAACCAATTCTGAATAAAAATATTAATATAAAGTCACGTACCACAGAGTAGGATATTTAAAATAAAGAAATGTTTGAATCAAAAGTCGCCGTAGGCCAAATGAGAAAGCTGGCCATAATTAACTATTGGATTGAATCTATGCACGGTTAAACACATTCAGCTACTGTGGTCGTGTGTGGAACTAATCGAATCATGCCATATGTGAACTCAGCAGCCGGTCGTCAGTCTAGGGTAGACTACGGACCTGCAATGTCCGTCTTCACTAATACATCTTGGCGTTTCCAAGCCTGGTACATTCATCCCCGCCTAACTCATCTTTCCACACCCATCCCTACACTGACAATGTTCCTTGTAATCAAGATGGCTTGGTTAAACACTAATCGTGTTTGGCAGACACAAGCGTACATTAGTACACTGCACTCGTCTCTGACGTTTTTACGTGAGTTGGAGTAACACGTGAGATGCAGATACAATCATTGCTACCTCAGCATTCAAACAGTATCAACCAAACCTATTCCAAGTCATGTCGACTGAAACGTAGCCACCCTTCACATCGCCATCTTGTTACTCCCAAACTATGCATACCCAGTGCATACATTCTCCTATGGACGTTTACCAAATAGGCTTAGGCTCGGGCTTAGGCTGTGGTCGTGTTTATAATTATTACTCGTTATTACATCAGAGGGATCTATGAACAAGCGTTTGGGCCCAGTTTCGTGGTGAATACCCTGTATCTTTAACCTTAAACAAACCACAAATTCGATGTTCAGGTTTGGTCAGACGGAGATGAAGCCTAAACCAAAGCCTAAGTCTTTATTTCGTAAAGGGCCTATGCCCACAGCAGTGTGTCTCAATCTGTACACAGCTTTAATCTTCCTGCAGTAAAATGGCGACGGGGGCTTCATTTTTTCGACGCCTTTTCCCCCGACGATCTGAATAAATGCATGCACAATACAGATGTGCAGTTCAACCTCGAACCCCAACAACTTGTGAATTCAGCAGTAAGGTACTTTGCTGGGCCCCTTGTTAAGCATTCGTTTGGGCGGGCTGGTAAGTTCATATCATACATGCCTTGCCTGTGCATTGATAGTAATTCTTAAAAATAGTAAACACAGAGAAAGCCCAGTGCTTGCCCAAATCAATCTTAAAGACAATAAATAACTAATGACCTTTTATTTATCAAACATGAGAAGGGCCTGACGTTTCAATCCCAGCAGGACCTTTCAAAAACGCCGCTTCTAATGTTTGATTTTAAATGTTTGATTTTTTTTTTTCAGTGCAGTTTGCAACATGTTTGCATATCACTATATACTATTTATGAAGTTATCACAATTATTAGCGTTTGTGACTAAATTCCGAGGGAAAGAATCTACTCATACTCGATTCCTGCAACCAAATGTGCATACAAAGCGTCGGGGGCAAAACTCGGATTGATAATATGAATATTCAACAGGGTTGATGTAATCGCCACAAAGATAAAAAAAAATTCCCAGTTTCAATATTTCAGTGGCAAACGTAAAGCAATCACTGCATATATTAAACATTTCAATGAAAAGGAAACATGGTCACGGTTGTATTTAATCAGGTTCTAATCTAATGCTGAATGGGATATCGTATGTTCCATGCACTGCTTCTCAAATTGAATAGTTTACGGATTGAATTCTACACGGGCGATTTTTGATCGAAGAAGATACAAACCATACCAGCCCAATTATGATTTAGAGGGTGATAAATATAGGCAATTCAGAAATGCAGTTCAAACAAAGAAAGAATGTTGACTTTGCTGACCTCAACTTCGGACCTTTTTCAAAATCCCGACTCTGACTCGGGCTGTGACTCTGACTCAGACTCAGGCTCAGGCTCTGAGTTAGGCCCTGGCTCTGGTATTGGCTGTGGCTCTTGCTCAGGCTAAGGCTCAGGCTCTGAATTAGGCCCTGGCTCTGGTATTGGTTGTGGCTCTGGCTCAGGCTAAGGCTCAGGCTCTGATTTAGGCCCTGGCTCTGGTATTGGCTGTGGCTCTGGCTCAGGCTAAGGCTCAGGCTCTGATTTAGGCCCTGGCTCTGGTATTGGCTGTGCCTCTGGCTCAGGCTAAGGCTCAGGCTCTGAGTTAGGCCCTGGCTCTGGTATTGGCTGTGGCTCTGGCTCAGGCTAAGGCTCAGGCTCTGATTTAGGCCCTGGCTCTGGTATTGGCTGTGGCTGTGGCTCAGGCTAAGGCTCAGGCTCTGAGTTAGGCCCTGGCTCTGGTATTGGCTGTGGCTCTGGCTCAGGCTAAGGCTCAGGCTCTGATTTAGGCCCTGGCTCTGGTATTGGCTGTGCCTCTGGCTCAGGCTAAGGCTCAGGCTCTGAGTTAGGCCCTGGCTCTGGTATTGGCTGTGGCTCTGGCTCAGGCTAAGGCTCAGGCTCTGATTTAGGCCCTGGCTCTGGTATTGGCTGTGGCTCTGGCTCAGGCTAAGGCTCAGGCTCTGATTTAGGCCCTGGCTCTGGTATTGGCTGTGCCTCTGGCTCAGGTTCTGGCGCTGGCTCTGGTTCTGACTCTGGCTCTGAATCAGACATCGGACTCATTTCTGACATCATCGCTTGTAAAAATGCGGGGACAATATTTGAAGCATATTCTAACCCGCGCTGAATAAGATGGAGAGGCTGCCACATTAAAACTCATGCTGTGTTTTGAGCTGATAGATGTCGAGGACTATAGGGACTCCTATGCTCTGGACGTCCATGCACGTCTTTGAGCTTAAGCAGAGGGAGTCGATTCAATGGGTGTACCGTAGCAGATTTCAACATGGATCATTTTTCAATTAAACCGACCTTATAATGGTTAGCCTACTACCCAAAATGAAAACGTATACGCAATACAATAGGGCGGAGTGATTGCTCAAGAATAAGGTTACAGATTTGTGGGATTTATTTCGTTTCTATGTAAAATATGAAGGCAAAAGGCTGGCTAGTTCAATGTGAGTTCGGCTTTTGCAAACCTCGTGTAGAGAAATGCCTGCAAACGTTTTCACTTCTATCGAGACTTTTGACGAGCTATGGATAGAATCACGGTTTTAAAATTCACCGCCTGGTATAAAACTAACGAGCATGTCATTACCGCAGACTCCCCTATGAATAATTCCACATCAAGCAGACAGTTTGTGGCGGTATATTGACAGCAAGGTCAGTAGTTATTGCACTCTTCAGACACACAATCGATATCGTTATCATAAGGCTATGGTGCAAATGTTCCTCCAATTCATTTGTAATGTCAAGTGTTTCAGCGGTATGCTTTGAGGCAAAACCACCTGCCAGCGTGGAAGGGACAACCGCGAGGGGGGGGGGGGGCTAGTAGAACCTCAATGAAGACATCGATCCGTGAACGACGAGAGGCAACAGCGAAGGAACTAATGACATCCCCAACTGCTCCTTCATTCCATTCCTTCCTGGCTGTCAAACAGAGGCAGGAAAGTAAAGGTATCTGTAGCCGCTGGACAGATTGAAGACAAACCTTTGGTTAAATATTTCCAAGAGAGAGAGAGAATGTGTGGGTGAATATTTGGCAGTGCTGTAGCCATTCCTCATCACATAACTGAACATGAACAGTGCTTCCAGGCACGCAGTGGTATCCTTCGTGATCTAGTCTGCCCTTCTTTGTTATTGTTGCCCATTGTGATGGCCCTGAGTGCTTCATTGAATAGTGATCCTACGTGCCAGTTATACTTAGCTGAACACTCCACATACGGACACTTCCAAGTCTTCTTGACAATCTGTGATATATGTCTCCTGGGCAGATGGGTCAGCATTTGTAAATCCTGCTTGTTACCGGCCACGACGATGGGGATATCGCAGCCTCCTTCCACCTCGTAGCAGTCCAAGATCTGCTCGCGTAGATCTTTGATGTACTGGAAGCTATCCTGGGAAGTGATGTCATAGATGAAGACCAGAGCTGACGCCGTTCCAATAGCCGTGGCATGGGACTGCAACTCATCCCAGCTCGACCCCGTGGTGTGACCGTCACACGGCCGACAGTCAAAGGGAGCGAAAGGGATGACGGGGATGTCGATTAAGTTCATCTCGTAGAGCTGGTTATTGGCCACTACGGCGGTCGTGTAGACGCAGGCACTGGTGGTGGGGTGGTGCTTCTGAACAAAATGACAACGGCAGTATTGTTCGATCAGAGCTGTCTTACCTACAGAGGGTGCCCCGAGGACTACAATGTCCAGCTGGTCCATATCAGAGGTACATTGACGGTAGAGCTCACAGAGCGAGTGCAAGGACATTTCAGGAGTCATGGGTGACGGTGAGAGTCCAGCCAAGGCAGGGAGGAGGTGACTTAGTGGTGCAGGTAAGAAGTTCGGTGTAGCTCGGTGCAGCGTTAGACTACCTCTCCAGGCAGCTCGGTCACATGTGGATGTCTGACCACTGTAGCCCTCTCACTTGCCTCCTACACGACTATCTATCTCATCCGGACCCACTCATGCAGTGCTGTGACGGCCGCAGCATCCTCACTGAGTCTGTGCCGCAGATACATTTCTACTTGATGCGTGAGTCGTGTGCAAATGGCAGAGAGTGAAGTGCGTCGCCCACACACCAGGCGGCAAGTGACTGAAGAGCCCGACATACAAACCACCGCTTGGTCCACCGGTATCCCATTCAGCCACAGCACCGTGGCATTTAATGATGCGGGCAACTGTGATATGAATCCGGCACAGCTCAATCAAAGAGCGCGGGAAAGTGCCATGCTTTTTAGACACTTTCTCATCACCCGAAGTCGGACGAAGTAAAGAAATGAAAGAAGAGGGAGGGAAGCTTCCACTCAACGCCAACGACTGAATGCAAATGCACCGAGTCACTCGTAATGCGTCATGTACGTGCTCTGTCGTCGGATAGGCAAGTCACGTGACCGGCGCGGTGTTGGACGACTGTGATGTCACAAACCACCGGCAAGCGCGCCGTGCATCAGCGCAGCGTGGCTTGTCGTCATGAATACAGGTGTATAGGGCCCTGTTGCCGCCTTGTAAACGTTGTAGTCGCCAATTCGTCCCCTCAAATGGGGGAAGAGCTTTGAGAGAGAAGGAAATACTGAAGCACATCTAGTGAGGGGTTTTCTGTAGATTTCCGCGCCCAAAGGGTCGCTTGGGTTTAGAAATTGTATCCATGCACCCTTCTCCTCCTTGCTAAGTGAGTCCATTGCATGACATATGCCTACATTGAGTACTGAGGGGAGATATTTCATGAGGAGAGAATTGGAGTCTGAGAGCGACTGTGCCACACAGCCTAGATGGCAGTGGCTGTAGTAGTTCTCTTAGCTCAGTAATATGATAGTGGTTTCTCGTGGAGAACCATTGATTGGACGCACCTCTGGCAATCGCTGCAGCCCTGGGCTTGAACAAAAATGCTTAATATCGGTCCAACTGGGCCAGCCAGAATGTTCATCATAGTATACCAAATAAAAAGGATGTAAAGGGTGAAAAGGGTGAAAATATTAGACAGCTATTTCAATACTTAATGAAAATGGAATACATGTATTAAATTGAAATATAAACACTACCCACAATCTCATATGAAAAACGTTCCAGTCTAGTAATTATTATTTTTTAAAATCTTTTCTCCAATCTGCCTCGGCTTATTCAATAGTCTCACGCCCGTTCATGGCGTCTCTGCACAAATTACATACAAGTACATTGATTTATTCATGTTATCAAAAAGTCCTTTTAAACGTTCATAATATTTCGCTCATCATAATAATGTCTGTCAAAGAGAAAAAAATATGATTTGAATCAAATTGTTCCTCCAATGTTATCTTCATGATTCAGCTAATTAAATCAAAACTATCGTCAAACAAATGAAGGGGGAAAAACCTTTAAAAAAAAATAATTGTAAAAAAGACAAAGACTACTGACTAGATCGGGGCTTGAACCGAAGACATCTGGTGTTGCGTACCAGTGCTCTTACCATCTGAGCTATCCAGCCCTTAGATGGCGGCCTTCCTAAATAGTCTGCTTGTTTTTGCCGGAGTTAAAAATAAAAACAGGCGGCGTTTTGATCAAAGCAGGCCTTTTACAAGCCCCCATCCTTGTAATATCAAGCTTTGAATTGTTGATTTGTTGAATGTCACATCTTAGTAATGAGCGAGCCAATCTCTTGCCCGTATTATCCACTGTAGGAAGAGTAACTTCACATTGCAGATCAGTGAAGATGCATTATAGTTCATCGAGTCACTCAATACTTTTTTTTCTCTGCCCCACCTGCAGAACCAGGCACTGAGCAGTTCCATGACGCGGCAAAATAGCCCTGCAAGATTGTTTACATGTTCTCATCAGCTTGTGTAACGAGCGTAATCACATTGAGCGTAAATATCCCTTGGACCAGACGAGGCTCTTTAACAAGTCGAGACATGATCAGCATAATATCACTGCGATCTTTATTCCCTCCCATCCCTAACGCTGTGCCTGATGAATAATTATATGGAACTGCTGTGTGGCTTCCCCCACCATCCAAATGTCGGGAAGAATATAGGCTATGGTTTTATCCCATCTTGAACCTACGTGTTCAAATGTACGGACTCCTTCCGTCTAGCATAGGCGGGGATTGCTTTATTCAGAACGTGACTATTCTCCATTTGCTCAGATTTAACCCTGTTAGGATGACATAATGAAAGGGGTTAGCATTGAAGGGGAAGGGGGAGGGAGAGGAGGAGGAGGAGGAGGAGGAGGAGGAGAGGGGAGGCGTTGGGTAGCTGGCGTCTTGGTACAGACTTAGCCTCGTTACGGCGTGGGTGCATTGACAGGATTAAGGATTAGCTTGCCAGCTACACGCAGTGGGCCATATTGGATAGCAAACGTTGCCCGGGGTGCTTTCATGCCCAGACTCTTTGGGATCAAAGGATGATATGTTGTTCCATCGTTCTATCTAAGCATAGAGGCATGGAAATCTAAGTAGGATAGAGGTACAGTCAGGGGAAAAGGGTGCTGTAGGCTAAAATATGACCCAAAAGGGTGATCTTTCAAAGAACACTGAATTCATTTTGAATGCCGTATTACTGGAGGTTTTGATATTTCTTTTATAGCATACTTTGGGGAGTACTGTGTATTGCGAAATACTACTGACTAAAATGATCAAAATGCGAATATTGAACATGGACCTGACGTTCCGATCCTAACAGGACCTTTCTCAAAGGCAAAGTATTTCTCAAGGGGCACACTATTTATAAGAAGTAGAATATGACCCTGCTATTTCCTAAAAGTCACTTTAGGAGTCATTCATTAATTCTACTACAAGATTTCTTATTTTTTATGATCATGAAAACAATAAACCTTTTAAGTAAACAGATTTTCACCAAAACAAACAAATTGTGCACGTATTTTTTTGCATGATCTTGAAATTTAAACTTATATACTGAATTATTTTGTATTGGAATTTTCATAAAAAAAACTTTATAATGACATGTTTGATTACACACAGGTGCTTATGCTTTCCATCCGACTTGAAAGACTCAAACACAACTCAAAGATCCTGTATTGGGTAACACTCAAATGTAAGAGTTACCATGACAACCGGTCAACGTGACGGAAATCAAACTCCAGGCATTGAGCGCTTTGGGTGTCACGGGTAAGAGGCGGTGGTTGCCAGGGCTACGTGTCCAAGCATCGATCATGGAGATTGTGACCTACAGGATGTCCGCCCATTTCCAACTCATGAAAACTTCCTCGGAACTTCTACCTTTGCCTTCACATCCATCCCAACTTTGTAAGAAATGATGTTGTGGCTTTTGTCAATCAAAATCCCAAATTTCAACAGACTGTCCTTGAAAATATAGGAAAGCTCCCCTACTTGATTGCATTTCACTTTATTGTTCTCTTCTGCGTGTCTAGCTTGAATCATAAATCAGAACGTCTAAAACATCTGGAACATCAACAGAGGGCGCTATATGTAAAAGACAAGGACCAACTTGAAAGACACAGAGATTTTGTATTATTTGCTGAGAATGTAGACAATAAATGTCTCCATTCTGCAAAAACCAATCCTGAAAAAAAGACCCGAGAAAAATAGACGATGTAAGTACAGGGACTAATGTATGCCTACAGGACCAGATTTGTGTTGTAATGAAATTAGCTCAAGGTCGTTAAGCAGTCAATTAATATTTGGACTTGATAGGAAATTCCTGGTTAGTCAGTCTCGATGCAGACGAGTATCATGGCCTTTTTATTCCGATGGAAGTCATGCAATATGAGGCAGCCCTGGGTGCGCTGACTGCTAATGGTAGCATGCAAGCAGTCTATCTACATGCACCACACAAACACATTGTGCATTAGAGTTCAGTCACCGCCAGACAACCAGTGTGCAGTCTGGTGCTTTATATCATTGACCGACATCACCGCGATCTCCGATATGACCACGGGGCATCGGACCTCTCAAATACCATGGCTAGACTAGAGGCAACGAAAACAAACCTGCTTCTAGAAAACTGGGAACATCTACAGGTGCGTGGACTGACAATCGTTTGTTGGTGTATACATGTACATGTATTAGCATCAGCTGAACCCATAGCACTGGCTGGGATACGTCACAGTGTTTCTCATCTGACATACATTGGCACGCGCGTAGAATTGATGACGAATCCCACACGTATATTTTAATTGGATAACAATTCCCTTCATTAAGCGAGGTCAAAGAAGGTTGAATGAACAGCGCTTCTAAGTACGCCTTGGTGGCAGACCCCAAAATGGAAATACATGTCGGCATACAGAATGAATCTTGTATCTAAGATTCGAATGGTTTATCCAATGGTTTATTTCATGAAACCCACCGTCAATCTCAAGACGATGTACGATGCAAGGAAACCAGTATAGCTTATTAAGATTTACGACGGACTATGCATGGTAAGTTGAATTACGATGCATCATAAGGCTTTGTGAAATCCTACCCACGTGTCCTAGTTCCAAGACTCATCTCCGATTTATCCACCTCATGACAGTCCGTCTATTTATAACCCCCTTGAAACTTTTTACCTTCAAATCAATTTTACCGATTTGGCGTGACCTCAGGGCGTGATTGAATACTAAACCATTAGGTTCATAGGACAAACATCTCCAGATGCGTTTAGCTGAAGATTGCAGTTTCACGGGTCACCCTTTTCATCACAATTGTTGTTATCCAAACCAGAGGGAGGAACATCTGTGAGATAGATAGGAGATGCATATGAATTGACATCTGTAAATCCTTCACTCTATCGTCTCAGGGTTTCAATGGTGTGGGAGCAAATACTGGTTGTGAGGAATGTTCTCTATATGAACAGAGCAGACAATTGGTAGCAGACTGTATGCAGATCGTGCGAGCACGCCGTTTAATCTAATCTGGCCAATAGAGACTCGCGTGTGGGCAAAGGTGTACATACACACCGGCAATGGGCTGTACTTTGTGAACCCGTCATGGGGGGCTCCAAATAAATAACCGCAATCAACCAAAAGGAGACAAAATAAATACGCGACAAGCAGCATTGATTGGTAAGAAAGGGTTGCCATGGAAACAAGGCATAATGTATGCCGCAATGGGCTGGGGTATGCAGAAGTAAACTGGTGAAGAGAATTCTACTGGCATTTCGGTGTTATATACCATTCATGAATTTCTAATAATTCCTCTATCATGAATTAATCCAAACTCAACCGAAGTCAGGATTGATTATAGCTCACCCGTAGACACCACGGCATTATTCATTCATCAGTTAATTAATAACATTTGATGAATACTTCAGCAAACTTCAGGCAATTCAAAACTTCTATAGATTATTTAAGGACATTATACAATGGTGATATACAAAAATGTTGCAAACTGCTTACTGACTAAAATTACCAAAAAGTAAATCTAAAATTTAGTGGGCCTGACGTTTCGATCCTAGCAGGACCTTTCTCAAAGGCAGAGAAAGGTCCTGCTAGGATCGAAACGTCAGGCCCACTAAATTTTAGACATTATACAATTTTAGATGTAATTATTTAACGTCGATATTGAGACACATTGAATAAGCTATGCAAGGTTGCAGCCACGCACAGGCTGAAATCACATTACCTGTAAAGCAAGCCGTGTTTCTTGCTAATTAGCGAGTTAACGTCATTACAAGCCGATTATTATGAGATTATATTGCCTATAGGCCACCGACATGACGTTGTACAGAGTGGCAAAGCAGCTACACATTGGTTGGAATCAAATGTTTACATTGGGCTCCGCAAGCTGCCGAAGTCTTTCAAAGCACCACTCGTCGTGAATTCAACAAAACGAATTGCCGCCAAGCGCACGAAATGAAACAGAAAAAAGAGACAATTAACGATTGACGAGAAGAACCATTGAATGTGCCGAGCATTGTGTGTGTGTTGAGGTAGCTCGGGGCGACATGAGAGCAGCCATTAGCCCACGAGCAAGACCTGAGAGTTCTCAACATTATCAGCGTAAAGAGAATGAATTAAGAGCGATGGTCTGATCTACTGGTGTGAAGAAGCAGAAATTAAAACACCTGAAATGTTACCTGAGGAAGGAAAAGCAATTTATTTTGAGATTATTGGAAGGTGGAATCACCTCATGGCATCATACTTCAATTGAGAACTGATTAAGCGGAGGACGATGAAAGGATTTAACGATCGAGTGATGAAGTATCTATGGTTACTAAATGTCGCAAACTCATGAATAATATTTATAACTACAGTACATATAGGGCCTAAGCTCGATGGTTCATGGGATAAGATATTAACATTTAATGTTGCATAGTAACACGTATGGAAGTGGATTGACAGATTAACCTTTTTTAAGATAGAGAGGTTACTCAAATAAATTTCTTGATCTCAAATAAATTCTTGGAATAGAAAGCGATGTGTGTAAATTGTTATTTCTTTTGTCTTGGATTAATCATTCAAACAATACATGGGTACGGATGGTTTAAAGAAAATAGATGAAGTGAAAAGTGGCTGTTCGATTACGAAATGGTTCACAAGGTACGCAGGGTGAATTATAAACGGCCAACCACAAACAAATATCGTTAATTTCTTGTTGCAGCGCTGCGCTGCCCCACGGAAGCCCACGTTACACGCTCGAATGGTCCGCTAAGGGCTTCACATCATTTACTTGACTAAATCCCATTTTCCGGTTTGTTGTTTTCTGCTCATGCGCACGATCGAGTTTCCTCGGCCGGGAATGGCGCCGGAAGAAGGCACGATTTGATCGGTGCTCCCAGAGAGACTCAAGATTAGATCGTCTTGAACTAACCCAGCCAAGTTCAAGAAGACCTGGCTATATATGGGTGCAATATGCAATGCTAGACCTCATCTCTCCGTGTTAGCATATCATACGCCACTTACAAAAATAGCGAGCATTCAACTTGGGAATTATCTGGGAGGGAAATTGGAAAAACCGACCGTCAACTGAAACAAGATACCGGTGTCTTCACAGTACAAACATAGACGGGAGGGGTAATTCAGCATTGAAGTAAGGCCAAATCCCCAGCACCTATAGATGGATACATGCGGTGGGTATATGGACTGTGAAGCTAACCTATCAGCACATAGTGTGATTGAAACCCAGGTCACCATAAGT
Source organism: Luidia sarsii (assembly GCA_949987565.1). NCBI lineage: Eukaryota > Metazoa > Echinodermata > Asteroidea > Paxillosida > Luidiidae > Luidia > Luidia sarsii. The sequence continues at coordinate 26,572,444 of OX465105.1, read as the reverse complement.
AGAAGGTGAGGCATATCACACGATGACACATTGCATCTAGGGAAACCTCCTTCCCTGCACCTTGTTGTAACACCTCATGTGTCACATACAGTGTACCAGGCCACCCTTTATTTCCACTATTTAGTCTCCCCAGCCTTGAAGTACCATCCCCTTGGAGGTCTACCCAAAAGGGCCCTTTTCTCCCTTAGGCTCAGATTTAGGCTCCAATTCGTCCGTCCATTTGAAATAAAGCTAGACATGAAAACGATAAGCGCAGGGCTTGAGGAAGCTTACACAATTATGAAAGAGACTCACAATCTTCAACATAAAGGGCTTCAACCTGTGATGTCAGCTTTTCACGTTTGGACTAAGAATGCATCCCATCCCTTTAAAATATTAACAGTGTTCTACCCATAGATGCTTCTTTTTCAAAATCTAGCTGAGACTCAGGCATTGACTTGGTCTCTAAATCTTCCACCGATCTTAAAGTACAAGCAATGAAAGGGGCGAGGCATTTGGCTCTGGGTTTTATAGAGAAGATTCCCTGTTTTGAAAAGGAAGATTGTGAAGCTTCAACTTCAACACAGGACCCCAAGCCAGAAATGTTCAGCTTTAGAATAGCAGAGGTGAAGCTGGGAACGAAGCTTAAGTCTGGTTTGCAAAAGGCTCAATCCTTTCCATCTATAACCATCTTATACATTCATTCCCCAGGCAGTCTTGCACTGAGAATACACCACATGCATCCACCCTGGATCGCGCAAGAAGTTTAATGCATAATATCGCAATTACCCTTACGACCAGCATGGACGCATCCTAGCCATCTCACACCTTACAAGAATGGGCCATAATACCCCACATAGCCGCCTATAGGATAGAAGCTCCACGTAATTCCAAGCAACAGGGGATCATTCAGCGACTCTGGCCATCATTAAGGTGTTTTTTTTCTCTCATGCAAGTAATGCCATTATCCATGCATAAGCTAGTCTGGCTGACTCAATTTCCCACGCATTAAACTCAAAGACCGCCGCCTAGTGACTACACAAAACACACGCACTAAGAAACCGGTGGATAAAAAAGACACTACAAGCCGGTTTCATGCCATTTGAACAGATGTATTCCTAAATCAATGGATTGATCACGCTGTGCTGCATAATTTCGCTTCCCAATGATGCAATTATGTCTAAAATGTTATCACGGGCCGCACAACCATCTCCTCATATACTTTTATCAATGTCAGTTTAAGGGCTTTAGGATTTGTATTACTCTATGCACGTAGTCGTTGTATTTGGTACTGCACTAACAACTAGGCCATATATCCTACCGCGAAGGTATGCCAAGTACTCTACCTGTACCGGGATCGTCTGAATTCAATGTAAATGAATTCATAAAATAAATGAATAAAAATGAATGAATAAAATGAATTCAGTAAATGAATTCAATGTAAAAGAGAAACTGAACATTGGGAAAAAGACTGCCTACTGGCAATGGTCTGATTAATGATTTCATGATCACCGAAACATTAATATAATGTTAGTTATATAATCCCGAATGAATTAAATGTATTACCTTATTTAATCAACATCATTTTGTTTTCACACACAATAATTATCATATTGATGATCACGATATTGTCCCATTTACTGCACGCCAATTTGCACCGCATTTTAATCTAATTCAAAACAGGCAAAGTACCTAGTATTATTAAATTTCCACCCCTACCTTCCGCCCTATTCTTAAACGCATTCATACTATATCGATTTCCTTTATTGGTTGTTCTGAATATGGTTTCATTTAATAAAAGCAGGCTTTGGTTCTTGGCTGACTGGCCCGTCTAGAATTGCCTCGGGATATAACGAACCCATGGTATAATTTGACTTACAATAACAGACACATATGGAAATTGGAAGGATATTTGAGCCAACCAAATACATTCCTCTGTTGTTTGAACTACCGGGTGGTTAGACTCACACCTACAGGCCAAAACAAAAACCGAAGCAAATTGCGGTCAACCTATTTCCCCAGATTCGACAAAAATCTAAGTTTTCGGGAAATGCTACTAAGAACATGAACTTTTCGAATGAATTATGTGTAATCAGTAACCCCTATAGATTTGTATCTTTATCTGTGAAGGTAATTCGAAGCAAATTAATTCCTTTAGACATTTTAAGTTCTATAGTTCCTCCCTCTTAGCCCCAAATGTCCAAGCCAGGACGCACGAACCATTTTGATCTAGTCAACTCTCTGGAACCATTTGCTAGGAGGAATCCCATCACATCTCCTTCCCTCATCGAGTTGTTTGTCATCAGAGCAAACTGTTTCTTGGTCAGACCGACTGGAGACGATCTTGATGGAAGAGAACCAAGTAAGACAAGCAACGTATCGCTTCCATATCTTACTAACCTGGATGAAGGCGAATCAATGATATTGGACGAGGTACGCTTTGAGACCGGCGCACCTCGACGGCACTGGCGTTTATTTGCCCGTGCGTGGGTGGCCCGTTATATTCAGACGAGCAAGCATGCCGCTATGCCACACGTCTTGAATTCTGGAATTACCACGTGCTGAATTTACCCTCAACAAGCCAGGAGGGTGTCCTTGTGTTCATCTTGGCTCTGACTACAATAGAGGTTTGATTACAGCAAACCAGTTTTCCTTCATGAATCCCATCAATTAATAGTAGTCATCGTAGAATGAAGGTTTTCTACTAACACCCTGGCAATTTCACTCGCAATTTGACACTTTGAATGAGAATCAATTTGGGTGCATAGCTCACATAGGTTACATTGTTCTTACATATTGTTTGTACACAATGACGTCGGAATACACATGATGCCAACAGTGCTAGCAGTGTTCTCAGCTAAACAGAATACGATATACAACACCGAAGCTATCAAGAAAGTATAAATAAAACTTACTCATCCTCTTAATCAACGATTGTTCATAATACAAAGCATATATTCCAAGCTAGTTCTGGGTACTTACCTCCTCGTTCGACTATCTGGCTCTCCTGTTAAGAGTTACAGAGATGGGTAATGTGAGCACGCAAACATTGACAGCACTGGTTTATTTCCCCCAGGGACATGGCACTGTAGGCAAGCAAGGCCCTACAGCGTTAAGTGTGTGAGTAGAAGAAGCCAAGCGCTCAGTCCAATCTACTCTTACTCGATTCAATTAGTGCGCTGCGCTGTCACTTCACGCCTTACACACGAATGACACTAGGAATAACCATACAGTATACAACATACAAGTATATCATGTAATGCATGCAATAGACCACTACAAGGTCATCACGTTCTTTGCAATCTTAATAATCTCTCAAGCTGCTATGATTCTGATAAATCTTGTATAGTGAGGTTTTCATTGTTGATCAATACACGCATTAGAATAGGATCTGTTCACAAACAATACCGGCGCTGTGACTCCTGTAGGGTCAACGGTTCTCCTGAAGGACTCTAGTTGCGTCGTTCAATGTGCCCCTGGGGCAATGTTCATGTCATTAACTCATAGCAAGGTTATGTGACATCACTGGGACTACTCACTGGTCAATGAAACTCTCGACAAGTTAACAAGACAATCTGCGGGTCAGATAGGCGTATGACAGTCAAACAGGACCTTTCTCGTATGAAGTCAACCACTCCAATGTCAACAATGCACTTTGATATAATAGGCTAAAAAGGCCAAATTTTCCTTTCTAAACGCCATTTAAAAAAAACCATTGTAAATAATTATTTGTAATAATGCTGAAGGATTTCATGAAATTGAAAAAAAATAATATTCCCTTTCAATACTTTCTGCTGTGATTATTTAAGAATTTTATTCTACTTGTGGTCAGTCTATTTCCTGATGAAGTTCCTTAATAATGCATGTACTTTTTTAATTTGCTTGAAGTTTCTCTGACGCAAAATGCTGTAATCTCTAAAAAAAAATGAATTTGGGATTTATTATTGGTACATAATTGCTTTCATTGCTTCACAGTCTCCACCTGTCTATTCAACCTGTCAGGTAGAAATGATATTTTCAAGGCAAGTATTTGAGCACAGATGCTGGCCATGTATTCATACCATCGAGTTCAGGCTGATGCAATACACTCCATGTTTGTGCATGTGCCCAATATTCGCTCATCCGACAAACTCCGATGACATTTCGCTCACAGCTTCCTCCTCGAGTCCCGATGGCCCAAGAAAATTGGGGATTTTTTTCCTTTCGCGCGTGACGACGAGTGAAGCCCCTCGGAGGTAGTGACGGTAATACGAATTTGGTGGCAGTTGTGATGCAGCACCTGCTGGGATAATGGCGGGCTTGGCCTTGAGTCAAGGCGAGGAATATCTAGGTTACTTCGTGGACACGGAGAGGAAAGAGGCTGGTGTAGCAATCTTATTAAGACCTGTCAATCAGCTGAGAGTATTAACCTACAAAATGTAGCCGGCTATCTTTATGATAATTAGCTGGACGTTGAGAGTGACGAGGGTTACGATGCACGCAAGGCGTAGGATTTATACAACGTTGAAATATCAATGACATGTCTGAACAACTAGGTTGTCCTCACATCCATGAAATATCAGAGTATTTCAAGCTTCTATCCATAAAGAGATCGTATATATTTATATGCTTGGGCTTTATAGGGTGGCATTTCATCAAAATAAATTTCATGAACCTAATATTTTTTTCTTTCCAATCAACTCCTTGTCCTAAATCAGAAGCTATGTTCTCACCTACACTAGATTTACACGTTTGGCATCCAAATCAAAACTGGATCAAAGATGAATCTTGGAACTAAATGACGCCTGGCATCCTACATACTGCAGCACAGCCCAAACATACCCCCGGTACATGATTGATGTCAATCCAATCTGTAACACCATGTACAAAGTGGATGTACATTCCCAACCAATACCCCACGGTAGAACGCATCAGAACCCAATGCTAAGATGGAACCCCAATTATACTATGGGTTCCGCACTGGAATTCTAATATACTAGATCTTAATGGCAAAGGCAAATCATACACATAATTATAAGGATGTGTAGAACTGAAAATGCACGCCTTTCGTCTCTTGAAAGACTTCAGGAATTAAACTGCAAAAGACACAGTTCGCTGTCCCATACCATGCATCCAGCAATACTGCGTCTAACCCAATAATCTATCTTGCAAAGACTGCATGCTATAAAAATCGATTCACTGCTAAGGGAAAATTAATGCAAAATGTTTAAACTATTTGAAAAATTGCCTTTTTTTTAAAATTCGGATGCCAATTCTTACAGCGAAATTCAATTGAGAAATTCCAAGTATTAAATCCTAGCTTGAGTTATTGGAATTAAGTATTAAGTCCCGATTCTTCGAAAGTGTCAAGTGACATTTGAGCAGTCTGTTCTTTTACATTGGAGGGTAGGGGAGGGGTTGAGGAGTAATTCCCGCAGGGAATCCTCAGTAAAGTGGGTCGCATTCCACCAGGGGTTAGGAAAGGATTTACCCCGGGACGGTCAGAGAAAGTTCAGGATGAGGGACACATGCCCATTCCAGTTTGTCTCCTGTCAGCACAAATCTCACGTTTGAGAACGGAAGGGGGAAGGAGGTTGGTGAAGAGACAGACAGAGAGAGCAGATGAAGCATTGATCGAAGTTGCTTATCAACACAGATGCTGCAGGACAGTGCATATGGCTGACGCGGCGTGGTCAGCGGCTACTCTCAGCTGTCACGTGGAGTGTGTGAGTAGGGGCATCTCGAGGCTACGTGTCTGGCTAGACAGGCATCCCGTCTGGAGCTAGGGCTTTGCGGGGAATGCAAGTCGCGCATCAGATACCTTAGACTCAATGCGAAGGTATGACCTCCAATCTCATTCTGGAGTTCTCGTCAGCTAGTCTCGCTGGGGCCATAATGAATGGAAAATAAGTGGACGAGGACTGGACATGTTAGAATATCATCACTGATAATTAGCTTAGTGCATATCGGATAACGTTTACGGGTTAGGAACCCAATATGTTTATAACATGCTATCAATTGCTTCGCCGGTCATTTTCAGTCAAACCTTGTATCAATGTATGACTGAAATTGTGTCTATAACCGATGCTATACCGTTCCTCGGTTTCACAGAAAAAAGGGCTGTAGGACTAGGCCTGTGGGTCGTTGAAATGCTGATTATTTTGGCATGTGTTTGTCAAGATAAATCAGGCCTATGGGGTTTAGCACATCACGGTGCTTACTGTGGTCTTTCTTCCATTGGAACACAAATCCTAAACAAGCTCAAATCTCATCAATCACATAAAAGAATAAGAATGCATGACTGCAATGTTTAAATTGAACTATTACTATGTATTTATGCTTATCTGTATGTAATGAAGTGTAAATTGACACTTCACTGTAGTTTTCATAATGTAAGTAGAATACCATGCCTGGCACCTTCGCCCACGATCGCGTGAGTAGCGTTCCACACGCGATGTTAGAACGCGCTCTAGTCCGCATGGACCAATTAGAAGCAAATACAAGCGCGTCTATCATAGCTATCTCCATAACGCTCGCGTGACGAGCGTTCCTCACGCGATGTTAGAACGCGCTCTAGTCCGCATGGACCAATTAGAAGCAAATACAAGCGCGTCTATCATAGCTATCTCCATAACGCTCCCGTGACGAGCGTTCCTCACGCGATGTTAGAACGCGCTCTAGTCCGCATGGACCAATTAGAAGCAAATACAAGCGCGTCTATCATAGCTATCTCCATAACGCTCGCGTGACGAGCGTTCCTCACGCGATGTTAGAACACGCTCTAGTCCGCATGGACCAATTAGAAGCAAATACAAGCGCGTCTATCATAGCTATCTCCATAACGCTCGCGTGACGAGCGTTCCTCACGCGATGTTAGAACGCGCTCTAGTCCGCATGGACCAATTAGAAGCAAATACAAGCGCGTCTATCATAGCTATCTCCATAACGCTCGCGTGACGAGCGTTCCTCACGCGATGTTAGAACGCGCTCTAGTCCGCATGGACCAATTAGAAGCAAATACAAGCGCGTCTATCATAGCTATCTCCATAACGCTTGCGTGACGAGCGTTCCTCACGCGATGTTAGAACGCGCTCTAGTCCGCATGGACCAATTAGAAGCAAATACAAGCGCGTCTATCATAGCTATCTCCATAACGCTTGCGTGACGAGCGTTCCTCACGCGATGTTAGAACGCGCTCTAGTCCGCATGGACCAATTAGAAGCAAATACAAGCGCGTCTATCATAGCTATCTCCATAACGCTCGCGTGACGAGCGTTCCACACGCGATGTTAGAACGCGCTCTAGTCCGCATGGACCAATTAGAAGCAAATACAAGCGCGTCTATCATAGCTATCTCCATAACGCTCGCGTGACGAGCGTTCCTCACGCGATGTTAGAACGCGCTCTAGTCCGCATGGACCAATTAAAAGCAAATACAAGCGCGTCTTTCATAGCTATAGCTATTTTTTTTACACCGCAGCCATGGGTTTTTCGCTGTATTCGTGCAAATCCGCGCTTGAAAAGAGACCACTTGTAGTGCTGCGTTACGAGATCAGTCAGTTGGGATTTCTTGTGGAGGGGTGGAATGTGACTGGTTGTTGTTGTAATTGTTGTTTGACACAAACATGTTGTCTTGTAAATCTCCAGTCTCCTGAAGACGAACAGAGCATACTGTTCGAAACGTCGAGTTCCTCCGGTTCTTTTCAGAGCCACACATACTCAGAAGAGAGAGAGAACTTTTGGCCTACATGGAGTCACCGCAAACCTATTACTCCTGCTATTTTCACCATGGAAACCTACAAATCTCATTTCAATAATTGTCTAGCTGCTGTTAATGATGTCCAACTGCACTGACTGATTTTGTAAAGCAGGGCTAGCCTCTTTTCAAGCGCGAATTTGCACCGCCACAGAGCAAAACCCATGCATGGCTGCGGTGTAAAATTACGCGTACTGGTTGCCCATGACTCGCGCGTTGATTACTGCCGTCATGGCGTCGTGTATTGCACTGGAGGATATAGTCACTAAGGGTCTACGGTAGGTTCCTTGGGATCTTATATTCTCGGGCCGTGGGTCTGCCAGGATTTCAGGGAGTTGTTTATTATGAAGATCATTATTCGAGTCACGTCACAACTTCCCCTGACCGTCATTTGAGCTTGCGAGCACGGTGTGGCATATTAACTAATACGAGTGCGAATGACTGGCAGGTTATGAACGAGCAGCAACTCCAGTTAAAGCAACTGAACATCTTTTCATCGAAGAATCAATCTAAAATCAATCGTCTCATATTCTAAGCAGATATTTAAGAATATTAACATTGAAACCTCCTACCGATGATGAAAACGATAAAGAGCAGACAAATATTTATGAGTGTATAGAGTTGCGTGATCTCTTTGCGAGCATTAAATTTCGACGAGTTTTTAAGAACACAACACAGCAAGATAAGAACGTATATCATTTTTCATTGGAAATAACCAAACATGGTTTACAGTGACCAACTTGGCAGGTCCCTTTAATGAGAGACGGTCGTCTTCTGAAGTGGCAGGATGGTTCACAGGGTAACGAGTATTGCTTTCGTCTGCAACGTGTCTTCTTTCAGCCACCAACGAACGAAACTACGAGCCGCATCACTGCAACCGATCGTGTTTGAAGTGAGTCATGTGTTGATACAAACCAGCCCCGCGCATTAAGATACCACGATGGGACATGGTATCCCTTCACAACATATATCCCCTAAATAAGACGCGGTAGAGACCTACGCATGTAAGAATATAACAAGCCAGTCATCGGGATGGGTAGCATCTTGGCATTGGCATTGTGTCATGGGTTCATCTTCCGGCAAGGTCGCGGTAATGATTGCTTTTTGAGTACTTAATGAAATCTCAATAAAGAACCTTGTTTGCCCGGGCACTGAAGCATTGTTCCGCGAGGAGTAATAATCTGATTCCTAGAAACGATTTGCACCCATAGATCTTGTAATTCCATCCATGGATTTTTATATTCCACGGTGTAAGGTCCATGAGTTCTTGTATTGGATTTTTCTGATTTCTATAGTCACAAAAAAGCCTCACAGCCAGCAGTTATCATCAGTAATTTCTGGATTTCCTAAAAAAGAGAGATAGAAACGGTAGGAGAAGAACTTCCATGTTTTGCCTCTTACATTCAATTTATTCTGCTTCTGAGAACGGGCACCTGTCTGGATCGAAACGCCAGCCCCACGACATCCCAGAGATTTCATTATCGTGTAATAACAGACACATAGGGTCTGGGAAAACCACCAAGGTTCCTGAAAGTCAGGAAATGAGAATGTACACAGTGTAAAAAACGCGCCACCAAATTAGTTACGACAGCCATATCCGGTGATCTAAAACATCCCTTCCTTCCTTCCTTCCTTGCTTCAAACCTAAGAGAGTGAACATTTCCTCGAAATGGTCCGGGTCTAATGAGATGATGAGGGAGATCTCAATTTGTGAGATGGACTCTTGCAACGGCCAAGATTTTTTCCATGGTCTCTCCGTCTGTGTGTTGACATATCACCAGGTTTTCATCTGCGCGCTAAAAACAAGATCAGATTGCGCTGAAAATCGAAGAGTGCGGATATGCCTGGCGCCAGGGATGTGAAATGAGTATTATTTTTTGGTTCTTCCTCAATCTCAAAAACAGAGAGAAATGGAGTGGCTCTCCAGAATATCCAACTGTAATATCGCTGTATGGCAATAAATTATATAAACCGTACCGTGTCAATGGAGTTGCTAATATTTTACGACTACTAAAGTACTATAATAAAAGAATAAAATCCAATATTTGAGAGAGCTACATACGACGATGTTGGGTCATATTTCTCTGTTCGATGTCTTATGCTTCTCTACCAACTACTGCTGTCTTTATTCTAATCAACTCAAACAAATAACAATCAAAAATGAGGGGATTGAAATTCGGTTTTGAATTAGAGACTGATATGTTGTGTGATCCTATCCAGCAATACCTGTAGTGTCAGCTTTGGATGGAATGACGTGTGCGATCGTAGCCTGAGCCAAGATTGGGCTCTGCCGATAGCTATGACGATAATCGGATTCATGTGCAGGAAATGTAGGCTAATTGTAGCTTACAGATATCCGTGAAAAGGTCTTCCAGAAAAAGCTTGCAATAATAACGCTGCTGACTGGAGGCCGGTAGAAGTCGTGAATTCCCAGAAAATTGTACGGAGGGAATATGCTGATTACACTGCATGCTTGAAGACAGTAGCACAGTCAATATTTGCCCTAGTCTTATAAACATTACGCCCACACACATCTGAACAAATCATGCCTTGAATCCCTAATGCTCTATCCAACCGCCGGTAAGATAAAACGTCTCCTTAACCGTCAGTTACAGGTGGCATGGTCAAAGATGGACACGGTGAACGTTGGGGGCAGCAGACAGAATTACCCTTGGTATTTTCCAAACCGACTGGCTTCGTCACTAAACCTGCATTGCCATCGATTTAGAAAGGAGGATTTTCTTTAGGTGACGAAGAATAAACTTTGTTTTTACGACAATATTTAAACGAAAAACCTTAACCTTTATTCCATTCTTAATAAGATCCAAAGCCATCGCCAGAAACTCGGTTGGGAAAAGTGACAAGTTCTAAAAACCCTATTCACTCTCTCCCCCCTTCCTTCGTGTACATGTATCTGTTTTGTCCTTGTCACTTTGCCTTTGAGAAAGGTCCTGCTAGGATCGAAACGTCAGGCCCACTAAATGTTAAGATTTGCATTTTGGTAATTTTAGTCAGTAAGCAGTTTGCAACATTTTTGCATATCACTCAAGTTCTAAATACGTGCGTAAATTCCAAGTACGCACGCGTTATTGTGAAGACAAGATTTCAAACCGCTGACAACAATGAAAGGCACAAGATAAACCCAGAAAGCCAAAACCCTCTCTTCCTATGATGGGTGCACTGCATGAGCCGAATTTGGACTACGGAATAATCAGTGCGTTTCTGTGTGCTAACAATGGGCTGGATGCAGACCTAGACCGAGATGGAACAAACACTGTAGAGGCCAAACTATTGTCATCACACGAACAACCCGTTGACATCAATATCGCATTAGTCAGGATTGTTTTAAGTCGTCAGTGTTAAAGAACGTATTCTTCTAAATAGCAGTGCCACACTAATAAAAGTATCCTTACAGTGAACCCTCTCTGTGGGAGAACACTTCTGACAAAGCGTGACCGATTCGTCGGATTGAAATTAATTATATGCATGACGGGTATACTGTAGTTACACACGTGAGGTTTGTATTGTATAGCACCAGTCGAGACGACCTCGACAAAGTCGATGATAGAGGGCGCCATACTGGGTAAGTAGACGGCAAAGGGCTGGTGCCACGGATTACTTATACTAGGGACTCTACATTAAGGGGGTTATTTCGGGGAGTTATAAGCACCAAAATAATTTCTACTCGACTCAGGGTGAAGTAATTGAAAGGAATACAAGAGGAGAAAATACCTCAGGCTGCAATTCCCAGGGCCACAAAACCGAGACACTCCCCGATAAAGGATAATAGTTATCTGAAAGTGAAGTCATGAGTTTTTGTACTACGGCCTATGGCAGCTAATTTAGTGTACTACAATCTTCAGCTCAATTCATACACCTGTGCCAACAGCCACGCACATTTCCTTGTACCCATGGGATCGTTTCTGGGTGTGAGTGATTTAGAACATTCCTTGACGGATTTCACAACGATACTTCGGCACCGCACTCACGATTTCAGAATATTCTATAAGCTCCAGAATCCATGATTCGACCAATAACACTCATACAGTCCCGCTGTATCCCATATTAATACACAATTATTACCAGTCGCAATTAACTGAGAAACAGCGCCCTCAGTTGACTGATTGAAGTAAGTAGATGTAGTGCAAGGACCAGATTGTCAAGAATGCCATCGCATTAGGTGTTGTCGTGACAACTATAACGCATCTACGATATTATATTGGCATGGGTAACAAAGAACACGATTTTACAGAGAAATACTCCGAAACATAACGACAAACCATCAGAGATATTTTAATGACAAATACTGAGACCAAATGACAGCCTGTATTTTCAAGTTTTAAATAGTGCGACGAGGATGAAGAATGAGACTGATCGTGACTCTTTAAGGCATTTAGTGAGGCGCATCCATTATTGCCTGACGAGCGCCCTCTATCTGCCTGTTGATGCAGCACACAGACGCCTCCAAATTTCATTCTAAACCTCTGCCACAGCTACAAGTCCTAAACGTGTTTGAACTCATTGCAATCGTGGCAGTACATGTACAGTTAAATTCGAATTCTGTACCCCAGTAGGTTTAGGTGTATAGAAAACCAGTTGTTGTTGTCGGTGTTAAACACATTATGGACACGGTCTAGTTGGTAATTATTAATTATTGTTGGTTATTGGATCATAACAAGGCCTTTCTCAAAGACAGAAGTCCACAGTCCTCATCTCGGAAGGGAAATGAATAAAACAATATGTGCATAATGTACTCCGGTAATGGTGTTCTCCTTCACATCTCCTTTGATCTTTCCTCCTTTGATCCCTTCCCTACTGCTTGCCCTTCCCTTTGATCTCACCCTGGTCGGTTTACCAGCTTTCCTCCTTTGATCCCTTCCCTACTGTTTGCCCTTCCCTTTGATCTCACCCTGGTCTGTCTACCAGCTTTCCCTTTGATCCCTTCCCTACTGCTTGCCCTTCCCTTTGATCTCACCCTGGTCGGTTTACCAGCTTTCCTCCTTTGATCCCTTCCCTACTGCTTGCCTTTCCCTTTGATCTCACCCTGGTCTGTCTACCAGCTTTCCTCCCTTGATCCCTTCCCTACTGCTTGCCCTTCCCTTTGATCTCACCCTGGTCGGTTTACCAGCTTTCCTCCTTTGATCCCTTCCCTATTGCTTGCCCTTCCCTTTGATCTCACCCTGCTCTGACTGCCAGCTTGCCTCCTTCGATCCCTTCCCACTGCTTGCCTTTCCCTTTGATCTCACCCTGGTCGGTTTACCAGCTTTCCCTTTTATCCATTCCTTCTTCTTGCCCTTCCCTTTGATCTCACCCTGCTCTGTCTACCAGCTTGCCCTTTGATCCCTTCCCCACTGCTTGCCTTTCGCTTTGATCTCACCCTGGTCGGTTTACCAGCTTTCCTCTTTTGATCCCTTCCCTATTGCTTGCCCTTCCCTTTGATCTCAACCAGGTCTGTCTACCAGCTTGCCTCCTTTGATCCCTTCCCACTGCTTGCCCTTCGCTTTGATCTCAACCAGGTCTGTCTACCAGCTTGCCTCATTTGATCCCTTCCCACTGCTTGCCCTTCGCTTTGATCTCACCCTGGTCTGACTGCCAGCTTGCCTCCTTTGATCCCTTCCCACTGCTTGCCCTTCCCTTTGATCTCAACCAGGTCTGTCTACCAGCTTGCCTCATTTGATCCCTTCCCACTGCTTGCCCTTCGCTTTGATCTCACCCTGGTCTGACTGCCAGCTTGCCTCCTTTGATCCCTTCCCACTGCTTGCCTTTCCCTTTGATCTCACCCTGGTCGGTTTACCAGCTTTCCTCCTTTGACCCCTTCCCTACTGCTTGCCTTTCCCTTTGATCTCACCCTGGTCTATTTATCAGCTTTCCTCCTTTGATTCCTTCCTTGCTACTTTCCCTTTCCTTTTATCTCACCCTGGTCTGTCTACAAACTTTCCTCCTTTGATCCCTTCCCTACTGCTTGCCCTTCCCTTTGATCTCACCCGGTCTGTCTACCAGCATTCCTCCTTTGATCCCTTCCCTACTGCCTGCACTTCCCTTTGATCTCACCCTGGTCTGTCTGTCAGCTTTCCTCCTTTGATCCCTTCCCTACTGTTCGCCCTTCCCTTTGATCTCACCCTGGTCTGTCTACCAGCTTTCCCTTTGATCCCTTCCCTACTGCTTGCCCTTCCCTTTGATCTCACCCTGGTCGGTTTACCAGCTTTCCTCCTTTGATCCCTTCCCTACTGCTTGCCTTTCCCTTTGATCTCACCCTGGTCTGTCTACCAGCTTTCCTCCTTTTATCCCTTCCCTACTGCTTGCCCTTCCCTTTGATCTCACCCTGGTCTGTCTACCAGATTTCTTCCTTTGATTTCTTCCCTACTGCTTGCCCTTCCCTTTGATCTCACCCAGGTCTGTCTACCAGCTTTCCTCCTTTTATCCCTTCCCTACTGCTTGCCCTTCCCTTTGATCTCACCCTAGTCTTTCTACCAGCTTTCCTCCTTTGATCCCTTCCCACTGCTTGCCCTTCCCTTTGATCTCACCCAGGTCTGTCTGCCAGCTTTCCTCCTTTGATCCCTTCCCACTGCTTGCCCTTCGCTTTGATCTCACCCTGGTCTGACTGCCAGCTTGCCTCCTTTGATCCCTTCCCTACTGCTTGCCTTTCCCTTAGATTTCACCCTGGTCGGTTTACCAGCTTTCCTCCTTTGATCCCTTCCCTATCGCTTGCCCTTCCCTTTGATCTCACCCTGCTCTGACTGCCAGCTTGCCTCCTTTGATCCCTTCCCACTGCTTGCCTTTCCCTTTGATCTCACCCTGGTCGGTTTACCAGCTTTCCCTTTGATCCATTCCCTACTTCTTGCACTTCCCTTTGATCTCACCCTGCTCTGTCTACCAGCTTGCCCTTTGATCCCTTCCCTACTGCTTGCCTTTCGCTTTGATCTCACCCTGGTCGGTTTACCAGCTTTCCTCCTTTGATCCCTTCCCTATTGCTTGCCCTTCCCTTTGATCTCACCCAGGTCTGTCTACCAGCTTGCCTCCTTTGATCCCTTCCCACTGTTTGCCCTTCGCTTTGATCTCACCCTGGTCTGACTGCCAGCTTGCCTCCTTTGATCCCTTCCCACTGCTTGCCTTTCCCTTTGATCTCACCCTGGTCGGTTTACCAGCTTTCCTCCTTTGACCCCTTCCCTAATGCTTGCCTTTCCCTTTGATCTCACCCTGGTCTATTTATCAGCTTTCCTCCTTTGATTCCTTCCGTGCTACTTTCCCTTTCCTTTTATCTCACCCTGGTCTGTCTACAAACTTTCCTCCTTTGATCCCTTCCCTACTGCTTGCCCTTCCCTTTGATCTCACCCGGTCTGTCTACCAGCATTCCTCCTTTGATCCCTTCCCTACTGCCTGCACTTCCCTTTGATCTCACCCTGGTCTGTCTGTCAGCTTTCCTCCTTTGATCCCTTCCCTACTGTTCGCCCTTCCCTTTGATCTCAACCAGGTCTGTCTACCAGCTTGCCTCATTTGATCCCTTCCCACTGCTTGCCCTTCGCTTTGATCTCACCCTGGTCTGACTGCCAGCTTGCCTCCTTTGATCCCTTCCCACTGCTTGCCCTTCCCTTTGATCTCAACCAGGTCTGTCTACCAGCTTGCCTCATTTGATCCCTTCCCACTGCTTGCCCTTCGCTTTGATCTCACCCTGGTCTGACTGCCAGCTTGCCTCCTTTGATCCCTTCCCACTGCTTGCCTTTCCCTTTGATCTCACCCTGGTCGGTTTACCAGCTTTCCTCCTTTGACCCCTTCCCTACTGCTTGCCTTTCCCTTTGATCTCACCCTGGTCTATTTATCAGCTTTCCTCCTTTGATTCCTTCCTTGCTACTTTCCCTTTCCTTTTATCTCACCCTGGTCTGTCTACAAACTTTCCTCCTTTGATCCCTTCCCTACTGCTTGCCCTTCCCTTTGATCTCACCCGGTCTGTCTACCAGCATTCCTCCTTTGATCCCTTCCCTACTGCCTGCACTTCCCTTTGATCTCACCCTGGTCTGTCTGTCAGCTTTCCTCCTTTGATCCCTTCCCTACTGTTCGCCCTTCCCTTTGATCTCACCCTGGTCTGTCTACCAGCTTTCCTCCTTTTATCCCTTCCCTACTGCTTGCCCTTCCCTTTGATCTCACCCTGGTCTGTCTACCAGATTTCTTCCTTTGATTTCTTCCCTACTGCTTGCCCTTCCCTTTGATCTCACCCTGCTCTGTCTACCAGCTTTCATCCTTTGATCCCTTCCCTACTGCTTGCCCTTCCCTTTGATCTCACCCTAGTCTTTCTACCAGCTTTCCTCCTTTGATCCCTTCCCACTGCTTGCCCTTCCCTTTGATCTCACCCAGGTCTGTCTGCCAGCTTTCCTCCTTTGATCCCTTCCCACTGCTTGCCCTTCGCTTTGATCTCACCCTGGTCTGACTGCCAGCTTGCCTCCTTTGATCCCTTCCCTACTGCTTGCCTTTCCCTTAGATTTCACCCTGGTCGGTTTACCAGCTTTCCTCCTTTGATCCCTTCCCTATCGCTTGCCCTTCCCTTTGATCTCACCCTGCTCTGACTGCCAGCTTGCCTCCTTTGATCCCTTCCCACTGCTTGCCTTTCCCTTTGATCTCACCCTGGTCGGTTTACCAGCTTTCCCTTTGATCCATTCCCTACTTCTTGCCCTTCCCTTTGATCTCACCCTGCTCTGTCTACCAGCTTGCCCTTTGATCCCTTCCCTACTGCTTGCCTTTCGCTTTGATCTCACCCTGGTCGGTTTACCAGCTTTCCTCCTTTGATCCCTTCCCTATTGCTTGCCCTTCCCTTTGATCTCACCCAGGTCTGTCTACCAGCTTGCCTCCTTTGATCCCTTCCCACTGTTTGCCCTTCGCTTTGATCTCACCCTGGTCTGACTGCCAGCTTGCCTCCTTTGATCCCTTCCCACTGCTTGCCTTTCCCTTTGATCTCACCCTGGTCGGTTTACCAGCTTTCCTCCTTTGACCCCTTCCCTAATGCTTGCCTTTCCCTTTGATCTCACCCTGGTCTATTTATCAGCTTTCCTCCTTTGATTCCTTCCGTGCTACTTTCCCTTTCCTTTTATCTCACCCTGGTCTGTCTACAAACTTTCCTCCTTTGATCCCTTCCCTACTGCTTGCCCTTCCCTTTGATCTCACCCTGGTCTGTCTACCAGCATTCCTCCTTTGATCCCTTCCCTACTGCCTGCAATTCCCTTTGATCTCACCCTGGTCTGTC
The DNA here is from genome assembly GCA_949987565.1 of Luidia sarsii. Classification (NCBI taxonomy): domain Eukaryota; kingdom Metazoa; phylum Echinodermata; class Asteroidea; order Paxillosida; family Luidiidae; genus Luidia; species Luidia sarsii. The sequence continues at coordinate 26,555,498 of OX465105.1, read as the reverse complement.
TGTCAGCTTTCCTCCTTTGACCCCTTCCCTACTGCTCGCCTTTCCCTTTGATCTCACCTTGCTCTGTCTACCAGCTTTCCTCCTTTGATCCCTTCCCTACTGCTTGCCTTTCGCTTTGATCTCACCCTGGTCGGTTTACCAGGTTTCCTCCTTTGATCCCTTCCCTACTGCTTGTCCTTCCCTTTGATCTCACCCTGCTCTGTCTACCAGATTTCCTCCTTTGATCACTCCCTACTGCTTGCCCTTCCCTTTGATCTCACCCTGCTCTGTCTATCAGCTTTCCTCCTTTGATCCCTTCCCTACTGCTTGCCCTTCCCTTTGATCTCACCCTGCTCTGTCTACCAGCTTTCCTCCTTTGATCCCTTCCCTACTGCTTGCCCTTCCCTTTGATCTCACCCTGCTCTGTCTACCAGCTTTCATCCTTTGATCCCTTCCCTACTTCTTGCCCTTCCCTTTGATCTCACCCTGCTCTGTCTACAAGCTTTCCTCCTTTGATCCCTCCCCTACTGCTTGCCCTTCCCTTTGATCTCACCCTGGTCTGTCTACCAGCTTCCACCATTTGATCTTTTCCCTACTGCTTGCCCTTCCCTTTGATCTCACCCTGCTCTGTCTATACCAGCTTTCATCCTTTGATCCCTTCCCTACTTCTTGCCCTTCCCTTTGATCTCACCCTGCTCTGTCTACCAGCTTTCCTCCTTTGATCCCTCCCCTACTGCTTGCCCTTCCCTTTGATCTCACCCTGGTCTGTCTACCAGCTTCCACCATTTGATCTTTTCCCTACTGCTTGCCCTTCCCTTTGATCTCACCCTGCTCTGTCTATACCAGCTTTCATCCTTTGATCCCTTCCCTACTTCTTGCCCTTCCCTTTGATCTCACCCTGCTCTGTCTACCAGCTTTCCCATTGATCCCTTCCCTACTGCTTGCCTTTCGCTTTGATCTCACCCTGGTCGGTTTACCAGCTTTCCTCCTTTGATCTCTTTCCTACTGCTTGCCTTTCCCTTTGATCTCACCCAGGTCTGTCTACCAGCTTGCCTCCTTTGATCCCTTCCCGCTGCTTGCCCTTCGCTTTGATCTCACCCTGGTCTTACTGTCAGCTTTCCTCCTTTGATCCCTTCCCTACTGCTTGCCCTTCTCTTTGATCTCACCCTGCTCTGTCTACCAGCTTTCATCCTTTGATCCCTTCCCTACTTCTTGCCCTTCCCTTTGATCTCACCCTGCTCTGTCTACCAGCTTTCATCCTTTGATCTCTTTTCTACTGCTTGCTCTTTCCTTTGATCTCACCCTGGCCTGTCTACCAGATTTCCTCCTTTGATCCCTTTCCTACTGCTTGCCCTTCCCTTTGATCTCACCCTGGTCTGTCTACCAGCTTTCATCCTTTGATCTCTTCCCTACTGCTTGCCATTCCCTTTGATCTCACCCTGGTCTGTCTGCCAGCTTTCCTCCTTTGATCCCTTCCCTACCGCTTGCCCTTCCCTTTGATCTCACCCTAGTCTTTCTACCAGCTTTCCTCCTTTGATCCCTTCCGGCCCTACAATTTGTTCATTAATTGTCAAAAAGAGAACAAAATAACATACACAATAATATGAGATGGGATCTGTTTACACACGCGTGACGGGGGCTTGATACGCGCAGTTACTGGAAGTCCCTCCATCTATTTGACCATAATCTACAAATTTAATAAACGGAGCTGTGTGAACCAAAATCCAACAATATAAGGCACGTGCTACATCCCCAAGGCCGCCGCGTGCTCGTGCTGAATACGAACGTGATGATATAATGGCAATAACCTTTCGTGTAATCATGCAGATGTAGCTAAGTTATAGTCTGTTATTTTAGAAGGTAACTCGGAGGTGAAGATCACATTGGCGATGAAGTTGATTGACGATCGTTTCCTGAGTCCAGCAATCATTTTGTGTTCGTCAAAGTCCATGCAGGCTATTCGTCACATCGCCGTCAGGAAATAATATTTAGTCAGTTCTCTTGCACTTTGCAAACGACACACGAAAAATCGCCATTCACTTGTAGGCCAACGCTAAAATCTTACTTTAATCGTGATTCAAATCCAAATTGCAGTTGTTCTTGCGATTTTTTGAAAACAGCGCCATCCTTTACTTGGCGCTGTATACGAACGCTTCCAATAAAGAAACTGGCATAACCATTACTATAGACCCGATATGGAGACGTCTGAATTATTGAATGCATGTTGCAGAATAGACATTTGCTTCAGACAAGGATGATGTCAATATGCACGCAGTGAAGAATTGATAAAGTCTCATACAATCTAGTATTAGCGCATTCAGCCTTGATATTTGTGGGACCTGCTGTCGATTTCACCAAACCCATCGTAACTTACGACCAATCGGAATATGATGAGCAATGCACAGAAACCGTATGAAATATCACAACTTGCAATGGTTTATCAATCGTAACTTGAGTTACGATGCATCGTAAGACTTTGTGAAATCCAGCCCTGATATAATTGAAATTTTAAGAAAACTCGGAACTTCAAATTGGCGGCTTAGGGGTTACTGGTCGGTGAGTGACTTGCTATCGACCAGATAGAGCCATGCTGACACAACACTAGAAAAGCCACACAGTGAATACATCCTTAAAGTACATGGGAGTGAATCTGTCCTTGGTGTCATGTGATCTTTACTCTCCTTGAAAAATGAGCAAGAAAAAAACATTCAAGAAGACAACCGACCTTAGCGGTCAAGGTTGTGACTAGTTAATGCGGTTGCACTTGACTGAAACCTGGACTTCTTTAATGAGCTGGGCTGTATGCAGGTTGGAGGTGACCACTTTGTGAGGGAAGGGGTACCGACTACTCCATGGTAACCCGTTCACTTCTCGGCTGTCAGTTATAATTTGTTTATCTTCTAGGCAGCGTTGTTGTTTCACATAACAACCAGCTCCCCTCGATGCTACGCACAGGGTTGCCATAGCCCGTTCACTGTGGAGGTAGATGGAGACTGTTCCATGCTAACCCGTTCACTGTGGAGGTAGATGGAGACTGTTCCATGCTAACCCGTTCACTGTGGAGGTAGATGGAGACTGTTCCAAGCTAACCCGTTCACTGTTGAGGTAGATGGAGACTGTTCCAAGCTAACCCGTTCATGTGCATTGATAAGATGCGAGTGATTTCACAACCTCATCTTGCACTCCTATACCATGTGTGCTGGATGTTCGCCTATGTGCTTTGTGCTAATATATTTGCTTGTTACGTGCCAACCAGTCGCTCATAACAATCTACTTAGCAAGATTCAGATTGTAAGGGCAAACATATGTTCATTCCTTGGATCAAGACTTGTCCTATATAACCCCTTCACGCCTAGGCTATAGGGCTATGGACAGGTTGTTTCATGATGACCCTCCCATTTCTGGTCTGCACACAGGTTGCTCATGGCAATCTATTTCCATTGAGACTGTAGGCACACAGCACGTTATATCCTATCACAAATTAAAAGCGTGTCTTTGTTTACTTATACCATTTACTCCGCCTTCATCCATTTGGTTTGCAGCAAATGGCAGTCACGGGCAGAGTGGACTCACCAATATGTTGTTCCTAAAAATAGCAAGCATTTAGTCATTCGTCGCTCTGATCATTATAATAATGTTCGTCGAAGCTTGGTGACGATTGAAAAACTGACAGTGAAATTCCCGAATGAAATATTCCTTTGATCTTCACGAGCAGTTGTGTATGAAAAATGATTGGCGAAGTATAATGTATTGTGTTTTCTACTATAATCGTGTATTTTTAATGATTGGGTATTTGGAATAATTATTTATTTACAAAATACCGACAAAGCACTGTCTTTTCTCTTAATATCTCAACCACATAATTGAATATAATGATCGTTAACATGAGGACTGTTCAAAGTGTGTCCCATGCATTCAAGTACTTGAACCAAAACAATCTGATGAGGAAGAAAAACTTGTAATGCATTTCCTGAAAAAAAATGCAAGCGTCTGGCAGGTCTGCTTGATGGACTTTTCAAACTTTGATTGATGAATAATGTTTCAAGTAATCGCCACTAAGTGAGACATCAACTATACAGCGTCAACCCATTTTTGTTACCCAAAATTGTCGAGGGGGTCGGACAAAGATAGCATACAAAGATTATTCAAATGCATACATTTATTTGATTGAATTTTCTTAGCGCGGGTAAGTGCAGATCATTTTTTGGAAGCCAAGACTGACATTAGCGAACACCATCAAGAAATGTGGTCAGGTAACTTTCAGCCAAGGTCGGGTCTTGGCGTGGAGCTGTAAATAGAATACGCGTGAATTGAATCCCTTTGACTGCAATGACGCAACTCACCTTTGATTGGGTTTTAATTGAAAGGTTAATGTGAGTAGGGATTGTGAAGGCGTTCAAATGGAAGGAATTTACAAGTCTGCGGGAGACTGCGGCCGATGTAGGATTGCCAACGAAATGTTTGTACTGGCGTCTCCATGGCCAGATATCTGGTGTGATCGATCAGGACATCTTGACAAGTACGACCGGAGAGACCTTCCCGTTGTTGTCCTTGGCAAATGCTCCACATTTACGAGGTAAATTTTTCACTCTTTAAACTCACTGGCATTGGAAGTGTGCTTTGTAGGTTGACTCATGTATAGGTGTAGTAACTATACTGTAGTGTTACAACCAGTAATGTTTTATCGGTGTTTTATGTATACACCGTTTTATCAAGGTTAAAACAGCAGAACGCGTACACGTAAGGTGCATAAATGTTTTAATGTTCATTTCTTTTTAAAGAAAGAAATGCATCTATCTTCTTCATTAACATTTCCAGTTGCAAATGCTGGTATACAGATCTTGATATAGACGTAATATAGGTGTGAGGTGTGCTAAGAATTTAGTATACCTGCACCGAACCATTTTCATTGACCCACGTGATTGTACGATTGACGCTGAAAGGGAAAGATGACATTCTTATCATCACTTAGCAGGGAGAGGTGGTTTGTGCATGACACAATGGACGACGGTCAGTACGTGGCTGTATACAAACCATGCACTTCGCTATTCCTACACAAACATAAGGCTTACAAAATCAGCTTTTGGGGGAAACGCTAAGTAGATTTTGTCGGCAAGTAGCTGTTCCAGACAATGCCAGTAGCTATTCTCTGCATGAAAATAGATAGTCTATTGAGGACATTCCAAGGTTTTTTTAAATCTTTTCCGGTGTAGATATTAAGTCAAGTCTTTCGTGTTGTATAGACATGAGATGAAGGGGGTGGGGCAGTTATGGCCTGCCTACCAATTGTACAGGAATAAGTCCTTGAGGCATTTGCATATTACTATCGGCAATTATTCTCCACAATGGTATTCTATTGAATAGTTGGAACACTGCGCTTATTATGCCCGGTCTTAAGCCACCGTGTCTGGCTACGACACCAATTAAATTGAAAACAATCAGAGGTCCCTTGGTCCGAGTTTCTCAGTACTAGTCATCATGAGGGCAGGAAATAAGCAGTGAATAATTGCTAGAATGAAGCAAAGGATGTAAAGGTGGTTCTTTTCTTTCGGTGCGGCGCAAATAAGACGTAACCTAGTGATGATGTTTTTCGATTAACAACACACGAATCGTGCTGTAGTAATCCCCCATTTGGTCAAACATTAAACCCTCTTAAGTATATATATATAAAAAGTCAAGAAAGTTATGGGCAAAAAATCTTTGCGATTAGGAAAAATAAAAACATATGTTACTGTACATGAGACCTTAGAAGTCATATCATACAGCATCTTATTTTCCTCACCCCTGAAAAAAAAAACAGGTTTGGTATTTGGGGCTGAAAAAAACACGTCGCTGATAAAAATAAGGATCGTATTTTCCCTTCCTTTCAATATGGCAAGAACTGGTTTTTCCAAGGAGCATTTGAATATTGACTTTAAAATTCATCAAGTACTGACTTGGGATTAGACGACATATGTCAATCAATTAATCCATTATATATGCGTGAAACAGCGTCCAGCCAATGTCATGCCTGTTGACCAATCACATGCCACGACACAAATACGTGAAATGCTGCTATATAACAAGAGCTCTGATTGCCTAGTTTTATGCTTCTTATGAATACATACCTTTATACAAATAAGGGGTTGCTATGAATCAAAGCATTGAAGCATCAGATGTACGGACGTCAACAAGACATCAGATGACTGCAACACAACCTCGACTACAGAGTCAATCGGTGATAAACCTTTACATATCCATTGAACTTTACGCGGTTTGTCACATACCATGGAGAGCGAGGTTCCAACGGTCACATTTCCAGCCACGTCATTTGAGGACACATTGACACCGCCACTCAACGATGACATCCCGATGTCAACGTATGTCATAGCCGTGTCTGTGGCCACTGCCATGTTTCTGGTGACAGTCGTCCCTAATGTCATGATCATCATGCTCGTCATCATGGATCGTAAACTGCGCAAACTCAGTAACTATTACATCATCAGTCTGGCCGTAGCAGATTGCATTGTGGGAGCTGTAGTCATGCCCTGTATGGCTTCTTACACCATCTTAGGCTACTGGGCCTTGGGAGGTATCCTGTGTGACATATGGATCACGTTTGATTTCATGTGTTGCACTGCATCGATGCTAAGCCTGTGTATGATCTCATTGGATCGATACTGGGCCATCACACAACCACTGAAGCACATGGGACGAAACAGCCGTAAGAGAGCTATGCTCTTTGTCATTGCTGTTTGGTTGGTCTCACTCATTTGCTGGGTACCAGCTATCATTGTATATCGTATTGCCGACGGCGAGTTCGCTGAGTACGACTGCATCTATCTGACTGATCCGTTGTACGTATTGTTCTCATCCATATTCATATACTACATACCAATGATTGCTATGATAGTCCTCTATGCTAAGGTCTACATCACTGTCAGGAAACAATCCCAATCCTTGCAGACATTTGAAGACTCGAAAGAAGACGGAACCAAGACTGTAGATCACGCCAAGAGGAATTGCCATTCAAATACTTCAGACATGAGCATTCTGTCCACAGAACCATCTACCAGCCAACTACCAGTCTACATCAATCGTGGCTTTCTTGACCTCACGCAAGAATCATCCATGACAAACGAAACTACGACGTCAGATGATGTTGACCCAAATGACACAGCGCCCCCTAGCGTCGGAAACACCAGCACTATGGCAACAGGAGGTCAGACACTGAACTCTGTCTCACTGACCGTCAGCCAGGAGCAAGGTCACGTGGTTTCCGCTGAGGAGATGAGGAGGATTCGCCTGAGACAGATCAGACTGAAGCAAGCAGCAGTCAACAGACGTACGGCTCGAACCCTTGGTATCATCGTCATCATATTCCTCATCTGTTGGTTACCCTTCGTGGTTCTGTTCCCTGTCAATGCATTCTGCGACTGCGTACCAGCCAAGATTTATGAAGCTGCCACGTGGTTGGCCTTCATGAATTCCGCCTTGAATCCTTTCTTGTACGGATTCAGCAGGGACTTCAGACGAGCATTCAAACACCACTTTGGCAAGAGATGCCCTGGGTGTGGAACGTAAGGAGGGATCGTAAAGGCAGATAAAACACATCATTGTAACCAGCTACACTTAGAGCATGTGGTATCATTATATGAAATTCTAAATGATTTTCTAACCAAACTTTCCTAGCGGACTAGCATGCGCAATGACAGTATGCTTGACGTAACATTTCGGTTTATGGATTTTAAGTTCATCTTTGTTCATACTGTTCGTGTTGTCAGAGGATAGGCCCTATAGAGTCTAGATTCTCGACCACCGTTCTTTGTCATCAATGATACTGACTTAGCTTCATCACAGCATCAATATGCAACCAAGGACATTGATGGAAATATTAGGGTCTGATAAACAGGGGGAATGGCCAGTTTTTTCAAGATTTTTGAGACATTTCTCACCCGGCCCCACTTTTTTGGACAAAGAAGATATTTTCCCTCAACACTAAGGTCAACTCCCTTCTACATTGTCATATCGTGCGTTCACACACTGACCCACTTAGGTCAGTTTTGATCATGGACATCATTTCTGTCGCCTGGTATCTCGTGGGAGAATTCCCTGAATGTGCCAATGTATATATATAAAGCTGTACGTTAAAATAATTATTACTGACTGAAATGATCGTCACGGATTCTCTTAGTTTGCTGAAACAAAATTGAATAAATAGCAACGAAAATTAGATTGGACCGAGGCGGACCCCAGACCTCTCCTTAACCCTCAAAGAGCCGGTATATTTTGACCTTCTCACAGCCGGGGGCGGATTCCGCCCCCCCCCCTCAGATCACGGTTGTTCAATAATGTATTAAAATGATATTTGGCATGGTAATTACAAAATAAACATTTGTGTGAAATTTCTTTTGAATAAATTAATGTCTTGTCTAAATATAGCTCGTTAATTATTCATGATTCCATTTTTCTTTCATCTTTTAAATTTTGTTTCTATTGAATTTCGCATATTTTGTATTGAATTGCACCAATTTGCATGAAATTTACAATGCTAATCAAACACGAAGAACCAACGTTTGCATACAGCAATATTAATGGGCTAATCATGCAAACGAATTCCTGAAAAAAAATACAATCTTCACTTTGGATGCCATGCTTTAATGCAGTGTAAGTCAATGGACACATTTCCGTCAAACTACAGCATGGCCCGGAAAATGTTCATTGTCAGAGAAGGGCACCTCTAATTTTAACCAAAATTGGTGTCAAAATGTTCCTAATAATTTGGCCAAAAAAGTCATAAAGCCTCAGCTTGCAGAAACAAATCACCGAGACGCTATATAAAAATACTTTGCAATGACTGCAATGCATCCCCGCTCTTTGAGAGTTAAAGGGTCTCTGGGATGAATATCACAATGATTAAGCTCATGCTCTGCTGTCATCTAAGGTTGTGATGTATACAAATATATTGGCAAGCTTCTTTTTCTAATTGGAGTTAGAAATTGGTCATCTTTTACCGTTACACTATCCTCATAAAAATGAGGGCGCTATTGTAAGGTCATGTCAGGAACCCACAGTTTAAAAACCATCAGAAAAACATTAACTTTCAAAGTGCATATTGATGCCTCTGCATTAGGTTCGATGAAAAACCCCTTCACTAAATGATTATGAAGCATACAGTTTGGCAGTAAATCAACAGGTTTAGGGATAGGTCTGTAGGAAAAACGATAGATTTTCAGAAACGTTTGTACACAACAAATGGGGTTTCTGTTCGCATTATCATATGATGACATCACACATTTTGCTCATGAATATTGAAATTCTCATTAGCATGAAAATTTAAATACACCCCGGAACGAGATTGAAACACAGTTTGTCGGTTTGCAACATTGCAAAACGTTCTGTGGCATGGAAATAAGTGATAACATGTTTATTGCAGAGACTCTTCAATGTATAGATCGCAGGCAATGGTGCAGTAGCTACGTCATCATCTACCGTCAAGACTGAGCTCTCGAAATCAAGTCCTTAAATGTCCTCTCTTTGTTTTTAATGGTTTCCAAATTACATGTTTCCTTTAAAATGTGTTTTTATAAAAATGAATTAATCTCAAAAGAAACAGGGCCTCAGGTCTCGATCCTAGCAGGACCTTTCTCAAAGGCTAAGTGACGTCACTCTGCTTTTGAGAAAGGCCCCACTAGGATTGAAACGTCAGGCCCACTACATTTTGAGCAAAAACAAAATTTAAGTACCAAACAACAAAGTTGCTCACGGATTAGATTGAAAAAGACCAATAATTCAAACATACGGAGGGCCTGACGTTTCGCAACTTGCAGGATCTTTATCAAGTATACCGTTGAAGATAAACACAAATGAAACGATGTTAAAATAGGTAAATACCAGGCAAAACAAATGTAGGAAAAATAAAATTTGCATTGTAAAAATGCTTAACCTGACAATCCTAAACAGGGCTGTACTGTAATCCTTAAAAGAATTGATGTGATATGAAGATTCATGCAGTATTAGGTAACAAAACACATCAGTAATGAAAGCACAACCTTTCTCATACACTATTCTGACCATTTATAAATGAAAACTGACTTTTGGATATGTTTTATCTCTTTCCAGATGGCCTTGCATCGTTGGGGAAAGCTGAGGGCAAAATGGACTTATCGTCACATCTGTACGAGCTGGATGTAACTGAGTGTAAACCTACTGCAATATCAAGACGTATGAGTGGTCAGCAACCTCTAGCCATTGACCAAATTAATGCGCTGACCAATCACATCCAACGACGCAAATGCAGACTGAGATGCACTTTGCAGAGATGCATTATTTTTGCCATTCCTATATAAAAGTAATGGTTTACCTGGAAGTCCGTCATTGAAGCAGTAGATGTAAGAACGTCAACTACACACTGGATGACTGCAACACAACCTCGACTACAGAGTCAATCGGTGATAAACCTTTACATATGCATTGAACTTTACGCGGTTTGTCACATACCATGGAGAGCGAGGTTGCAACGGTCACATTTCCAGCCACGTCATTTGAGGACACATTTACACCGCCACTCAACGATGACATCCCGATGTCAACGTATGTCCTAGTTGTGTCTGTGGCCACTGCCATGTTTCTGGTGACAGTCGTCCCCAATGTCATGATCATCATCCTCGTTATAGTGGATCGTAAACTGCGCAAACTCAGTAACTATTACATCATCAGTCTGGCCGTAGCAGATTGCATTGTGGGAGCTGTAGTCATGCCCTGTATGGCTTCTTACACCATCTTAGGCTACTGGGCCTTAGGAGGTATCCTGTGTGACATATGGATCACGTTTGATTTCATGTGTTGCACTGCATCGATGCTAAGCCTGTATATGATCTCATTGGATCGATACTGGGCCATCACACAACCACTGAAGCACATGGGACGAAACAGCCGTAAGAGAGCCATGCTCTTTGTCATTGCTGTTTGGTTGGTCTCACTCATTTGCTGGGTACCAGCTATAATTATATATCGCATTGTTAGGGGCGAGTTCGCTGAGTATGACTGCATCTATCTGACTGATCCGTTGTACGTATTGTTCTCATCCATATTCATATACTACACACCAATGATTGCTATGATAGTCCTCTATGCTAAGATCTACATCACTGTCAGGAAACAGTCCCAATCCTTGCAGACATTTGAAGACTCGAAAGAAGACAGAACCAAGACTGTAGATCACGCCAAGACGAATTGCCATTCAAATACTTCAGACATGAGCATTCTGTCCACAGAACCATCTACCAGCCAACTACCAGTCTACATCAATCGTGGCTTTCTTGACCTCACGCAAGAATCATCCATGCCAAACGAAACCATGACGTCAGATGATGTTGACCCGGATGACACAGCGCCCCCTAGCGTCGGAAACACCAGCACCATGGCAACAGAAGGTCAGACACTAAACTCTATCTCACTGACCGTCACCCAGGACCAAGGTCACGTGGTATCCGCTGAGGAGATGAGAAGGATTCGCCTGAGACAGATCAGACTGAAGCAAGCAGCAGTCAACAGACGTACGGCTCGAACCCTTGGTATCATCGTCATCATATTCCTCATCTGTTGGTTACCCTTCGTGGTTCTGTTCCCTGTCAATGCATTCTGCGACTGCGTACCAGCCAAGATTTATGAAGCTGGTTCATGGTTCGCCTTCATGAATTCCGCCCTAAACCCTTTCTTGTACGGATTCAGCAGGGACTTCAGACGAGCATTTAAACGCCACTTCGGCAAGAGATGTCCTGTGTGTGGAACCCCTTAAAGTACTATTAAGTCACGAACTATTGAAGGAAACAATGACCGGTCGGAACAGACCTTGCCGTTGGAAAATAGCCTCCATCTGACAGAAGTTAAACAGAGTCTTAGGGGTTGGTACATTCTATTCGCGAGTGAGCGGTGTGCATACGATGTATATGAAAAGCCGGTTACACGTCATGTACTACAGAGCCTGAGAGACAGTTAAACATTTTCTGCAGAGAAATATCAGTTCATGCACCATCATTACGCGATCTGAACTCACAAATGATACAATCATCAAACTGTAAAATCTTTGTTCAGTAGGCCTAGCCTATTAGTGTTTACAAGAACAATTCTTTCGTCCACTCATCACATTACTTATACCCTTGGTCAATACGTTGATTTAGATATCTGTTTAAATCCGGCCGGCCTTCTGTATACGTCGTATGGATAAATACTATTATGGTGTTTTGCTCAGTAACATTGAGAGAACTCTCCGACATGCAACCATATTCTCCGCTCATAGCTTCCGCACGCCGTGCTCCCGTCCCTCACCCGTAGCTTGCACACGTAGCCTTAATTACTAGTCTGCGTGTTCTGTGCGAGCCTTTTGCTGGTCCGTAAAGCAACGCCTTGATGTATCTGTGAAATACCAGCACAAGTCATTACAATAATGAAGGGTATGTCTCTACGATAACTGGGCACTATTGGTCACAATGCGTGACGTGTACTAGTTCGTGTATAATACATACATGTATAGGCAATATCCAAGATTCCCTTACGTGTGTCTACGTACTGTACAGTGCGTGCAGAACACAGCTGCACAGTGTAACAACATTTGTGATTGGATGCAGAAAATTCATTCATATTCATGACATCTGCATGACGGCATATCGCTGTACCCCCCATGTTCGTCGAAATATCGACGAAAAATCAAAGAAACACTTTAGACTCAGGATTACAGACCCGACAATGCGACCTTGCTGCTCGAGGGCGGCCATATGGGTATGGGCCCATAGCGAATATGTGGTACATAATTATGGGATGCATGTTGTATGTGGGATGGCAGTGTGGCGCGGTCTGCGTGCCGTGCACAGCTTGGGTATGTCGTGGTAGATAGACTGGATGGACAGGATTTCTTCGTCAATTACACGCTGCAAATTAGTTTGAACATTTTATTGTCGAGTAAGGGCAAAACCTCTTTAAAAATGTTATTGTTGGGAACTTACTATTTTTGAACAGAGAGTTTTCTCGCAAAGAGAGGGATCGTCTGGACAGATAAAACACACCATCGTAACCAGCTAAACTTAGAGCATGTAGTATCATAACTATCCATGAAATTCTAAATGATTTTCTAACCAACCTTTCCTAACGGACTAGCATGCGCAATGACAGTACGCTTGACGTAACATTTCGGTTTATGGATTGTAAGTTCATCTTTGTTCATTCTGTTCGTGTTGTCAGAGGATAGGCCCTACAGAGTCTAGATTCTCGACCACCGTTCTTTGTCATCAATGATACTGACTTAGCTTCATCACAGCATCAATATGCAACCAAGGACATTGATGGAAATATTGAGGTCTGATAAACAGGGGAATGGCCAGATTTTTCAAGATTTTTGAGACATTTCTCACCCGGCCCCACTTTTTTGGACAAAGAAGATATTTTCCCTCAACACTAAGGTCAACTCCCTTCTACATTGTCATATCGTGCGTTCACACACTGACCCACTTAGGTCAGTTTTGATCATGGACATCATTTCTGTCGCCTGGTATCTCGTGGGAGAATCCCCTGAATGTGACAATAAAGTAAGCTAAAGGCCAAATATTACTGACTGGATAGATTGTTAGGGATTGAACAAATAGCCACGAAAATTAGACTGGACATGGTAGGACCCCAGACCTCTATACTTAAAGGGTTTCTGCATGAATATCACAGTCAAGCTCATTTTCTGCTGTCGTCTAGGAATCTGAAGTCTACAAACATATTGGCAAGCTTCTTTTTCTATAGGAGTTAGAAATTGGTAATCTGTTAACCTTTAAACTAAAATATCCTTATAAAAAATGAGGGCGCTATTTTAAGATTAAAGTGCAAAGTGCAAACCAATTCAAATAAGTGGAGGGCCTGGCGTTTCACTCCTTGCAGGACTTTTACAAAGGAGAAAGAAAGGTCCTACTAGGATCGAGACTTCGGGCCCTCAACCTTTTTGCTCTTAAAAAAAAATGAAATAAAACACTAAAAATCTAACGAAATGAAAGGATAATCAATAAAACAATAGAGCGAATAAAATGAATACTTCATGGTGGTTTTAAGCACATTGATACGGTAGTATTCTGCGGCTACGCAAGATAACACACCAGTCAGATGTGACTGGGACGTGTACTGAGCACCATGCAAGCCCTGGCTATTCCAATCGTATCCCGTAACCCAGCCTGTATGCACGTGGGTTTGCTGGTCTTTATCGTACCCAGGCCTCTTACAGGATACACCCCAACAACTCGATGACCGGTCCAACACAAGTGGTAAATATATGTATAATTAATTCACTACAATGTCAAAGTAGTAGGCCTATTACAGGAACTAACTAAACAAGCTGTGGGTTTCTGTAGAAATTAGAATATCAAAGGAAGTCAGGTGTTAAGACTAGCTATCTACTTGACAGTTGTTTGCTAATCTATTGGTTTTCAATGATTATATTACCGTATATACTAATAGGACACAAACTGTCTTCGTCCTCTTCACAAACCAAGGCCTAATTATCTTGAGCTTCAGATTCGTAGTACGTGTGGAGTAAACCTGAAGTTTTTCTGCCTAGATGTGCGCCACAAGACAGAAACTGTAATCCCAAAATTGTCTCTTGTTTTTGTCTTCCTTTTTTCATATTTGGGTGCATAGAGCTAGATCTAGATTTTATTCGGGGGAAAGAGAAACAATTATAGAAAGGTTTTGAGGAATATGGGACACTACCAAGAAGAGTAAATAGAAGGGGGTATTCTTTGAATAGTCAGAGAACCGTGAAGCAGCTGGACAATGCTATATGGACAATTGGCTAGAATTGCACCACCTTGTTTAATTGGATTCTTACGTAACTATACATGTGCGTATGCCCTTATTTCCGCCCAAGGCACAGATTAAAAATCTACTGCCATTTACAGGCAGCCACTGAATAAGCCAAACAGCCTTTCACAGTTCTTGTTGTATCAGCTTAAAGGAAAGGAAATTTAAATTGGCCGTGAATGATGATTGGTCATAGCAACACAAATGAAAGAAATGTTAGTGTCTTGGTGTGGAGTTAATATTGTCCCAGGGCTGATGTAGAGAATTCACTGGAACCTTTAAAGGAAAATTCCATCCCGTATAAGCAGCCACATAATATTAACACAACAAAATGTAATGTTTCAACATGTAAAATACTCCAGACTGTACGTTCCCTTTGGCTACTTAGTAAAGAACATGAAAGATAACTTTACTTCGTTTTAAGAAAAACTTTGGACGTGGGCGGAATATTAGTCGAACAACCCGCCACATCCGGGAGATTATAACGTAACCTCTATGTAACCTCTACACCAATGGTATTTCAACAGCACGTGCACCGAGTGTCACGCTCCCAGACTCTAAACACGATTGGAGTACGGCGGGGCATTGGGGTATCTGTCTATGCAGACGACTTTGCCGTGTTGTAGTGGTTTGCAGTGTCAAGAAGCGACCGACAGAGGGCGTTCTAGTAGAAATGAGGAACTAGGAATGTATCGCAGATACACCATTTCAGAGAAGTAAACCAATAGTTGTTGGTATTCTCCATTCTGTAGTACCCCGGACTCAGTAGCACGGGTACAGAAAGGGCTTTCAAGTTCCTGGGAGTGCAAATCCATGACAATAGAGGTTTTCTCGTGTGCTTTATGACATGGATGACGGCATGCTCCAATGATCACATCCATAAGAAATCTGTTTATTACCAGACACATTTTATGACGCATTTTCTTTTTAAAGCATAGTATAAAAAAGTGAAAAGTGGGTTTTCAATTGATTGATGAAGGAGATGATATCCCAAGCCAAGTCCAAGTCTTAGATTCAGAAAGGTCTGCTGATTTGAATAAATGAGACAGAAACTGAGATGGCTTTCCGTGATGATGCCCATTATAAAGGCTAGACGTGTACTTTATGTAAGAGGGTATTAGCCTTGCATTGTTATTTCAATGATTAAAGTGACCCTGTGAAGGCATCATTGAATTAGTGACTGGTCAGTGCTTCCACTGACCGCAAAGGCGAAGGTACAAGATGCCATTACTTCCATTTTACCTTCAAATTGAAGAAATCGACCACCTTTCCTTCATATCAGTTTCCATAATTAGCACCAACTACATCTATACATTTCTGATAAATTATTTAGTGTATCATTGAAGATAAAAAAAAAAGAGACGTCGTGAAAACAGGTAATTTTTTTTTTTAATTGGAATGCGATATAATGAGAACAAATAAAATTGGCATAGTAAAAATGCTTAGCCTCACAAGCCTAAAGAGGGCTGTACTGTACTCCTTAAAGCTTAAAAGGGTTGATGTCATTTGAAGATTCATGCAGTATTAGGGTAACAAAATACATCAGTGATGAAAGTTAAACCTTCCTCCATATACTATTCTGACCGTTTCTAAATGAAACTTGACAATTTTGACTTTTGGATATGTTTTCTCTTTTTTCCAGATGGCCTTGCATCGTTGGGAAGCTGATGGCAAAATAGACTTATCGTCACATCTGTACGAGCTGGATACAACTGAGCGTAATCCCACTGCAATATCAAGACGTATGCGTGGTCAGCAACCTCTAGCCATTGACAAATGTGCTGACCAATCACATCCAACGACGCAGACGCGGAGATGCTAATTGGCTGAATGTGCGCGCTATTTTTGCCATTCCTATATAAAAGTAATGGTTTACCTGGAAGTCCGTCATTGAAGCAGTAGATGTAAGAACGTCAACTACACACTGGATGACTGCAACACAACCTCGACTACAGAGTCAATCGGTGATAAACCTTCACATATGCATTGAACTTTACGCGGTTTGTCACATACCATGGAGAGCGAGGTTGCAACGGTCACATTTCCAGCCACGTCATTTGAGGACACATTGACACCGCCACTCAACGATGACATCCCGATGTCAACGTATGTCATAGCCGTGTCTGTGGCCACTGCCATGTTTCTGGTGACAGTCGTCCCCAATGTCATGATCATCATCCTCGTTATAGTGGATCGTAAACTGCGCAAACTCAGTAACTATTACATCATCAGTCTGGCCGTAGCAGATTGCATTGTGGGAGCTGTAGTCATGCCCTGTATGGCTTCTTACACCATCTTAGGCTACTGGGCCTTGGGAGGTATCCTGTGTGACATATGGATCACGTTTGATTTCATGTGTTGCACTGCATCGATGCTAAGCCTGTGTATGATCTCATTGGATCGATACTGGGCCATCACACAACCACTGAAGCACATGGGACGAAACAGCCGTAAGAGAGCTATGCTCTTTGTCATTGCTGTTTGGTTGGTCTCACTCATTTGCTGGGTACCAGCTATAATTATATATCGTATTGCCGACGGCGAGTTCGCTGAGTACGACTGCATCTATCTGACTGATCCGTTGTACGTATTGTTCTCATCCATATTCATATACTACACACCAATGATTGCTATGATAGTCCTCTATGCTAAGGTCTACATCACTGTCAGGAAACAATCCCAATCCTTGCAGACATTTGAAGACTCGAAAGAAGACGGAACCAAGACTGTAGATCACGCCAAGAGGAATTGCCATTCAAATACTTCAGACATGAGGATTCTGTCCACAGAACCATCTACCAGCCAACTACCAGTCTACATCAACCGTGGCTTTCTTGACCTCACGCAAGAATCATCCATGCAAAACGAAACCATGACGTCAGATGATGTTGACCCGGATTACACAGTGCCCCCTAGCGTCGGAAACACCAGCACCATGGCAACAGAAGGTCAGACACTGAACTCTATCTCACTGACCGTCACCCAGGACCAAGGTCACGTGGTATCCGCTGGACAGATGAGGAGTATTCGCCTGAGACAGATCAGACTGAAGCAAGCAGCAGTCAACAGACGTACGGCTCGAACCCTTGGTATCATCGTCATCATATTCCTCGTCTGTTGGTTACCCTTCGTGGTTCTGTTCCCTGTCAATGCATTCTGCGACTGCGTACCAGCCAAGATTTACGACGCGTCGTATTGGCTGGCCTATTTGAATTCCGCCCTGAACCCTTTCTTGTACGGATTTAGCAGGGACTTCAGGAGGGCTTTCAAACGCCACTTCTGCAAGAGATGTATGACTACTCCACCATCTGAATTCTCCTCGGTAGTAGATACGAAGTGAATGATTCCAAATGTCGGTTTCAACAAAAACCTGTAAACCTCATGGGAAGACGTCAACTGGCTAGGGCGCCCTCTACCAGAATGATTGACCTTCACTCTTAGGTGAAGTATTACGAGCTTGAAACACAAACATAATTCAGAGGATGGAAGACACTGAAGATAATCGAAAATGTAAACTTTGAAATATATTTACGCGATGCAAACCCATAAAAGTAGCATTTTTGGTTTCTGGGTAACAAAACAATTCAAAACTACTGGGCACTTATCACTTAACATTCACAGAAGTATATATTCTATATCCTATGATATTTATATACAGTAGTATAGATTTAAAGATAAAAAGGGAATAAGTTTTGGGACCGGTATGGTTGGCCATTCAGATTCCCGTTTAGCAGTTGGTTCATTCCAAATACGAGGGTGGTAAGACAAGATCGAACTGGTATCGGACTATTTGGATGAAGAATTCAATTATCGTGCTGTTACCTTTGTGTTTTGATGACTTGCTAATGGGCATCTTACATTGACTCGGTCATGCTAACTAATTATTCTCTCACCTAAATTGCTTTAGTGTCGTTGGCTGCGTTCATTTCGCATAGTTCACTGTATTGTTATACGGTTGTGTACACTCTACCAATATATACGCATCCTGTTCTTGTTAGACATTAATGTAATTCTATAAACGGGTTGAAGTCAAAGAGACGTAATGTGATGTCGTTAAAGAGCAACTCCAACGAAAATTCATTTTCCCGGTTTGAAGCTTCATACAAAAGCTGATGTGAACATCTTGAAAAAACAGCATGTAAACATTAAACTTGTTTGCAATTTATGGTAAGAAAATGACCCACATATGGGCTTCCGCGAGACCTCTTTCACCGATTTCAGAAACGCTCATAATCTATTCATTATGTTAATGAACCCAATACGTCATTTAGAGAAGCACTATGTAACCATTGGCCAGGAAATGAATACACAACATCATTGGACACATGTATAGTACGGTACTTGCATGTTCGTGGCCCTTTTGGTCGATCGTTCCATCTTTCCGGCCTACTTTGTCGATTTACCAGTTCCCTAATGATGTGAAACATGCCATTGTGCACAATGGTGGTTGCAACAAAAATGCCACCAGAAACCCAAATTTGGTGTTCTTAGATTTCCGCTTGATGAAAACAAAATGCATCGCGCATAGACGAGGTTCGTCAACATAACTAGGGCGGATTCCAATGTTTCCCCGTGGTCTCTGATCTGCCCAAAGCATTTCACAGGAGATCCCGTTGATGAGTCCAGTATCGTGCAGAAGGAACTCGATTTGTAATCAATTCTTCATTACTGCTATCGTGTGAGGGATAATCCTCACCACCTCCACTAGAATAACACAATATTTTAGTCTCGAAATGTAGAGCAAACTGACGCTATACAATCCTTCGCATTGAGGTACAATCGCAAACGAGATGCGTACAGCGTCAATATCCACCGTACCCTAGACTGGATGTGTAATGACTTCCGTCTCCCAATGACGTCACAAGCCCCAAGTAAACGCAAGAGCTGATCTCAAGCGTTTCAGAAATCGGGCTGACTCGAGGTTGAAAGAAAATGCCCCTTATTTCGCTCGCTGTCATTTTCGGCCAATAAATCCATTTTGTTTGGGTTTATAGATGACCAATCTATCCATCATACTTAAAGCCCTTACACAACGTCGGTAAGATCGAAAAACAGAAATATTCACAGATTTACATGAAACTTATTCAGTTTGAAGATGGTTATAGTAGAAACCTCTCACTGAAATATTTCTGTCTAAAATGTTGTATTTTGGGAGAAATGAGTAAAGAAATCGTTTACGTCTCACCGAGATCTAAACTATTTTTCGGAACAGTACGGCGTTGAATGCTGCATTTTCGCGAAACAAATGAAGCAGTTTTCACGATTTTATCGAGACTAGGTAGGTGGATTGAGCTGAAATGCGCTATTTCATGCATATGTAGGATCAGACAACGTATAGATGCTATTCTTTGACCTCGACCAATGTTGTGTAGGGGCTTTAAGGAGGAAACTCGTTAGAAATTTCTCAGAAAGTCGTCCTTTGGGGCACCATTCATAACCTTTCATATACTCTCTTTAATTGTATTACTCTGTTTTTTTACCAATGTTGTGTAGGGGCTTTAAATATCAATTTATTTAAAACCGTTGGAGTTGCTGTTTATTTTTTTTAAGTCTAAAATGTTAGCGATAATGTAATGCGATGAATGCTTGCTTACTCAACGCATACTAAGCACCGTGTGGTTACATCATTGCCTGGTTACCTGTGTCACATAAAAAAAACAGGCAGATCATGTGTTATTGTAATGAGGCTGTTTGGCAACGCGCTGAGCAGATGGGGCTGATTGTATGTCGAATAGGAAAAACACCATTTGAATTACAGTCTCACCCACGTAAAAGTCATATAACATGTGTGATATAAATGAGGTGTTTTTGATGCGAGCTTGCACCTCCCTTGTATTCGAATTTATCCCAGCACTATCCAAACGTTAGAAATACCACAATTGTGTTTCTTTTCTGGTGTTGTAAAGTCGATCACTATAATACATGTACATATAAGAGTAGATTGTTCGGATTCTTCTGATATTTCAATAGAATAAATTGTGTTTTCAGAGAGCGAACGTTTATGGTCACAGGAGTGAAGAATAGTTGGTTGCACAAGAGGATTTCAGTCGACATTTGGAGCAGTAAATCTCCATCACCGCAGCTCATAAAAAGTATTGTGCCTTTAAGCTGTCTACTTTCACTGCTATGCTGTACTACACATTACACGGTGTGCTGGCTTCAAATACTGACCTTTTCATTAACTGTGAGCGAGTAATTGGTGATCTATCGGGTCTCTTTCCGCTCATTAAGGAATTTCATTCTTGCGTTTACTGGAAGGTGAATAACCAGACCAGCTAATGGCTACTGATTGAGGGAGTTCAACTTGAATGGGTAAATTGGCCCCTCGAGGTAATCCATGAAATCAGCCTCAATTGTTTTGATATCAGTTGTATTTATATTTTAATGGGGGACTGGACTTGATGTAGGCCTACCGTAAAATCCTATGAGATATTGATACGTGTGGGGCATTACCATGCTGCTCTTATTATGATTATTGAACAAAAATATTTCGCTCAGAGAAAAACAAACCATGTTTGAGTTTATCCATAAGGGTTATCTGTGTCATGGTGTAGAGGATACTTCTATCTTCACTTTCTTCTTTCAGAATTCCGCTCTACTTTTTTTCTTTCCAAATGACTAAGATCCAACCCTTTCATTATGGTACGTGCTTCAGTTGGGATTACTATATAGGCCAATTAGTCCTCCCCAGTAACTATGTGAGGTGATTTTGTTGGATGATTGTTCATTAAATGTTCTGCGTCGACCTTTAATTACTCAAATGGCTAATTGGCATGATTGCTTACCAGCTTATTACTTATTGCTTACTTGTCTTGATATTAATGGAAGTACTAAAACCAACATGTTGCAAGCTGCTTACGGACTAAAATGACCAAATGACAAATCATCCAAATATATAGGCCTAGGGCCTCCTGGTGTTTTGATCCTAGCTGGACCTTTCTCAAAGATATGTTTGCTTTCAATTCAAAGGCGGAAATATCTTCGACTATAGAGTAATATGCAAAAAACCACTTGCTGACTAAATGACCAAAACACAAATTTCCAAAAAATACTTAGGATGCCCCGATGTTTCGATCCTAGCAAGGCATTTCTCAAAGGCAGATTTCTGTATTTCAGAAAGGTCCTGTTATAGGATCGAAACGTCGGGCCCACCTAATTTTTGACAATAAAGAATCGAACACTTTTGTTTGACATCAAAATGTGTCATTTTCAATACCCTTCTCAAGAAAAAAAGGGGCACTTTAAAGGAAAGGGGTGGGGTAGGGGTCAAACCAAGATCTGGGTAGGTTGCTTCAGTTGACCGTACAAGGGCGGAATTTTATTTGTTAATAAATGGAGGGAAAATGGTTAAAACACATGCGTTAAGCCAGAGGTCTCGGATCAAATCCCGGTCCTTTGAAATTTTGTTTTACAAGTTGCAAGAGATTGCATGCAACTTCCCGATTTTCTATAAGCCATTTTGAAAACAGAGATGTCGAGAAAATGAAACTAAAACTATGACAGGGCAATGACTTGTTACCGATACCAGCCAGCGACGGTTGAAAATGACCGGCGTGAAATGAATATTTATGAAAAGAATTAGTATAAAAAGGGTTAATCAGACGAAGGAAAATAAACCAAAATTAGAGGAGGAAGGGGGGCGGGGTAATATTACATTACCAGTGACATGTACAAGGATAGATTGTACATCAAGATACCTGAAGGATGGAGTCACAAAAGAACAAGAATGATTCCTCGCAGGTTTGATTAGCAATTACCTGAATGACCTTTTCAGAGTTCGATCTCCTGAACACCGTTCATCACTTGTTATTCGTTCGTGAGGAGAAGAAAGCTCTTGGCTTTCTCCTCTAAATTACTAAGATCTAAGTAGCCTTCTGACTAATTACGGCGTGTTTTTGCCAAGGCATTTAATAAAAAGTCCCGAGGGGTCTTTTCAAAAGCCATCTCTATTGTGAAGCCAACAATGATGAATGCTCGCTATACCCAGGGGCTCGTAGAAAAACCTTCTGAAAAAAAACCCCTGGGAATTATTAAAGCAGAAGCCATCAATTGTCGGTGAAAGAACGAACCGGGGGACTAATTATTGTTAGACGGAGCGGCGGGTTGCGGTACGTAGGAGCAGAGCTCATTGAGATATCAATGACTTTATTACACAGCTAACTATCCTTACTCAGGGACTTGGTCGATATTACCAAACCAGACATAAAATTATTTGACTCCCAATAAACAGACGAGTGGATGTTTTGGAGGGAAATAAAAAAAGGGGTTCTCATGCAGTGAAGCTGTAGTTGTGAGTGGGATTGGTCATGTCTCCTTCAATCAAGTACAAGAATAGACCGGCATTTGGAAGGACACATGACATTCAATTATAGAAATGTTCTTATTACTAGACATGTTGTTGTGAAAACAAACTGAAGGCGAGGATAACGCGGCATCTAAGTCATCTAAGTCATCAAACCCATCGCGGTTTGAGAGGCGGGTATCTAATTGGAAATCGCGAGAAATGTGACATCTGGATGGACAAGGTGTTACTGACACATCATCATGACAGGTTGGTATGGACTCTGACTGCAGAGTATATAGCATCGGAGGAAGGTCCTGCAATTGATTAAAAAGGTGATATTCGGAAGATGCAGGGTTGGCGACCTCTGACTCCTATTTTGGATTTTTGAAGTTTTGGTACAATGTGTTATATTATATACTTTAAAATTATGCGAAAGGGAAAGGAAGGGAAGGGAAAAATGGATATGGATGGATTGAGGGACGGACGTACGGAGGAAGGGAGACAGAGAATGGATGGAGAGGGGAGGTAGGGAGACAGAGAGGCAATGAAGAGGGGAGGTAGGGAGACAGAGAGGCAATGAAGAGGAGAGGTAGGGAGAGAGAGAGGCAATGAAGAGGGGAGGTAGGGAGACAGAGAGGCAATGAAGAGGGGAGGGAGGGAGACAGAGAGGCAATGAAGAGGGGAGGGAGGGAGACAGAGAGGCAATGAAGAGGGGAGGTAGGGAGACAGAGAGGCAATGAAGAGGGGAGGTAGGGAGACAGAGAGGCAATGAAGAGGGGAGGTAGGGAGAGAGAGAGGCAATGAAGAGGGGAGGGAGGGAGACAGAGAGGCAGTGAAGAGGGGAGGTAGGGAGTCAGAGAGGCAATGAAGAGGGGAGGTAGGGAGACAGAGAGGCAATGAAGAGGGGAGGTAAGGAGACAGAGAGGCAATGAAGAGGGGAGGTAGGGAGAGAGAGAGGCAATAAAGAGGGGAGGTAGGGAGAGAGAGAGGCAATAAAGAGGGGAGGTAGGAAGACAGAGAGGCAATGAAGAGGGGAGGTAGGGAGACAGACAGGCAATGAAGATGGGAGGTGGGGAGACAGAGAGGCAATGAAGAGGGGAGGTAGGGAGACAGACAGGCAATGAAGTGGGGAGGTAGGAAGACAGAGAGGCAATGAAGAGGGGAGGTAGGGAGATAGAGAGGCAATGAAGAGGGGAGGTAGGGAGACAGAGAGGCAATGAAGAGGGGAGGTAGGGAGACAGAGAGGCAATGAAGAGGGGAGGTAGGGAGAGAGAGAGGCAATGAAGAGGGGAGGTAGGGAGACAGAGAGGCAATGAAGAGGAGAGGGAGGGAGACAGAGAGGCAATGAAGAGGGGAGGTAGGGAGAGAGAGAGGCAATAAAGAGGAGAGGGAGGGAGACAGAGAGGCAATGAAGAGGGGAGGTAGGGAGACAGAGAGGCAATGAAGAGGGGAGGTAGGGAGACAGAGAGGCAAAGAAGAGGGGAGGTAGGGAGACAGAGAGGCAATGAAGAGGGGAGGTAGGGAGACAGAGAGGCAATGAAGAGGGGAGGTAGGGAGACAGAGAGGCAATGAAGAGGGGAGGTAGGGAGACAGAGAGGCAATGAAGAGGGGAGGTAGGGAGACAGAGAGGCAATGAAGAGGGGAGGTAGGGAGACAGAGAGGCAATGAAGAGGGGAGGTAGGGAGAGAGAGAGGCAATGAAGAGGGGAGGTAGGGAGACAGAGAGGCAATGAAGAGGAGAGGGAGGGAGACAGAGAGGCAATGAAGAGGGGAGGTAGGGAGAGAGAGAGGCAATAAAGAGGAGAGGGAGGGAGACAGAGAGGCAATGAAGAGGGGAGGTAGGGAGACAGAGAGGCAATGAAGAGGGGAGGTAGGGAGACAGAGAGGCAAAGAAGAGGGGAGGTAGGGAGACAGAGAGGCAATGAAGAGGGGAGGTAGGGAGACAGAGAGGCAATAAAGAGGAGAGGGAGGGAGACAGAGAGGCAATGAAGAGGGGAGGTAGGGAGACAGAGAGGCAATGAAGAGGGGAGGTAGGGAGACAGAGAGGCAATGAAGAGGGGAGGTAGGGAGACAGAGAGGCAATGAAGAGGGGAGGTAGGGAGAGAGAGAGGCAATAAAGAGGAGAGGGAGGGAGACAGAGAGGCAATGAAGAGGGGAGGTAGGGAGACAGAGAGGCAATGAAGAGGGGAGGTAGGGAGACAGAGAGGCAAAGAAGAGGGGAGGTAGGGAGACAGACAGGCAATAAAGAGGGGAGGTAGGGAGACAGAGAGGCAATGAAGAGGGGAGGTAGGGAGACAGAGAGGCAATGAAGAGGGGAGGTAGGGAGACAGACAGGCAATGAAGAGGGGAGGTAGGGAGACAGAGAGGCAATGAAGAGGGGAGGTAGGGAGACAGAGAGGCAATGAAGAGGGGAGGTAGGGAGACAGACAGGCAATGAAGAGGGGAGGTAGGGAGACAGACAGGCAATGAAGAGGGGAGGTAGGGAGAGAGAGAGGCAATGAAGAGGGGAGGTAGGGAGAGAGAGAGGCAATGAAGAGGGGAGGTAGGGAGACAGAGAGGCAATGGAGTGGGGAGGTAGGAAGACAGAGAGGCAATGAAGAGGGGAGGTAGGGAGACAGAGAGGCAATGAAGAGGGAGGTAGGGAGACAGAGAGGCAATGGAGTGGGGAGGTAGGGAGACAGAGAGGCAATGAAGAGGGGAGGTAGGGAGACAGAGAGGCAATGAAGAGGGGAGGTAGGGAGACAGAGAGGCAATGAAGAGGGGAGGTAGGGAGACAGACAGGCAATGAAGAGGGGAGGTAGGGAGACAGAGAGGCAATGAAGAGGGGAGGTAGGGAGAGAGAGAGGCAATGAAGAGGGGAGGTAGGGAGAGAGAGAGGCAATGAAGAGGGGAGGGAGGGAGAGAGAGAGGCAATGAAGAGGAGAGGGAGGGAGACAGAGAGGCAATGAAGAGGGGAGGTAGGGAGACAGAGAGGCAATGAAGAGGGGAGGTAGGGAGACAGAGAGGCAATGAAGAGGGGAGGTAGGGAGACAGACAGGCAATGAAGAGGGGAGGTAGGGAGAGAGAGAGGCAATGAAGAGGGGAGGTAGGGAGACAGAGAGGCAATGAAGAGGGGAGGTAGGGAGACAGACAGGCAATGAAGAGGGGAGGTAGGGAGAGAGAGAGGCAATGAAGAGGGGAGGGAGGGAGAGAGAGAGGCAATGAAGAGGAGAGGGAGGGAGACAGAGAGGCAATGAAGAGGGGAGGTAGGGAGACAGAGAGGCAATGAAGAGGGGAGGTAGGGAGACAGAGAGGCAATGAAGAGGGGAGGTAGGGAGACAGACAGGCAATGAAGAGGGGAGGTAGGGAGAGAGAGAGGCAATGAAGAGGGGAGGTAGGGAGACAGAGAGGCAATGAAGAGGGGAGGTAGGGAGACAGAGAGGCAATGAAGAGGGGAGGTAGGGAGACAGAGAGGCAATGAAGAGGGGAGGGAGGGAGACAGAGAGGCAATGAAGAGGGGAGGGAGGGAGACAGAGAGGCAATGAAGAGGGGAGGGAGGGAGACAGAGAGGCAATGAAGAGGGGAGGTAGGAAGACAGAGAGGCAATGAAGAGGGGAGGTAGGGAGACAGAGAGGCAATGAAGAGGAGAGGGAGGGAGACAGAGAGGCAATGAAGAGGAGAGATAGGGAGACAGAGAGGCAATGAAGAGGGGAGGGAGGGAGACAGAGAGGCAATGAAGAGGGGAGGGAGGGAGACAGAGAGGCAATGGAGAGGGGAGGTAGGGAGACAGAGAGGCAATGAAGAGGAGAGGGAGGGAGACAGAGAGGCAATGAAGAGGAGAGATAGGGAGACAGAGAGGCAATGAAGAGGGGAGGGAGGGAGACAGAGAGGCAATGAAGAGGGGAGGTAGGGAGACAGAGAGGCAATGAAGAGGGGAGGTAGGGAGAGAGAGAGGCAATGAAGAGGGGAGGGAGGGAGACAGAGAGGCAATGAAGAGGGGAGGTAGGGAGACAGAGAGGCAATGAAGAGGGGAGGTAGGGAGACAGAGAGGCAATGAAGAGGGGAGGTAGGGAGACAGAGAGGCAATGAAGAGGGGAGGTAGGGAGACAGACAGGCAATGAAGAGGGGAGGTAGGGAGAGAGAGAGGCAATGAAGAGGGGAGGTAGGGAGACAGAGAGGCAATGAAGAGGGGAGGTAGGGAGACAGACAGGCAATGAAGAGGGGAGGTAGGGAGAGAGAGAGGCAATGAAGAGGGGAGGGAGGGAGAGAGAGAGGCAATGAAGAGGAGAGGGAGGGAGACAGAGAGGCAATGAAGAGGGGAGGTAGGGAGACAGAGAGGCAATGAAGAGGGGAGGTAGGGAGACAGAGAGGCAATGAAGAGGGGAGGTAGGGAGACAGACAGGCAATGAAGAGGGGAGGTAGGGAGAGAGAGAGGCAATGAAGAGGGGAGGTAGGGAGACAGAGAGGCAATGAAGAGGGGAGGTAGGGAGACAGAGAGGCAATGAAGAGGGGAGGTAGGGAGACAGAGAGGCAATGAAGAGGGGAGGGAGGGAGACAGAGAGGCAATGAAGAGGGGAGGGAGGGAGACAGAGAGGCAATGAAGAGGGGAGGGAGGGAGACAGAGAGGCAATGAAGAGGGGAGGTAGGAAGACAGAGAGGCAATGAAGAGGGGAGGTAGGGAGACAGAGAGGCAATGAAGAGGAGAGGGAGGGAGACAGAGAGGCAATGAAGAGGAGAGATAGGGAGACAGAGAGGCAATGAAGAGGGGAGGGAGGGAGACAGAGAGGCAATGAAGAGGGGAGGGAGGGAGACAGAGAGGCAATGGAGAGGGGAGGTAGGGAGACAGAGAGGCAATGAAGAGGAGAGGGAGGGAGACAGAGAGGCAATGAAGAGGAGAGATAGGGAGACAGAGAGGCAATGAAGAGGGGAGGGAGGGAGACAGAGAGGCAATGAAGAGGGGAGGTAGGGAGACAGAGAGGCAATGAAGAGGGGAGGTAGGGAGAGAGAGAGGCAATGAAGAGGGGAGGGAGGGAGACAGAGAGGCAATGAAGAGGGGAGGTAGGGAGACAGAGAGGCAATGAAGAGGGGAGGTAGGGAGACAGAGAGGCAATGAAGAGGGGAGGTAGGGAGACAGAGAGGCAATGAAGAGGGGAGGTAGGGAGACAGACAGGCAATGAAGAGGGGAGGTAGGGAGAGAGAGAGGCAATGAAGAGGGGAGGTAGGGAGAGAGAGAGGCAATGAAGAGGGGAGGTAGGGAGACAGAGAGGCAATGAATAGGAGAGGTAGGAAGACAGAGAGGCAATGAAGAGGGGAGGTAGGGAGACAGAGAGGCAATGAAGAGGGGAGGTAGGGAGAGAGAGAGGCAATGAAGAGGGGAGGGAGGGAGACAGAGAGGCAATGAAGAGGGGAGGTAGGGAGACAGAGAGGCAATGAAGAGGGGAGGTAGGGAGAGAGAGAGGCAATGAAGAGGGGAGGTAGGGAGACAGACAGGCAATGAAGAGGGGAGGTAGGGAGAGAGAGAGGCAATGAAGAGGGGAGGTAGGGAGAGAGAGAGGCAATGAAGAGGGGAGGTAGGGAGAGAGAGAGGCAATGAAGAGGGGAGGTAGGGAGACAGACAGGCAATGAAGAGGGGAGGTAGGGAGACAGACAGGCAATGAAGAGGGGAGGTAGGGAGAGAGAGAGGCAATGAAGAGGGGAGGTAGGAAGACAGAGAGGCAATGAAGAGGGGAGGTAGGGAGAGAGAGAGGCAATGAAGAGGGGAGGTAGGGAGACAGAGAGGCAATGAAGAGGGGAGGTAAGGAGACAGAGAGGCAATGAATAGGAGAGGTAGGAAGACAGAGAGGCAATGAAGAGGGGAGGTAGGGAGACAGAGAGGCAATGAAGAGGGGAGGTAGGGAGAGAGAGAGGCAATGAAGAGGGGAGGGAGGGAGACAGACAGGCAATGAAGAGGGGAGGTAGGGAGACAGAGAGGCAATGAAGAGGGGAGGTAGGGAGACAGAGAGGCAATGAAGAGGGGAGGTAGGGAGACAGAGAGGCAATGAAGAGGGGAGGTAGGGAGACAGACAGGCAATGAAGAGGGGAGGTAGGGAGACAGAGAGGCAATGAAGAGGGGAGGTAGGGAGACAGAGAGGCAATGAAGAGGGGAGGTAGGGAGAGAGAGAGGCAATGAAGAGGGGAGGTAGGGAGAGAGAGAGGCAATGAAGAGGGGAGGTAAGGAGACAGAGAGGCAATGAATAGGAGAGGTAGGAAGACAGAGAGGCAATGAAGAGGGGAGGTAGGGAGACAGAGAGGCAATGAAGAGGGGAGGGAGGGAGACAGAGAGGCAGTGAAGAGGGGAGGTAGGGAGACAGAGAGGCAATGAAGAGGGGAGGGAGGGAGACAGAGAGGCAATGAAGAGGGGAGGTAGGGAGACAGAGAGGCAATGAAGAGGAGAGGTAGGAAGACAGAGAGGCAATGAAGAGGAGAGGTAGGGAGACAGAGAGGCAATGAAGAGGGGAGGTAGGAAGACAGAGAGGCAATGAAGAGGAGAGGTAGGAAGACAGAGAGGCAATGAAGATGGGAGGGAGGGAGACAGAGAGGCAGTGAAGAGGGGAGGTAGGGAGACAGAGAGGCAATGAAGAGGGGAGGTAGGGAGACAGAGAGGCAATGAAGAGGGGAGGTAGGGAGACAGAGAGGCAATGAAGAGGGGAGGTAGGGAGAGAGAGAGGCAATGCAGAGGGGAGGTAGGGAGACAGAGAGGCAATGAAGAGGGGGGGTAGGGAGACAGAGAGGCAATGAAGAGGGGAGGGAGGGAGACAGAGAGGCAATGAAGAGGGAGGTAGGAAGACAGAGAGGCAATGAAGATGGGAGGGAGGGAGACAGAGAGGCAGTGAAGAGGGGAGGTAGGGAGACAGAGAGGCAATGAAGAGGGGAGGTAGGGAGACAGAGAGGCAATGAAGAGGGGAGGTAGGGAGACAGAGAGGCAATGAAGAGGGGAGGTAGGGAGAGAGAGAGGCAATGAAGAGGGGAGGTAGGGAGACAGAGAGGCAATGAAGAGGGGGGGTAGGGAGACAGAGAGGCAATGAAGAGGGGGGGTAGGGAGACAGAGAGGCAATGAAGAGGGGAGGGAGGGAGACAGAGAGGCAATGAAGAGGGAGGTAGGGAGACAGAGAGGCAATGAAGAGGGGAGGTAGGGAGACAGAGAGGCAGTGAAGTGGGAGGTAGGGAGACAGAGAGGCAATGAAGAGGGGAGGTAGGGAGACAGAAAAGCAATGAAGAGGGGAGGGAGGGAGACAGAGAGGCAATGAAGAGGGGAGGTAGGGAGACAGAGAAGCAATGGAGAGGGGAGGGAGGGAGACAGAGAGGCAATGAAGAGGGGAGGTAGGGAGACAGAGAGGCAATGAAGAGGGGAGGTAGGGAGAGAGAGAGGCAATGAAGAGGGGAGGTGGGGAGACAGAGAGGCAATAAAGAGGGGAGGTAGGGAGACAGACAGGCAATAAAGAGGGGAGGTAGGGAGACAGACAGGCAATGAAGAGGGGAGGTAGAGAGACAGAGAGGCAATGAAGAGGGGAGGTAGGGAGAGAGAGAGGCAATGAAGAGGGGAGGTAGGGAGACAGAGAGGCAATAAAGAGGGGAGGTAGGGAGACAGAGAGGCAATAAAGAGGGGAGGTAGGGAGACAGAGAGGCAATAAAGAGGGGAGGTAGGGAGACAGAGAGGCAATGAAGAGGGGAGGTAGGGAGACAGACAGGCAATAAAGAGGGGAGGTAGGGAGACAGAGAGGCAATAAAGAGGGGAGGTAGGGAGACAGAGAGGCAATGAAGAGGGGAGGTAGGGAGACAGAGAGGCAATGAAGAGGGGAGGTAGGGAGACAGAGAGGCAATGAAGAGGGGAGGTAGGGAGACAGAGAGGCAATGAAGAGGGGAGGTAGGGAGACAGAGAGGCAATAAAGAGGGGAGGTAGGGAGACAGAGAGGCAATAAAGAGGGGAGGTAGGGAGACAGAGAGGCAATAAAGAGGGGAGGTAGGGAGACAGAGAGGCAATGAAGAGGGGAGGTAGGGAGACAGAGAGGCAATGAAGAGGGGAGGTAGGGAGACAGAGAGGCAATAAAGAGGGGAGGTAGGGAGACAGAGAGGCAATAAAGAGGGGAGGTAGGGAGACAGAGAGGCAATGAAGAGGGGAGGTAGGGAGACAGACAGGCAATAAAGAGGGGAGGTAGGGAGACAGAGAGGCAATGAAGAGGGGAGGTAGGGAGACAGAGAGGCAATGAAGAGGGGAGGTAGGGAGACAGACAGGCAATGAAGAGGGGAGGTAGGGAGACAGAGAGGCAATGAAGAGGGGAGGTAGGGAGACAGACAGGCAATGAAGAGGGGAGGTAGGGAGACAGACAGGCAATAAAGAGGGGAGGTAGGGAGACAGACAGGCAATGAAGAGGGGAGGTAGGGAGACAGAGAGGCAATGAAGAGGGGAGGTAGGGAGACAGAGAGGCAATGAAGAGGGGAGGTAGGGAGACAGAGAGGCAATGAAGAGGGGAGGTAGGGAGACAGAGAGGCAGTGAAGAGGGGAGGTAGGGAGACAGAGAGGCAATAAAGAGGGGAGGTAGGGAGACAGACAGGCAATAAAGAGGGGAGGTAGGGAGACAGACAGGCAATAAAGAGGGGAGGTAGGGAGACAGACAGGCAATGAAGAGGAGAGGTAGGGAGACAGAGAGGCAATGAAGAGGGGAGGTAGGGAGACAGACAGGCAATGAAGAGGGGAGGTAGGGAGACAGAGAGGCAATGAAGAGGGGAGGTGGGGAGACAGAGAGGCAATGAAGAGGGGAGGTAGGGAGACAGAGAGGCAATGAAGAGGGGAGGTAGGGAGACAGACAGGCAATGAAGAGGGGAGGTAGGGAGACAGAGAGGCAATGAAGAGGGGAGGTAGGGAGACAGAGAGGCAATGAAGAGGGGAGGGAGGGAGACAGAGAGGCAATGAAGAGGGGAGGAAGGGAGACAGAGAGGCAATGAAGAGGGGAGGGAGGGAGACAGAGAGGCAATGAAGAGGAGAGGTAGGGAGACAGAGAGGCAATGAAGAGGGGAGATAGGGAGACAGACAGGCAATGAAGAGGGGAGATAGGGAGACAGACAGGCAATGAAGAGGGGAGGTAGGGAGACAGAGAGGCAATGAAGAGGGGAGGTAGGGAGACAGACAGGCAATGAAGTGGGGAGGTAGGAAGACAGAGAGGCAATGAAGAGGGGAGGTAGGGAGACAGAGAGGCAATGAAGAGGGGAGGTAGGAAGACAGAGAGGCAATGAAGAGGGGAGGTAGGGAGACAGAGAGGCAATGAAGAGGGGAGGTGGGGAGACAGAGAGGCAAGGAAGAGGGGAGGGAGGGAGACAGACAGGCAATGAAGAGGGGAGGTAGGGAGACAGAGAGGCAATGAAGACGGGAGGTAGGGAGACAGAGAGGCAATGAAGAGGGGAGGTAGGGAGACAGGGAGGCAGTGAAGAGGGGAGGTGGGGAGACAGAGAGGCAATGAAGAGGGGAGGTGGGGAGACAGAGAGGCAATGAAGAGGGGAGGTAGGGAGAGAGAGAGGCAACGAAGAGGGGAGGTAGGGAGACAGAGAGGCAGTGAAGAGGGGAGGTAGGGAGAAAGAGAGGCAGTGAAGAGGGGAGGTGGGGAGACAGAGAGGCAATAAAGAGGGGAGGTAGGGAGACAGACAGGCAATGAAGAGGAGAGGTAGGGAGACAGAGAGGCAATGAAGAGGGGAGGTAGGGAGACAGAGAGGCAATGAAGAGGGGAGGGAGGGAGACAGAGAGGCAATGAAGAGGGGAGGTAGGGAGACAGAGAGGCAGTGAAGAGGAGAGGGAGGGAGACAGAGAGGCAATGAAGAGGGGAGGGAGGGAGACAGAGAGGCAATGAAGAGGGGAGGGAGGGAGACAGAGAGGCAATGAAGAGGGGAGGTAGGGAGACAGAGAGGCAGTGAAGAGGAGAGGTAGGGAGACAGAGAGGCAATGAAGAGGGGAGGGAGGGAGACAGAGAGGCAATGAAGAGGGGAGGTAGGGAGACAGAGAGGCAATGAAGAGGGGAGGTAGGGAGACAGAGAGGCAGTGAAGAGGAGAGGGAGGGAGACAGAGAGGCAATGAAGAGGGGAGGTAGGGAGACAGAGAGGCAATGAAGAGGAGAGGTAGGGAGACAGAGAGGCAATGAAGAGGAGAGGGAGGGAGACAGAGAGGCAATGAAGAGGGGAGGTAGGGAGACAGAGAGGCAGTGAAGAGGGGAGGTAGGGAGAAAGAGAGGCAGTGAAGAGGGGAGGTAGGGAGACAGAGAGGCAATGAAGAGGGGAGGTAGGGAGACAGAGAGGCAATGAAGAGGGGAGGTAGGGAGACAGAGAGGCAGTGAAGAGGGGAGGGAGGGAGACAGAGAGGCAATGAAGAGGGGAGGTAGGGAGACAGAGAGGCAATGAAGAGGAGAGGGAGGGAGACAGAGAGGCAATGAAGAGGGGAGGTAGGGAGACAGAGAGGCAGTGAAGAGGGGAGGTAGGGAGACAGAGAGGCAACGAAGAGGGGAGGGAGGGAGACAGAGAGGCAATGGAGAGGGGAGGTAGGGAGACAGAGAGGCAATGAAGAGGGGAGGTAGGGAGACAGAGAGGCAATGAAGAGGGGAGGGAGGGAGACAGAGAGGCAATGAAGAGGGGAGGTAGGGAGACAGAGAGGCAGTGAAGAGGAGAGGTAGGGAGACAGAGAGGCAACGAAGAGGAGAGGTAGGGAGACAGAGAGGCAATGGAGAGGGGAGGTAGGGAGACAGAGAGGCAATGAAGAGGGGAGGTAGGGAGACAGAGAGGCAATGAAGAGGGGAGGTAGGGAGAAAGAGAGGCAGTGAAGAGGGGAGGTAGGGAGACAGAGAGGCAGTGAAGAGGAGAGGTAGGGAGACAGAGAGGCAACGAAGAGGAGAGGTAGGGAGACAGAGAGGCAATGGAGAGGGGAGGTAGGGAGACAGAGAGGCAATGAAGAGGGGAGGTAGGGAGACAGAGAGGCAATGAAGAGGGGAGGGAGGGAGACAGAGAGGCAATGAAGAGGGGAGGTAGGGAGACAGAGAGGCAATGGAGAGGGGAGGTAGGGAGACAGAGAGGCAACGAAGAGGAGAGGTAGGGAGACAGAGAGGCAATGAAGAGGGGAGGTAGGGAGACAGAGAGGCAATGAAGAGGGGAGGTAGGGAGACAGAGAGGCAACGAAGAGGAGAGGTAGGGAGACAGACAGGCAATGAAGAGGGGAGGTAGGGAGTCAGAGAGGCAGTGAAGAGGGGAGGTAGGGAGACAGAGAGGCAATGAAGAGGGGAGGTAGGAAGACAGAGAGGCAATGAAGAGGGGAGGGAGGGAGACAGAGAGGCAATGAAGAGGGGAGGGAGGGAGACAGAGAGGCAACGAAGAGGGGAGGTAGGGAGACAGAGAGGCAATGAAGAGGGGAGGTAGGGAGACAGACAGGCAATGAAGAGGGGAGGTAGGGAGACAGAGAGGCAACGAAGAGGGGAGGGAGGGAGACAGAGAGGCAATGGAGAGGGGAGGTAGGGAGACAGAGAGTCAACGAAGAGGAGAGGTAGGGAGACAGAGAGGCAATGAAGAGGGGAGGTAGGGAGACAGAGAGGCAATGAAGAGGGGAGGTAGGGAGACAGAGAGGCAACGAAGAGGAGAGGTAGGGAGACAGACAGGCAATGAAGAGGGGAGGTAGGGAGTCAGAGAGGCAGTGAAGAGGGGAGGTAGGGAGACAGAGAGGCAATGAAGAGGGGAGGTAGGAAGACAGAGAGGCAATGAAGAGGGGAGGGAGGGAGACAGAGAGGCAATGAAGAGGGGAGGGAGGGAGACAGAGAGGCAACGAAGAGGGGAGGTAGGGAGACAGAGAGGCAATGAAGAGGGGAGGTAGGGAGACAGAGAGGCAATGAAGAGGGGAGGGAGGGAGACAGAGAGGCAATGAAGAGGGGAGGGAGGGAGACAGAGAGGCAATAAAGAGGGGAGGTAGGGAGACAGAGAGGCAACGAAG
Source organism: Luidia sarsii (assembly GCA_949987565.1). Taxonomy (NCBI): domain Eukaryota; kingdom Metazoa; phylum Echinodermata; class Asteroidea; order Paxillosida; family Luidiidae; genus Luidia; species Luidia sarsii. The sequence goes on along the minus strand of OX465105.1, from coordinate 26,520,454 downwards.
AGGGAGGTAGGGAGACAGAGAGGCAATGAAGAGGGGAGGTAGGGAGACAGAGAGGCAATGAAGAGGAGAGATAGGGAGACAGAGAGGCAATGAAGAGGGGAGGGAGGGAGACAGAGAGGCAATAAAGAGGGGAGGTAGGGAGACAGAGAGGCAACGAAGAGGGGAGGGAGGGAGACAGAGAGGCAATGAAGAGGGGAGGTGGGGAGACAGAGAGGCAATAAAGAGGGGAGGTAGGGAGACAGAGAGGCAATGAAGAGGGGAGGTAGGGAGACAGAGAGGCAATGAAGAGGGGAGGTAGGGAGACAGAGAGGCAATGAAGAGGGGAGGTAGGGAGACAGAGAGGCAATAAAGAGGGGAGGTAGGGAGACAGAGAGGCAATGAAGAGGGGAGGTAGGGAGACAGAGAGGCAATGAAGAGGGGAGGTAGGGAGACAGAGAGGCAATGAAGAGGGGAGGTAGGGAGACAGAGAGGCAATGAAGAGGGGAGGTAGGGAGACAGAGAGGCAATGAAGAGGGGAGGTAGGGAGACAGACAGGCAATGAAGAGGGGAGGTAGGGAGACAGACAGGCAATGAAGAGGGGAGGTAGGGAGACAGAGAGGCAATGAAGAGGGGAGGTAAGGAGACAGAGAGGCAATGAAGAGGGGAGGTAGGGAGACAGAGAGGCAATGAAGGGGGGAGGTAAGGAGACAGAGAGGCAATGAAGAGGGGAGGTAGGGAGACAGAGAGGCAATGAAGAGGGGAGGTAGGGAGACAGAGAGGCAATGAAGAGGGGAGGTAGGGAGACAGAGAGGCAATAAAGAGGGGAGGTAGGGAGACAGAGAGGCAATAAAGAGGGGAGGTAGGGAGACAGAGAGGCAATGAAGAGGGGAGGTAGGGAGACAGAGAGGCAATGAAGAGGGGAGGTAGGGAGACAGAGAGGCAATGAAGAGGGGAGGTAGGGAGACAGAGAGGCAATGAAGAGGGGAGGTAGGGAGACAGAGAGGCAATGAAGAGGGGAGGTAGGGAGACAGAGAGGCAATGAAGAGGAGAGGGAGGGAGACAGAGAGGCAATGAAGAGGGGAGGTAGGGAGACAGAGAGGCAGTGAAGAGGAGAGGTAGGGAGACAGAGAGGCAGTGAAGAGGGGAGGTAGGGAGACAGAGAGGCAGTGAAGAGGGGAGGTAGGGAGAAAGAGAGGCAGTGAAGAGGGGAGGTAGGGAGACAGAGAGGCAATGAAGAGGGGAGGTAGGGAGACAGAGAGGCAATGAAGAGGGGAGGTAGGGAGACAGAGAGGCAATGAAGAGGGGAGGTAGGGAGAAAGAGAGGCAGTGAAGAGGGGAGGTAGGGAGACAGAGAGGCAGTGAAGAGGAGAGGTAGGGAGACAGAGAGGCAACGAAGAGGAGAGGTAGGGAGACAGAGAGGCAATGGAGAGGGGAGGTAGGGAGACAGAGAGGCAATGAAGAGGGGAGGGAGGGAGACAGAGAGGCAATGAAGAGGGGAGGTAGGGAGACAGAGAGGCAATGGAGAGGGGAGGTAGGGAGACAGAGAGGCAACGAAGAGGAGAGGTAGGGAGACAGAGAGGCAATGAAGAGGGGAGGTAGGGAGACAGAGAGGCAATGAAGAGGGGAGGTAGGGAGACAGAGAGGCAACGAAGAGGAGAGGTAGGGAGACAGACAGGCAATGAAGAGGGGAGGTAGGGAGTCAGAGAGGCAGTGAAGAGGGGAGGTAGGGAGACAGAGAGGCAATGAAGAGGGGAGGTAGGAAGACAGAGAGGCAATGAAGAGGGGAGGGAGGGAGACAGAGAGGCAATGAAGAGGGGAGGGAGGGAGACAGAGAGGCAACGAAGAGGGGAGGTAGGGAGACAGAGAGGCAATGAAGAGGGGAGGTAGGGAAACAGAGAGGCAATGAAGAGGGGAGGTAGGGAGACAGAGAGGCAACGAAGAGGGGAGGGAGGGAGACAGAGAGGCAATGGAGAGGGGAGGTAGGGAGACAGAGAGTCAACGAAGAGGAGAGGTAGGGAGACAGAGAGGCAATGAAGAGGGGAGGTAGGGAGACAGAGAGGCAATGAAGAGGGGAGGTAGGGAGACAGAGAGGCAACGAAGAGGAGAGGTAGGGAGACAGACAGGCAATGAAGAGGGGAGGTAGGGAGTCAGAGAGGCAGTGAAGAGGGGAGGTAGGGAGACAGAGAGGCAATGAAGAGGGGAGGTAGGAAGACAGAGAGGCAATGAAGAGGGGAGGGAGGGAGACAGAGAGGCAATGAAGAGGGGAGGGAGGGAGACAGAGAGGCAACGAAGAGGGGAGGTAGGGAGACAGAGAGGCAATGAAGAGGGGAGGTAGGGAGACAGAGAGGCAATGAAGAGGGGAGGGAGGGAGACAGAGAGGCAATGAAGAGGGGAGGGAGGTAGACAGAGAGGCAATAAAGAGGGGAGGTAGGGAGACAGAGAGGCAACGAAGAGGGAGGTAGGGAGACAGAGAGGCAATGAAGAGGGGAGGTAGGGAGACAGAGAGGCAATGAAGAGGAGAGATAGGGAGACAGAGAGGCAATGAAGAGGGGAGGGAGGGAGACAGAGAGGCAATAAAGAGGGGAGGTAGGGAGACAGAGAGGCAACGAAGAGGGGAGGGAGGGAGACAGAGAGGCAATGAAGAGGGGAGGTGGGGAGACAGAGAGGCAATGAAGAGGGGAGGTAGGGAGACAGAGAGGCAATGAAGAGGGGAGGTAGGGAGACAGAGAGGCAATGAAGAGGGGAGGTAGGGAGACAGAGAGGCAATGAAGAGGGGAGGTAGGGAGACAGAGAGGCAATGAAGAGGGGAGGTAGGGAGACAGAGAGGCAATAAAGAGGGGAGGTAGGGAGACAGAGAGGCAATAAAGAGGGGAGGTAGGGAGACAGAGAGGCAATGAAGAGGGGAGGTAGGGAGACAGAGAGGCAATGAAGAGGGGAGGTAGGGAGACAGAGAGGCAATGAAGAGGGGAGGTAGGGAGACAGAGAGGCAATGAAGAGGGGAGGTAGGGAGACAGAGAGGCAATGAAGAGGAGAGGGAGGGAGACAGAGAGGCAATGAAGAGGGGAGGTAGGGAGACAGAGAGGCAGTGAAGAGGAGAGGTAGGGAGACAGAGAGGCAATGAAGAGGGGAGGTAGGGAGACAGAGAGGCAATGAAGAGGGGAGGTAGGGAGACAGAGAGGCAACGAAGAGGAGAGGTAGGGAGACAGACAGGCAATGAAGAGGGGAGGTAGGGAGTCAGAGAGGCAGTGAAGAGGGGAGGTAGGGAGACAGAGAGGCAATGAAGAGGGGAGGTAGGAAGACAGAGAGGCAATGAAGAGGGGAGGGAGGGAGACAGAGAGGCAATGAAGAGGGGAGGGAGGGAGACAGAGAGGCAACGAAGAGGGGAGGTAGGGAGACAGAGAGGCAATGAAGAGGGGAGGTAGGGAGACAGAGAGGCAATGAAGAGGGGAGGGAGGGAGACAGAGAGGCAATGAAGAGGGGAGGGAGGGAGACAGAGAGGCAATAAAGAGGGGAGGTAGGGAGACAGAGAGGCAACGAAGAGGAGAGGTAGGGAGACAGACAGGCAATGAAGAGGGGAGGTAGGGAGTCAGAGAGGCAGTGAAGAGGGGAGGTAGGGAGACAGAGAGGCAATGAAGAGGGGAGGTAGGAAGACAGAGAGGCAATGAAGAGGGGAGGGAGGGAGACAGAGAGGCAATGAAGAGGGGAGGGAGGGAGACAGAGAGGCAACGAAGAGGGGAGGTAGGGAGACAGAGAGGCAATGAAGAGGGGAGGTAGGGAGACAGAGAGGCAATGAAGAGGGGAGGTAGGGAGACAGAGAGGCAACGAAGAGGGGAGGGAGGGAGACAGAGAGGCAATGGAGAGGGGAGGTAGGGAGACAGAGAGTCAACGAAAAGGAGAGGTAGGGAGACAGAGAGGCAATGAAGAGGGGAGGGAGGGAGACAGAGAGGCAATGAAGAGGGGAGGGAGGGAGACAGAGAGGCAACGAAGAGGGGAGGTAGGGAGACAGAGAGGCAATGAAGAGGGGAGGTAGGGAGACAGAGAGGCAATGAAGAGGGGAGGGAGGGAGACAGAGAGGCAATGAAGAGGGGAGGGAGGGAGACAGAGAGGCAATAAAGAGGGGAGGTAGGGAGACAGAGAGGCAACGAAGAGGGAGGTAGGGAGACAGAGAGGCAATGAAGAGGGGAGGTAGGGAGACAGAGAGGCAATGAAGAGGGGAGGTAGGGAGACAGAGAGGCAATGAAGAGGGGAGGGAGGGAGACAGAGAGGCAATAAAGAGGGGAGGTGGGGAGACAGAGAGGCAACGAAGAGGGGAGGGAGGGAGACAGAGAGGCAATGAAGAGGGGAGGTAGGGAGACAGAGAGGCAATGAAGAGGGGAGGTAGGGAGACAGAGAGGCAATGAAGAGGGGAGGTAGGGAGACAGAGAGGCAATGAAGAGGGGAGGTAGGGAGACAGAGAGGCAATAAAGAGGGGAGGTAGGGAGACAGAGAGGCAATAAAGAGGGGAGGTAGGGAGACAGAGAGGCAATGAAGAGGGGAGGTAGGGAGACAGAGAGGCAATGAAGAGGGGAGGTAGGGAGACAGAGAGGCAATGAAGAGGGGAGGTAGGGAGACAGAGAGGCAATGAAGAGGGGAGGTAGGGAGACAGAGAGGCAATGAAGAGGAGAGGGAGGGAGACAGAGAGGCAATGAAGAGGGGAGGTAGGGAGACAGAGAGGCAGTGAAGAGGAGAGGTAGGGAGACAGAGAGGCAATGAAGAGGGGAGGTAGGGAGACAGAGAGGCAATGAAGAGGGGAGGTAGGGAGACAGAGAGGCAACGAAGAGGAGAGGTAGGGAGACAGACAGGCAATGAAGAGGGGAGGTAGGGAGTCAGAGAGGCAGTGAAGAGGGGAGGTAGGGAGACAGAGAGGCAATGAAGAGGGGAGGTAGGAAGACAGAGAGGCAATGAAGAGGGGAGGGAGGGAGACAGAGAGGCAATGAAGAGGGGAGGGAGGGAGACAGAGAGGCAACGAAGAGGGGAGGTAGGGAGACAGAGAGGCAATGAAGAGGGGAGGTAGGGAGACAGAGAGGCAATGAAGAGGGGAGGGAGGGAGACAGAGAGGCAATGAAGAGGGGAGGGAGGGAGACAGAGAGGCAATAAAGAGGGGAGGTAGGGAGACAGAGAGGCAACGAAGAGGGAGGTAGGGAGACAGAGAGGCAATGAAGAGGGGAGGTAGGGAGACAGAGAGGCAATGAAGAGGAGAGATAGTGAGACAGAGAGGCAATGAAGAGGGGAGGGAGGGAGACAGAGAGGCAATAAAGAGGGGAGGTAGGGAGACAGAGAGGCAACGAAGAGGGGAGGGAGGGAGACAGAGAGGCAATGAAGAGGGGAGGTGGGGAGACAGAGAGGCAATAAAGAGGGGAGGTAGGGAGACAGAGAGGCAATGAAGAGGGGAGGTAGGGAGACAGAGAGGCAATGAAGAGGGGAGGTAGGGAGACAGAGAGGCAATGAAGAGGGGAGGTAGGGAGACAGAGAGGCAATAAAGAGGGGAGGTAGGGAGACAGAGAGGCAATGAAGAGGGGAGGTAGGGAGACAGAGAGGCAATGAAGAGGGGAGGTAGGGAGACAGAGAGGCAATAAAGAGGGGAGGTAGGAAGACAGAGAGGCAATGAAGAGGAGAGGTAGGGAGACAGAGAGGCAATGAAGAGGGGAGGGAGGGAGACAGAGAGGCAATGAAGAGGGGAGGTGGGGAGACAGAGAGGCAATGAAGAGGGGAGGTGGGGAGACAGAGAGGCAATGAAGAGGGGAGGTGGGGAGACAGACAGGCAATGAAGAGGGGAGGTAGGGAGACAGAGAGGCAATGAAGAGGGGAGGTGGGGAGACAGAGAGGCAATGAAGAGGGGAGGGAGGGAGACAGAGAGGCAATGAAGAGGGGAGGGAGGGAGACAGAGACGCAATGAAGAGGGGAGGTAGGGAGACAGAGAGGCAATGAAGAGGAGAGGTAGGGAGACAGAGAGGCAATGAAGAGGGGAGGTAGGGAGACAGAGAGGCAATGAAGAGGGGAGGTAGGGAGACAGAGAGGCAATGAAGAGGGGAGGTAGGGAGACAGAGAGGCAATGAAGAGGAGAGGTAGGAAGACAGAGAGGCAATGAAGAGGAGAGGTAGGGAGACAGAGAGGCAATGAAGAGGGGAGGTAGGGAGACAGAGAGGCAATGAAGAGGGGAGGTAGGGAGACAGAGAGGCAATGAAGAGGAGAGGTAGGGAGACAGAGAGGCAATGAAGAGGAGAGGTAGGGAGACAGAGAGGCAATGAAGAGGGGAGGGAGGGAGACAGAGAGGCAATGAAGAGGAGAGGTAGGGAGACAGAGAGGCAATGAAGAGGGGAGGTAGGGAGACAGAGAGGCAATGAAGAGGGGAGGTAGGGAGACAGAGAGGCAATGAAGAGGGGAGGTAGGGAGACAGAGAGGCAATGAAGAGGGGAGGTAGGGAGACAGAGAGGCAATAAAGAGGGGAGGTAGGGAGACAGAGAGGCAATGAAGAGGGGAGGTAGGGAGACAGAGAGGCAATGAAGAGGGGAGGTAGGGAGACAGAGAGGCAATGAAGAGGGGAGGTAGGGAGACAGAGAGGCAATGAAGAGGGGAGGTAGGGAGACAGAGAGGCAATGAAGAGGGGAGGTAGGGAGACAGAGAGGCAATAAAGAGGGGAGGTAGGGAGACAGAGAGGCAGTGAAGAGGGGAGGTAGGGAGACAGAGAGGCAATGAAGAGGGGAGGTAGGGAGACAGAGAGGCAATGAAGAGGGGAGGTAGGGAGACAGAGAGGCAATAAAGAGGGGAGGTAGGAAGACAGAGAGGCAATGAAGAGGAGAGGTAGGAAGACAGACAGGCAATGAAGAGGGGAGGTAGGGAGACAGAGAGGCAATAAAGAGGGGAGGTAGGAAGACAGAGAGGCAATGAAGAGGAGAGGTAGGGAGACAGAGAGGCAATAAAGAGGGGAGGTAGGAAGACAGAGAGGCAATGAAGAGGGGAGGTAGGGAGACAGAGAGGCAATGAAGAGGAGAGGTAGGGAGACAGAGAGGCAATGGAGAGGGGAGGTAGGGAGACAGAGAGGCAATGAAGAGGGGAGGTAGGGAGACAGAGAGGCAATGAAGAGGGGAGGGAGGGAGACAGAGAGGCAATGTAGAGGAGAGGTAGGGAGACAGAGAGGCAATGAAGAGGGGAGGTAGGGAGACAGAGAGGCAATGAAGAGGAGAGGTAGGGAGACAGAGAGGCAATGGAGAGGGGAGGTAGGGAGACAGAGAGGCAATGAAGAGGGGAGGTAGGGAGACAGAGAGGCAATGAAGAGGGGAGGGAGGGAGACAGAGAGGCAATGTAGAGGAGAGGTAGGGAGACAGAGAGGCAATGAAGAGGGGAGGTAGGGAGACAGAGAGGCAATGAAGAGGGGAGGGAGGGAGACAGAGAGGCAACGAAGAGGGGAGGTAGGGAGACAGAGAGGCAATAAAGAGGGGAGGTAGGAAGACAGAGAGGCAATGAAGAGGAGAGGTAGGGAGACAGAGAGGCAATGAAGAGGGGAGGGAGGGAGACAGAGAGGCAATGTAGAGGAGAGGTAGGGAGACAGAGAGGCAATGAAGAGGGGAGGGAGGGAGACAGAGAGGCAGTGAAGAGGGGAGGTAGGAAGACAGAGAGGCAATGAAGAGGAGAGGTAGGGAGACAGAGAGGCAATGAAGAGGGGAGGTAGGGAGATAGAGAGGCAATGAAGAGGGGAGGTAGGGAGACAGAGAGGCAGTGAAGAGGGGAGGTAGGAAGACAGAGAGGCAATGAAGAGGAGAGGTAGGGAGACAGAGAGGCAATGAAGAGGGGAGGTAGGGAGATAGAGAGGCAATGAAGAGGGGAGGTAGGGAGACAGAGAGGCAATAAAGAGGGGAGGTAGGGAGACAGAGAGGCAATGAAGAGGGGAGGTGGGGAGACAGACAGGCAATGAAGAGGGGAGGTAGGGAGACAGAGAGGCAATGAAGAGGAGAGGTAGGGAGACAGAGAGGCAATGAAGAGGGGAGGTAGGGAGACAGAGAGGCAATGAAGAGGGGAGGTGGGGAGACAGAGAGGCAATGAAGAGGGGAGGTAGGGAGACAGAGAGGCAATGAAGAGGGGAGGTAGGGAGACAGAGAGGCAACGAAGAGGGGAGGGAGGGAGACAGAGAGGCAATGAAGAGGGGAGGTAGGGAGACAGAGAGGCAATGAAGAGGGGAGGTAGGGAGACAGAGAGGCAATGAAGAGGGGAGGTAGGGAGACAGAGAGGCAATAAAGAGGGGAGGTAGGGAGACAGACAGGCAATGAAGAGGGGAGGTAGGGAGACAGAGAGGCAATGAAGAGGGGAGGTAGGGAGACAGAGAGGCAATAAAGAGGGGAGGTAGGGAGACAGAGAGGCAATGAAGAGGGGAGGTAGGGAGACAGAGAGGCAATGAAGAGGGGAGGTAGGGAGACAGAGAGGCAATGAAGAGGGGAGGTAGGGAGACAGAGAGGCAATGAAGAGGGGAGGTAGGGAGACAGAGAGGCAATGAAGAGGGGAGGTAGGGAGACAGAGAGGCAATGAAGAGGGGAGGGAGGGAGACAGAGAGGCAATGAAGAGGGGAGGTAGGGAGACAGAGAGGCAATGAAGAGGGGAGGGAGGGAGACAGAGAGGCAATGAAGAGGGGAGGTAGGGAGACAGAGAGGCAATGAAGAGGGGAGGTAGGGAGACAGAGAGGCAATGAAGAGGGGAGGTAGGGAGACAGAGAGGCAACGAAGAGGGGAGGGAGGGAGACAGAGAGGCAATGAAGAGGGGAGGTAGGGAGACAGAGAGGCAATGAAGAGGGGAGGTAGGGAGACAGAGAGGCAATGAAGAGGGGAGGTAGGGAGACAGAGAGGCAATGAAGAGGGGAGGTAGGGAGACAGAGAGGCAATGAAGAGGGGAGGTAGGGAGACAGAGAGGCAATAAAGAGGGGAGGTAGGAAGACAGAGAGGCAATGAAGAGGAGAGGTAGGGAGACAGAGAGGCAATGAAGAGGGGAGGGAGGGAGACAGAGAGGCAATGAAGAGGGGAGGGAGGGAGACAGAGAGGCAATGAAGAGGAGAGGTAGGGAGACAGAGAGGCAATGAAGAGGGGAGGTAGGAAGACAGAGAGGCAATGAAGAGGAGAGGTAGGGAGACAGAGAGGCAATGAAGAGGGGAGGTAGGGAGACAGAGAGGCAATGAAGAGGGGAGGTAGGGAGACAGAGAGGCAATGAAGAGGAGAGGTAGGGAGACAGAGAGGCAATGAAGAGGGGAGGTAGGGAGACAGAGAGGCAATGAAGAGGAGAGGTAGGGAGACAGAGAGGCAATGAAGAGGGGAGGTAGGGAGACAGAGAGGCAATGAAGAGGGGAGGTAGGGAGACAGAGAGGCAATGAAGAGGGGAGGTGGGGAGACAGAGAGGCAATGAAGAGGGGAGGTAGGAAGACAGAGAGGCAATGAAGAGGAGAGGTAGGGAGACAGAGAGGCAATGAAGAGGGGAGGTAGGGAGACAGAGAGGCAATAAAGAGGGGAGGGAGGGAGACAGAGAGGCAATGAAGAGGGGAGGTAGGAAGACAGAGAGGCAATGAAGAGGAGAGGTAGGGAGACAGAGAGGCAATGAAGAGGGGAGGTAGGAAGACAGAGAGGCAATGAAGAGGGGAGGTAGGAAGACAGAGAGGCAATGAAGAGGAGAGGTAGGGAGACAGAGAGGCAATGAAGAGGGGAGGGAGGGAGACAGAGAGGCAATGAAGAGGGGAGGTAGGGAGACAGAGAGGCAATGAAGAGGGGAGGTAGGGAGACAGAGAGGCAATGAAGAGGGGAGGTAGGGAGACAGAGAGGCAATGAAGAGGAGAGGTAGGGAGACAGAGAGGCAATGAAGAGGGGAGGTAGGGAGACAGAGAGGCAATGAAGAGGGGAGGTAGGGAGACAGAGAGGCAATGAAGAGGGGAGGGAGGGAGACAGACAGGCAATAAAGAGGGGAGGTAGGGAGACAGAGAGGCAATGAAGAGGGGAGGTAGGGAGACAGAGAGGCAATAAAGAGGGGAGGTAGGGAGACAGAGAGGCAATAAAGAGGGGAGGTAGGAAGACAGAGAGGCAATGAAGAGGAGAGGTAGGGAGACAGAGAGGCAATGAAGAGGGGAGGGAGGGAGACAGAGAGGCAATGAAGAGGGGAGGGAGGGAGACAGAGAGGCAATGTAGAGGGGAGGGAGGGAGACAGAGAGGCAATGTAGAGGAGAGGTAGCGAGGACAGTAAGGTAGAGGGATAGGTAGAGATAAGGGGGTGTATGGAGGAATGGGCGAGAAATATGACTACATGCAGGATGGAGGAGAGAGGGACGGGCGAATGTGTCAATGGATGATTAAAACTAATCAAAAATGAAACCTGAAAATTGTGTTCCTCGCTTATTGGATACTGACTGCCTCGAAGGATCAGGAATCGTTATTATCATGGCCTTGCCTCGGATATTCAAAGTTAGCTTGAAAGCAATTGAAAATGGCCCTGGTAATTACAAGATTACAAGCACACCAGCAAACATCCTTGAGTGAGTGAATTACGAATTATGGTTCAAGGTTAGAATTTACTGGATTTGTCGACATTGAGAAGGAAGGCGGGTCATTTGCATCACACAAAGAGTAGATAGAAAGCTTGATCTATCCACCTCATCTGCATGCAATTCAAAGACTCCATCCAGATGAATTTCATCAGTAAAATCCATTTAAAATCCAGGGTTTCGTTGCCTACTAGGATTTAAGCGATCATAAAGGAGTAAAGTGATCAGCTAAAGTGGAGGACGATCAGTACCTGGGCCTTGAATTCTTTTGTCCGTTTCAAAATGGAATTAACCGTTGTATAGGTGCTGTCATTGCTGGAACATAAAAATTGCAGATGGAATCATCTAATTTAACCAATTATTTTTCTCAAAATTTAGTGGGTCTAACGTTTCGATCCTAGCAGGACCTTTCTCAAAAGAAGAGTGACATGGACAAAACAGATATATGTACACGAAGGAAGTGGGAAGAGAGTGAATATGACATGGATGAGAAACAAAGGACAAAGAGGAAAGCTGGTAGGGAGAGATCAAAGGGAAGGGCAAGGAGTAGGGTTGGAATTAGTGAGAAGAGGGGGAAAGATCAAAGAGAGAAGTGTGGAGGAGTGAACACAATGGAAGGATTATCAGAAAGCTGCATGGTGTTAGTCATTACCCTCCTGGATGTTGAGACCATGTGGTTGAATAGTCCGAAGACGCTTCATCCACATTTAATCACGGCTAAGACGGACGGCATAACTACGGTGACCAAGGGATTCTATGCCCAGTACACTCATATCTGATATCGAATGATCAGGGAGATTGAAGTGATACCCAACTTAGTGTTCACTCCTCCACACTTCTGTCTTTGATCTTTCCCCCTCTTCTCACCAATCCGTACCCTACTCCTTGCCCTTCCCTTTGATCTCACCCTACCAGCTTTAATCTTTGTCATATGAATTGTTTCTCATCCGAGTCATATTCAATCTCTTCCGTCAGACCCACTGTAATTTTTGTCAGTAAGCAGTTGGCAACATTTTTGTATATCACTTTGAAGCAATCGTTCTCAAAGATTAGCAGTTTGTGCTTCATGTCCTTACGTCTGTCTGTTTTTGCTTGGATCCAAACGTCAGCATCAGTTGATAGCGCAGTCTTGCATGATATGATGCTATCAAAGGTTTGAATGGATGGTGTAAAGGCTGCCGTCACCTGAAAACTGATGGCAAGAATGATCAACGTTTCAATGAGGCGACCACGTGATCATGGATCTCCTTCAGATGTATCCTTGCATGCATGGAGCTGACTCCACACTATGCTAAGCATGACTAGCCCTGCTCGATAAGATAGTATAGTTGTAAGCTCCACTTGCATCGTATGCTAAGCACAAGATAATCAAATAGGCAGTAAGCACCACGTGAAATAATGGTTGGCAATCGCCCCGTGGATGTCCATGCTTAGCCAAATTTCAGCTTTAAGCAAGTCTATCAAATTGCCCCCAGTCTGGTCAGAACAATCACAATCCAATAATTGCAATATCAACAAAATTCACGAAAGCAATCAAAATTGAGAGTGTCCATGCGTACAATAATATTACAACATAATTAGAATGACGATGCGCAGGTGTCTAAAGGCACCTGCTGACAGAAATATCAATATCAATATCACAAGATGGCGCCCTCTCATCAGTAACATGCAGACACGATAACGAAACATTATTTTACGAACACTGAATTGAATTGTATTACCGTTCCAAGTCAAATCAATATCCGCGTCATGGATTAAAGCAATCCTAAAACACAATACTCCGAACGTGAACCTTGTAGAGATCGTGTGGAATTACTTGTAATTGAGATCACAATGACAACTGCTTGGTTGTCATATGTAAGATTGTGTTTGCCCCAAACTTAGCTTAAGGCCCAATGCAACATTTGGAAGATGGGAAAACATCGATGTCCACCGCCACATTTTGACACATTTTGTAGATGGTCATGGTAGAATCCCCACGTTGAAATCTTACGGTCTTTTTTGCTATACTTCTTGAGATATCTTCACTCAAACATCGACAAATAGTTTATTACTCGCGAGTAATAGACTATTTATTCACAACAGAACGGTGCAAAAACCATGACGGTTTTTTGCCTTTTTCTACTTTCTCGGATTACCATTTCAGCTAACTCCCCGGGACAAATAGTTTTTATCTCGCAAGATAAAAACTCAATTGACTCGTTGAATGATGCCGTTACAAACAAGTCAAGACCTGTTTCCAACTACATTGTAAACTCTAGGACGTGCATGCATGAAGATGTACGTGTACATTTATACGCAGGTCTGTGGTGAGTACGACACAAATCGGTCGTCCAAAGTCGGTTAAAACTCATGAGGTCGCTATTTCAAAATCAAACCGAATCCGTTCATCTCTCAGAGATTGATGAGAAAAACGTGTGTTTTTGCCTTTTTCTCCTTTCTCAGACTATCGTTTAAGCTAAAACTGCACTTTGTTCTTTTTTGGCATGTTTAATGGTTTAACATACAACCTGCGGTAATCTTTCTACCTTTATCAATGTTGTATTGGACCTTTAAAATATAAATGGAACAAGTGGAGGCAATGTACTGTACTGGCATGAACTATTAGAAGAGAAAACAGGTCTTTGACTTCGGTTTTGGAAAAGATAGGCCTGGGCCTACTCCGTCTTGAAGAAAAGACCCTCAAGCTTCAACTTCAACTTACCCAAATAAATCCAACGTCTTCAGCTTTTGGATAACAATGATGAATCTATAGAGCCAATGTCATATGAACAGCGCCCTCATCAGCCAGCGTACAGCAAGGCCAAGCGCTTGAAGATGAACAAATAATATGCACAACCTGGATTCACGGTGCATTATTTCACTGACTTCATGAAAGGAAACCATGCAAATCAAAAGACAAACTGCCAAATACAAAGACGGATAGCAGCGTTTCTGTGAAAAGACTTTGTTCAACGAGTCAATGATTATCATGATCATCGATTTCTTCTTAGCGCAAAAAACGAAGCCACATTCAGCAAAAATGGATAACCTTGACTATAATAAGAGTTTTAAAAGAAAGATGAAACCTGATCTTAACCACTGGGACACAGTTTCGATCCTAGCTGGACCCTGCATGTCCTGCTATGGGACTTGCTTTCTCCTTGGGATTGGTTGAATACAAGATGATAAGCCATTCACAACTTTTTTTGCGTAACAGTATAATTTATTTCGATACAGTATATCGTTACAGCGCCCTCTGCTGACAAACATCAATAGTTTTTATGTCTTAGTATAGGTGTGAAATAAGTGACTGTAAAAAAACACGCTTGCATCCTCTGGGTTTTCTAATTTTGACCATCCACCTCCATACCTACCCCACATCCTTCTCCTCCATCCTTCATCCTACCCCTTCGTCTGACCCCCTTCCTAACATAGCCATTATTGGTGCGCATTGTCATTCAAATCCTTAGTTGACATTTTGTCGGAAAAATTAGGCTCGTGGTTTTTTTTTTTTCAAAATCTGACAGAAGACACGGAAATGCCCAAAATATCAACCGACCAACATGAAAACTAAACAGTGACAGTCATTTCTAAGAAAGTCCTCAGTCTTAACGTTGATGAGTACAGGCAAGACTGTCTGGTGACTTGTTGTCGTTTTGTTGCCACCTGATTAAAATGTCCACCCCGTGTTTTGATAGAAAGCAGATGTTCCTTCCGGATGAGGATTTCATTTCGAGTACTAATCAGAGCACGACCACGTAACAGATGCCGTCATTTGATTGTAAACCTTATCATAAATGGCAAATATAGATCGATGAAGACATTCATTTTAGCACGCGTAATTGACAGGCCTTCTGAGTACATTGAGTTATTTTTCGCTTCACACTGTCTGGACTATTTTGGGGGTTGCTGCATTTGGGATCTTCACTTCATGACTTTTTCTCCTGAGGTCTTTCAACGAGGCGACCTCGTTGTATTTCTTTATGAATCATGCTCAGGAATTGATGTTGCACTGATTTCATGCTTCGGTATAATTCCGTGAGAATCAAAGTTTGGCAGCAATACAAAAAAAACATAAGAAATAAAGACAATGAAAAAAATACTAGATGTATGAATCAATGAAATTAAAAAGGACATAAAAAGTGATGGCTTTTTGTTGTGACGGGGAATTTGCATCAGAACTGAATCATTTTATCATCTGGGAAACATTATCCTAAATATTGACAAGGTTTCCTTTTGCTTAAATACTTGTTCAGGTTGAAATTATGAACATGTCTAAAAAATATATTAACGTCTGAATTATGAATTATGAATTACCTAATTCTTCAAACAGACTGCATACTTGATTAAAATCAATCATGCAATCAGATTTAGCACATAACAATCTACCAGCATTCTAATTCTTAGTTCATCAGACATTGCGTGTCTGAGATCAATAGGGTGGCCTCCGAGGCTTCCAGTAATTCTTGGAGCGAATTAGCGAATTAGCTCACTAATAATATTAGTTATAACTGGTAGCAGGGCTGACCAATCGTTGGCCCTGAATTATAAAGATGTCAGATTGTGGCTACACCTCACAGTTACTTCAACAAATTCAACAGAGCTCATGTAACATGCGTAGTGCACGTTGCAATCTGAACAAGGAAAACAAACTCTTGGAATTCGTTAGGTCTCACTCACAGTTGGAATTTTTAGATAATTTAGGATCTGATCAAATTTGAAGGTTTGCCCATTATGAGGCTTCGGAAGACGGGAAGTATGCACACTATCCAAAAGGTTGAGGTACCGGCTCTTTTCAGAGCCATACTCATTCTGATTAGAGAATTATATGGTGTCACCGCAAATCTCATAATAATTTATGATTATTACCGTCGATGAAATACATCTGGCGGAAATTTACTGGTCATGTCACATGTCTCCAAGATTCAAGTTCTTTACACGATGCTAGTGCGATCGTGCAAATAAAAAATGAAGTAAGCTTCTTTGCCACAACGCTGAGTGGCATTAAGTCTCCGAGGCGACTGGTATCAAGTCTATTACACAGCGCCATCTACAGGTCCTCAAGTTTCATTTCAGGGATGATATATAGCACATGCGTCTCGAAGCTGGGAGACTTTCTCTGCGGAGTCGTGCACACAGAGGACGCATGGGACGTCCCGGGAAACCCAGAGCCGACGGACATTCATAGATTGGAGGAGATTTACAAGGAAGGAGTCGATCCTGGCCTCTTCGTGGCTTTTATTCTGGAGTGAAATTGAAAACCATTCAGGGTCTTGGTTTCTTGAGATTCCTTATTACGACATGTAGCCTCGCCTGTACTATACCAGGCCACTGGTATAACCAGCTGAGCATAGTGGTTCATATTTCACGACCGGTCACCATTTCTGAGTCAGCTCTCAAGCAGACGGCTGAAGCAGATGTGCATTATGTTATGATGTTGTGATCTCTCACTGGATGATTTATTCTGCGCCTTTCAAGGAGCCCTGCCTGACGATCTTGTAGCCTCTGATGAAAAGAGGTTGGCAGATGAAAGATTTATGATGGATGTGAAGTGAGGACCATGTGGCCATGCTTAGAGTTCATCTGAAATAGCGACAGGTCCCTTGGTACATCGAGACGGTTTTATATCACTGCATGGTAACTGACTTCTCACCCACAAAACCAATGGTTGGTGGAATACTTGGAGCACGAGAACTTGTACTCTAGATTCGAGAGCGTCAACAGCTGTTTGGAGTGAGAGAGGCCATATTGTCCCCGCTCATTTCTTGATTTGCGTCCTACACAATGGAGGTCACAGCTTTCTATTTCACAGCTGAGATTATTTTCGCCGTGCTAGCTTTCATTGGTAATAGTTTGGTTCTGGTGACTTACGCACGTTCTATCCGCCTGCAAACAGTGACCAACGCCTTCATCGTATCCCTGGCAATAGCTGACCTCTTGGTGGGCCTTCTGGGGGTACCGTTTGCTCTGCTAACCTCGGAGGGTCTACCCCATAACTTCCACGCTTGCTTGATCATGTTAACGTTCTTGCTGTGGCTATGCGGGACGTCTACGTTCAGTCTCATTGGCGTGACGGTGGATAGGTACATCGCAGTGGCTTATCCGTTACAATATCACACCATCATGACCAAAAACAGAGCAATGGTCACCATCATCGGGTCCTGGTGTCTTGCAGGAGTGGTGGGCTTCTTACCAGTAATCGGTTGGAACAAAGGGAGACCGGAACAAGCCTCGTGTGTGTTCATGGAAGTCATCGATATGAAGTACATGCTTTTCAACTGTTTGGTAGTCATCTTCTTACCTTTTGCTGTCATGATTGTCCTCTATGGCTTTATATATCGAGCTATTCGAACGCAGGTGAGTACACTTGTACATTCCATTGAGATTAAACAGTCAATTTGTCACCAGAAAATAAAATATGTACAAATATGTACTTGTTTGGTGAGATTTGCAGACAATGTACCCTAAGGTTATCGAAATGCCAAGAGTAAACCTCAATGGCTAAGGTGAAGTATACACAAATGTTGAGAGCCGAATTGATAAAAAAAATCCGAATGATTATTAACAACATTCTCCCAAAATTGGAGGATCTCATCATGCTCCCATGCAAGCAGAAGCTCAAACAATAAATTATTAAACAATATTATGTTTTAAGTTTTCGGCCTTCCATAGGTATCCGTCTCCCTAAGATCGAACCAACAATCCTTCTTAATTTACATAATTATTTCAAAGAGACGATATCCACACCAGAAATTGAGAACTGAACAAGATGGAAAACGGAGAAGAGGAAAAACAATAGTCAGTTGGTCGATCGAAAACAAAGCCGCGAGGACACAAAGCAATTAGGAACTCATGAATAAATCGAAACATGAATATTTATAATGCAGGAAATAATGCTTGAAAAATGGCAACGAAAACTTTAACTGAGACCGGAACTTGAACCCAAGTCCTCTGGGTTGAGTACCAGTGTTCTTCACCTGAGCTAACCAGCCCTTAGGTGGTGGCCTTCCCAAATAGTCAACTAGTCTTTGCCGGGGTGGGGGTGCCAGTCTGAAGAATTTAACTGTGACCTGCCGTACATCTCCAGGAATCAGGCCCCTTTCAATTCGACACAAACAACCAATTCATGTCGAAAATATATTGAGACATTTAACGTGGGCGTGCTGAAAATAATGTCCCAAATTGTCATCAGATCCAACAAAGTAAGGAATGCGGATTTTACGGATGTTAATAAGTGAGTCTACATGTTTATGTCTAGAGAAAGCCTCCATTTCAGCTCTTGCCAAATGGAAATTGTCACTACAACCTCCAGACAGAATCCATTTTAATTACGAGGTGGTATACACTTGACTGTATGAAGCCCCTGTCTGCCGTATATCGCTTGATCACTAACGCACAATGAGCTGAGCATTTTGATTTAATGGCCTGGTCTGATTCACGGCATGGAGCGACTGACTCCACCAACTACACTTGATTAGGTTTCTAATAAAGATATACTGCTTCCTGAAAACTAGCAGCAGAATTACGTACCTTGGCTATCAATGATAACATCGTTGTCTTGATAACAAGTGACAATCCTGAGCGATTTATATTACTATTCAGAAAGGAAGGGCTGTAGTATCAATACAAGGAGGATATGTGGCAATGAGACTGAAACAAAAAACAAAGGATAGACGAAGAGTGACCCCAAGAGTTCTTGGGGACAAAGTCCCAGATGTCGTCCACATGGCTTGATGTCTTGAGTCTCCTAATGTCCTTGAAAAGACTGAATGTTATGATGAATGCTATCTGCCAAACAGGCTGGACATAGAAGATAGACCCCTCTGACATCAAGCCACGTGGAGTGAAGTCCTGTAAGACCAGTGTGCATGTCTTTATATTCATATGAGCGTGTGGTCGATTACAACAAACTCATCTTATACTCAATCGCAATGCACATAAACAATACAGAGTGTCACAACTGACGATGGGTTATCTATCGTCAGTTGAGTAACGATGCATCGTAAGGCTTTGTGAAATCCAGCCCTGATTCACAGTAACTGCCAAACTCGCAAGTTCTATAAGATCACGGCATTTACATCAAGGGACCGCTGCCATCTGCCGCCCATTTCCACTTTGATTGATAGATTGTATAGACCATGACGATCATACAATGAGTAGACCATTACATTAACAATGCCCAACAAATACTTTTTATGGCAGGGAATACTGATAGATGGCGAGGGTGGCCACGTTATAATTCATATCCAACATTTCGGAGATGATCGAATTGTAAAAAACTGATGAATGACAATCTTCAGATAGGTACACATATCATTGTAGACATTTCTGAAAAGACTGTGATGAGGGCCATTGGAGATTTCATTCGAGTCTGTGAAGGTCATCATCATTCGGTTGGACTCACTTTACTTCCCTTTACTTCCACTCTGTCAAATTCCGTATTTGATTCCAACCTCAAATTGAAAGAGCAGCTTGCGTACAGTCTGGAGCGTAGATGTAGACATTTCTATCAGATGGTGTAAAATCTTCTGAAAAAAGCGCAGACAGGACTTCCTTTCGTTCACATGAAGATCCTTTTTGGAATTTGCAAAGATTGCTAGGCAGGAAACGAGACACAAACACCTGCATTGTGTACATGCTGAGCAGTGAATGATGTGGCCCTTTTCAGAACCATACTCATTCCCTAAAGAGACTGCTAGGACGGTGCTCCCCTCACCTCATTCTATATTCCACACTGGGTTCCTTATGCATACAAACATTCAGCAGTTTGTATTAGAGGCGATAATGTTGCCTGACATGAGACGGTAAATGTCTTATGCAGTACGAACCTCCATGCAATTACATCTATATGTCCACGTTGTCTGTGATCATGCTCGCCCACTGGCTATTAAATCCAGCGAACACTGCGTTGAAATGACGGCCTCTGCTCACATCATAAGCACGACTTATTATTTCACACCTTCCTGTAATGAGATCTAAGGACGATGGACAGATTGCCACGCTTTGAAAACAAGGACCTCTTGGTGCAACGTACTGGAACAGATAGCGAACATTCAACGCTGAATACACAGATACAAGACAGTATTCATACAAGTACATGGAGCTTGGGGTATCTCACTGAGTGGAAGCATGCGTCACATTCCAATGTAATCGTAATTAGATCATGCTGCAAACTGTTCACTATCATAGATGATCATAAGAAATTACAAGTTTAATCAATGTAGAGCCTAACGGTCCGATACCTGCAATGATGGAAGGGCATGGCGCACAATCTGTTTAAAGGCAGTCTACATCATTTGCGAACATCACACAATCAAATTCAACGTCACACACCTGCGTAATGTTCGGCTCAATCTGTCAACCATCATGAGGGCAAAACCGTGGAAACTAAAATAAACGCTGATATTTTCAGGCAAAGAGGACGGTATTTATAAAGGGAACTCTTTATTCTAACGATCGCTACACAGAGCGATCGTTAGAAGATTTTCGAGCGCTGATATCATTACAAACTACCTGAATATGGATAAGTAACTTCTCAAATTGGGAATGTCCGTAAAGTGGGCACTTTGCAAATGGTGCACCCTCCCTTAGGGACCTAAACTTAAGACGCCTTGACGTTCCGATGGAAGCGAAACCTATCCCGAGGATCTCGCTATAGTATCGAAACGTCTGTCCCTCTAGTCTACAAAATATCTACGATATTATGTGCACAGATGTCTTCCAATCTAGCCACGTTCGTTCACTTATGGTTGAGTGCGCCTGGGCGGACCTTGGGTGGACCTTGCTCTATGGGCGCACTCACCGTACACTTGGTGCATTCAGGATGAAACCAAAGGTACACCTGGTACGTCCTTGGTGAAATTCCAATTCCAATTTACAAACATGAGGTGGATGACTGGTTAGAGTTGTGGCATGAAACCAATCAGGTAGCTGACACAACTTGACAGATAATGCAATCAAGAATGACAACCACAAGCAATCACATTCTTAGACAGTTTTCTGACTACAAATTCAATTAAGCTTACCTGTGAGATCACTGACACCCGTTGAAACAGCGGAGATATTGGCCATACCTAATTAAATATCAATAATTAGATAGAAATGCTGATTTACCACAAAGGCATATGGCCAAAGTATAATGAACATCTTAAACATGTTAGAAGACTTTAACGCGAACAAAACAAATCACTTCAATACTGCCTGAGCCTTCGGGATACAACGACGTTGTTTGTTTTCCTGAAAAGCAATCAATAACATATTATTCAAACATTCCAAGTTCTGAATTTCATAAAAGGATTGAGGCACCGAGAGATAATCTTGGACATGAATAATTGCAATCGGTATTGGCTTACAAGCTAACCCTCCGATGAAAATAATGTATTGACATAGTGGAAGCTCTACCAACATCATTACGTCACTGGAAGTCTCTCCATAGACTACGTGCATAACAGCGACGCCAGTTTGGCCCCATCTGGTACACACACTCTCAAACCTGAATCATGCAAGCAGTCAACAAGGGCGTCTGAGATGCGTGTCCGGTATGTCATGTATATCCAGTGCATTATTTGCTCTCAGTAATTATAGACAAATACCACGACCCAGATCTGCTGCCCTTAGGGATACCGCAGGGTCGGTCAAGCCCGGGGGATGCGGATGGATATGAATAATCAATAACTAGAATCATCTAAAATGCATGAAATGAAAACCGACAAGCGCTCCTGTCAAATCACATCTAGACAATAATCATAAGAAAGACCCTGAGAATATCATACATTATACATATCGTTAACCACCATCATGCCACCATCATCCTTGCAAGACATTTCTTTTAAACAAAGTAAGCTGAATGTATTGACATCTGTCAAAGGTCCATCTAAGATCGAAACGCAAGGCATAAAGTATTTCTCAAATGCATCCCAGTCAAATTTACTTTGGTTTTTCATAAAATGATCAATTTTTCCCCACCAATTTTTCTTTCTTTCTTTCGTAGATTTTGAAGTATAGACATACATAATTCATCTTAATCCTATTACATGCAAGCATTAGTCCAGAAAAACAGTTTCTAAATAAAAAAATATAAAAAATCATTTTGGTAAATCTTTAAATACATGGACAGCAACCAATGATGCATGGCCTAAGATCTTATTAGCAAAGTGGATGGCTTGATGTGACACCTTTCAAGGGCTAGCGGTTATTAGCTAGTCACGGGTCATAAGCCGTTCAGTCTCGCTGATCCCATCCACCAAACAATCATCCCATGGCAAGGGGTCATGCATGAGACATGCACACTCGCACGTGCATACGTGACAGACACAGCCACATGCCGATTACAAGCTAGAGGGCGCTATTCAATCAAAAGACGTCATGGGATGAAAGCCTATTATTTTGTTTATACCGTCCCAGGATCCTAACACCGCCCTTTTCACTGAAATGGGATTCATCGGGACATCGATCGCAGTCAACATATTATAGCTGACACTCACATGAGCATGGGCTAATCACCTGTTTGTTAATTAAAGACACCATTAATGAAAGAAATGTGATCTTCTGACAGTGTAAGAGAATCCCACCACAACTAAGTATATATACCACGCATTCACCTTGAGGGGAAATACGACGTGAGAAGAGAGCGAGAGAGAAAAGAGAGATGGAAAGTAAGTCACAGGTGGTGGAGAGGGAGAAGGAGAGAGGGTGAGAGTGATAAGAAGTCGTAACTAAATCCCTCTATGACAATAACTGAGTAGATATCAAGAGTAGCGCGGTCATGTCATTTGCTGTACATGCCCTGCCTATGAAGCCTCAATTACATTTCATGAAAGCATCTATGCATTAGCGTGCGACACAAATGACCAAATGAATTTCCACTGAAATTCTGCCGTTTCCATGGTTTTGATCTCACAAATCTATCCACTTAGACTTCGGCAATTGCGAACACGATTTGTATAATATAATTTGTTATGTTTTTCTCAACAGAACTATCACACAACCTCATCAAATATAACCTGTTTTAGTTGATGAGTAAAGATATCAAATTCATACGGTTTGGTAATGGAAGCGGAGTACATTATTTGTCAGCATCCAGGGTGATTTCATGTTAGATCCTCCGATAGACACGTTTGTAATTACTTCCCGTATCAAATTTCAAAGTACATGTGTACGGATGAGTTTGCATTACATCTTAACTTCCGAACCAGACTGCTTGTGTAAAGGTTCAGTTCTGATCAATACCAAGCCATAACCTTTCAGTACACCATTCCATGTCCTTCACCCAATCGTTTTATATAAATAACATTCCAGTCTTAATCACCAAAAAAATAGAGAGGTGGCATATTAGTAGTTACAATGTCACGTTTTAATCGACGTGTAGGAACCAAACAGTAACAAAATATACATCAACAGTTACCTGGTGATGTTGTAGGCCTACATTTAATTCCTTGGCAATTAATCAAGATTGTTTTCAACAACTCATCGGCGGCCAATGGGGGAGCGGAAGACATCAATGTGAGTGTAAGCCTTGCACATCTAAGAGACCTCCACACTAACTGCTATTGATCACAAGCATGGCATGGTTTAGATGTAATTGCTAAGAAGCCTGTCTAAATGCCAGCCTGTCCTTTTCGGTACGTCCATACATGATCACTGCAAGACCAAATTAGTATTCCAAACACGTTCAGTCTGATAGGTCCCAACACGGTGCCAGTTAGTTTGATCAAGACAACCCTGGTCCATGCGATATCTTCATCCTCATAATTTTGACTTCACGGGGTTTTTTCATTAAAACTCCTTGCTAAAAGTAAAAATCCCCGATAAAAATAGCCTCGCAATTTGTTAAAAAGTTCAAAGTCAGTTTTTTCCTTGACTTGTTTGACTGAGATAAAATGTGGATGAAGCGTCTTCGGACTGTTCAACCACATGGTCTCAACATCCTGGAGGGTAATGACTAACACCATGCAGCTTTCTGATAATCCTTCTTTCGTGTTCAGTCCTCCACACTTCTCTCTTTGATCTTCCCCCCCTCTTCTCACTAATCCCTACCCTACTGCTTGCCCTTCCCTTTGATCTCTCCCTGCCAGCTTTACTCTTTGTCCTTTGTTTCTCATCCGTGTCACATTCACTCTCTTCCCCCTTCCTTTGTGTACATGTATCTGTGTTGTCCTTGTCACTCTCCCTTTGAGAAAGGTCCTGCTAGGATGGAAACGTCAGGCCCACTAAATTTTAAGAGATAACTTTAAGTTAGAAACTAATAACTCTGTTTGAATATACATCCCTGAATTAATACAAAGCTAACTTACAACGGTGTTTAGTTGACCAGCCACCGCAAGTTACGGCCACGTGGTGGATCTATTTTCACAGGCAACTAGGATGCAACATTGAATTCCAATGAACACTTTGGTATAATATAGCCAAGGGTTCTCCATGACAATTCCTGAGAATTGATAACTATTTAATAGTCTCCATTCAAATGATAGCCATGAAGTGATTGCCTGTAAATTGCCTTGTGTGACGTCAACCTTTGAAGCCGAAGTGAGCGGTCACTACGCAGAAACTGAAGGTTTTGTTTGAGGAGTAGGGAAGATAAATTGGCTTGAGTTGAGTGCCTCCATCTTATGTGATTGCACAAGTAACGAGAAGGAGAGATGTCTATGTACAGAATACACCATCATTGACTTGTGTTTATCCTATCCCTATATGGTTCCTTCCAGACCCGACGTATAAGATCAAAGGTTAACTGTTGTACCCAGATCTGTATGAAAAGGTTGGGTAGCAAACGCCCTCACCATGGGAACTGTTAACCTAATCAAATACATTTCTGTACCTCCATGGAAACTATTAATTGAATAGTAGAAGAGTAAATAAAAACTAGAAATCATTTTACGTCGGTAAAGGTGGGGGCTTTTCCTGTCTTTTCTTCGTGAAGAACGCAACGGGCAAAAACATGAAAAATGAAAAAAAGGAAAGAGCGATAAAGTACGTGATTCTACCTATGTTGTAATTTTGATTATACCTTTATTAGCGTACATTCTGTGGCACTTATGCCTCTGGAAAGGACAAGGGAATGTTTTTAGAGAAAACCATTCATGTTATGAGAGAGGAATCAAGGTTCATTTGCTGCTGCCAGAGAGCCAATGAAAGACCGGGAATCAAGGAATTACTTTGTGAGAATGTGGCATATAGTAGGGGGACTGAGGGTTACCGGTAAGTAGGGAAGGCAATTAGGATTGATATCCAAATTCGCTGACCAGAGAGGTATATCGACTATGAGATTTAATGCATCGCACTTGTGTCGCCAATCTACTATTCAGAATGGGTCTTTTTAAAAATGAAGTAAAATTGCACGCTATGTAGTCTTTCAACAAAGTTAGGAGTTCGGCCATTATTAGTGCATATATAAATTCCCATAAAAAAATCATTTAACGACGATGTGATTTTTCAATCACATAAGTCGAAATTCTAATCTGGAAAAATCCATTGAATATTGAAGAGCCCTTTGTCCGTCGAATTCACAAATCGCGTTTGAAATTAAATTCAAGATGAAATGAAATGAGTCTGATTTCAAAATGAAAAAGATAGAGGGAGAACACTATTCCTTGATTGTGCACTTAAGGAGGAAACTCGTTAGACATTTCTCAGAAAGTCGTTTGGGGCACCATTCATAACCTTTCATATACTCTCTTTAATTGTATTCATATACTCTCTTTAATTATAATTTAAAATTAAATTCAAGATGAAATAAAATGGGTCTGATTTCAAAATGAAAGAGATAGAGGGAGAAAACTATGACAGAATAAATTCGTTCCTTGATTGTGCTCTGAAGGAGGAAACTCGTTAGAAATTTCTCAGAAAGTCTTCCTTTGGGGCACCATTCATAACCTTTCATATACTCTCTTTCATTGTACCTGTTCGAAATTTGCTATGCTGAAACCAAACGAACTTATAAATATGCATGGAAGAACGAGGAAAATAAGACATATATAACTAAAATATCATTACATGCCACAACCAATCTACAGACAGAGAGCCTTTGAAAAAGGTCCTCCTAGGATCGAAACGCCGGGTCGTCCTAATTGTTGATATCTGCATCATCTTAAGCCATTGGTCCGTAATAAGCGGTTTGGATTAAGTACATTAAAGGCTCTCGATCATTAATTAAGACAGGGTGACTGAACATTTGAAATTTGGGTATGATAGGTCCCTTTTTGATTTTTGAATATCAGAAGAGCCTTTGCGTCCTTCCTGCTGAAGGCAAAGCAGCTGACACGTAGCTAAGCAATATGGTTGATACGTTATCGTTGACAACGACAACTGTAGGCCGGTAAATTCCACCGATCCAAACTTTTGCTCCAAATGAAATTCCATGGGCCCTATACATTCCATAATCAAAAATGCCATTATTGTGTATACACTGTTTTTGTAAAACTCGGTTCTCTGTTTTTCATACGAATGATAATTAGGCCAGACTACAATACCAGAATCGTAAAGGGTTGAATGTTTGCACAAAGTTAACAGGAATGCTTGCCTTACCTGGCAACGACGTGCTTGTTTCAATCAGAAACCTAGCAGTTCTGGTTTAGATACCTAATGTATTAGGTAAAGTTGCCACGCCCTTTAGCGATCCTGCAATGTGCGTTTGAGTCAATGGATTTGGTAGATACTTTAAAGCCACCTTCTGCCACACGTAAATTATTTGCAATCTATAATGGAGCAGAGCTAAAGCACTACTGTATGCCACTGCATCCATTCAGTAGTGCTCGTACTTTCTCCGACACCTAATTGGTAGAAAATGTAATTACAACTTTACACGGACAAAGGTCACTTATGAAGTCACTTTCATAGCCAGGCCTTTCCATTCTGTACGTGCAATCCATTCAATAGCACTATCAAATGTGCAAGTGCTCCAAGTTCGTCGCTTTGGCCGAACTACTAATTAAGTATTTATAAATATCTATAATCATATTAACTATTCGGACGAACTTAATTAGTACCAAGGAGCAGGTCACAATTAATTTTGCAAAACCCCACCTATCAGTAACCTCTGTTGTAAATGAGGGCGTGGTATTACCGTATTCATTACTCCTGTGCAATAATTGTATAATTGAACAAAATGCCATTAAAAAGGCATCCGCTATGACCGGAAGCCCTTCTTAACTTTCACGATTTGTAGATTTTGGGTCATTTTATAGCAAGTATCCACCTCGAACCACTTTGATAATAGAATAATAACCACTTAAAACAGTATCAAATCTCTCAAACGTTCACTTTAAGACTGAGGTACCTTTGATAGATTATCAACCAGCCATACTCTTCATAAATAGGTCGGATCTCTCTAACAATTTGATTTTGAAGAATATGTAGGTGTGTCCGTATCGTGTATCATTATCGTTCATCATTGATATTAACTCCCAAAACCACTAAGGATCTACTAGAGGTTGAACCTCAGGACGTCGTATATGTCAGATTTGTGTTTTTCTGGTCATTGTAGTGAGTAAGCAGTTTGTCATCCTCTATCGTCCCTTTAATGTTTCTCAGACGCCATGTGGTAATAGGTAGGGTCTACCGTCTAAACTTACAGCAGAAAAAAAATTAGTGTACTTCCCAACGTTTCACAAGAAATCAAGTGGAATCGTGTTCTCTCTCGCATTTCTAATGCCCAGGATGCCTACCAGTCCATTTGAATTTAAAACACCATCTATATGTAAAGGATACAACAAGCACAGTGTGATACGGATGTGTTTCCTTGATAAGAGCCTGTGGAAATCCTATCTGGTAATATCGTGGGGTGCACGATTTACGAACATCCTATGCAATCTCAAGGGGAGGTGAGAGTGATAGCAAAGGTAGTATTGCCATGAATACTACACCTAAGTCTTCCCTTACGCATTCAAGATGCATTTAACATTCATGATGAAGAGATTCCGTGTCTGATTAGGCTGTGCGAGGGAAATAGATAACCAACCTAAAAGATGTACATATCGCCTTCTCTCCAGCAAACCTCCTCTCCTATTTAACATATTAAGAGACACATACGAGGTTCAGGGTAACTCATGCATTTAGCACACACCCATAATGCATAAATGACAGAATTATTCCAGGATTTATAGCGATCACAATTTCTGTATTCATTCGGAAACAGCCCATTAAACAAATTGCAAGTCTATAACGACAAGCAATTTGGATATGAATGTAACATTTGACGGCTAGGTTTTAAAGTTTTCACTATAACAAATAGGAATTTTAGAATCACAACCTCTAATACTATGTATAACCTGAACACTAGCACTTGACGCCGATAAACAGAGAAACAATGACAAGGTTTAAAACAGAACCAGCTTCATCTGCTTGATCTTAAAGAAGATTTTCTCCTGCGTTATTTCCTCCTATCTGCTCCAGTAGGCCTACTCACCAAGAATCACGCCTAGGAAAACCACAATTGGAAAGTCAACATAGACGCCGCGATGGCGATAGCTTAGTAACCCTGATAAAATGCAAGGTTACCAATCTAAATCACGAGAACCTTTAAATCTTTATTCAATTAACGACCGTGCTCAAGTGCCAGTACATGTATGCTGGGGAAAGTGCAATGGCGGTTGTCATGGATAACAATTAGAATCTGGAGTGGGAACCTGCATGTGTGTAGCGCAGAGAGCATAGACGCTTTAATTCCGTATAATACACTACTAATGCAAAAGCAACCTCTGCATGCAAATGGACAAGAAAGGGAACTTCTTCTGAGCCTTCTCTAGGCAATGGGCTCTAAAGTGTCGGGTCTGATTCCTTAGAATGAGCTTAAGACAAAATATATAATAACCAAGTATAATTACCATCCTTAGATGAAAAATAAGCTGGGCAGTGAATGACATAAAACTCCATTCTGAATTCACTCTTGAGGAAAGTGGTTTAAATTGGAAAAAGAATGTACTCTTGTAATAATCTGCTTCTAAATTGCAAATAGGTGTAAAAACGAATCTAAGTAATGCACTAACGTAATACATGAGCAGTGTCCCCTGAAATCGATACTATACCTCCAACGAACATTGCAAACCAAATCCCATCGATATAGGCTACATGTACAACTAGCGTATTGACATCACCATGCCAATCTGAGGGCGAGGGCGCCAGCTGAGGGCGCCCTACAGCAATGACGTCACACCACAGGGTCAATAAATTATGGCCGTTTTCCTGAAAGTTGGTGATCGAACTTAAGATTTCGTTTTAAACTTTTAAAACCCTATACGAAACAGGGCAACAAATTCACGCACAAACCACAACCAATTAATTAGATTCGACAGAGATGAAGCCGGAGTTTAGTCTAATCAGGTGATTGGTTAAAGGCAATATATCCCACGCATTTTGCTAGAATTCATATCCATTGTTCTTGTATTTATTTCACCTAGCTTCGTCGTATCCAACCAACGGGTGGGTTAGCCTCTACCACACCTAGCATCAGCGGAGGCCTGGTATCGGACAACTCACAAGCGCGTAGGAAGCGTCGCTTTGCTGCCTACAAACGTGACGTAAAGGCAGTCAAGTCAGTGGGTGTCATCATCGTCATCTTCGCTTTCTGCTGGTTCCCTCTATCCATTCTGAATATGCGCACAGCACTATGCCCCACCTGCCCTGCACTCTCACTCACTGTCTTCGATATCTTTATTGTTCTCTCCCACGCCAACTCGGCTGTCAATCCCTTTCTGTATGGCTACGGAAGGGATTTCCGTTTGGCTTACAAGAAGACAGTGTGTGCCCTGTTCCCGTGGTGTACCCGCGTGTGTCGCATCGATAGCACGGCAGATAGCACGGCTGACGCTGTGGCTATGGGTGTGTCCGTCAACTCTGGTAAAATGGGTGAAAACAGTTTGATGGAGAACGGAGATCTCAGGCGACATGACACGCCCGACTCCAACATATAGACAGTGGATCATGAAACCATCTTATGTACTTAACATGATGTATAAATGGATTCAAATATGTATACATTGAATATTGAAGTGCAAGTAAATATATGTATATGGATCATGTACACTTGAGTATACAGAATACTGTATCAAATGAATTATTCGGATTTCCACTTTATATTTTTGCACAACGCGGCATGCACCTTATCTTTTCTTTACTCTCTAAAAGGTGCCAACAAAGTACGCTCCAAAGGTTAGGTGAGAGGATTGGAAAGCCTTGAAATTCAACTGTGCGACCGTGCACTTAATTGATTGTTTGCACAGGTCAATTAATCTACCAGTAGGTGACAGTGTTTGTATAAGCACATGGCTACCGTAGATGTATTCACCCACTCATGGACATACATTAATCTATAAGTCAACACTGTTTGCTTTGAATTACTCATCGAGGCTGTATCCGTCAATTGGTAATCAACGCACTTTTTTAAAAGGTTGAGGGGAAAGGGATGTCAGAAACATAAGAAGAAGTGTTTCACCAAGGGAGAAAGGTAGCAGGTGATTCGCTCTGCTCGGACATGCCAAGAATGATACAGATATTTGCAGCACAGGGAGACAGTCACAGGCTACCTGTTTCCTATCTCTCAAATGCCCAGACATGATACATGGTCTTGGTATAAAAAGGTACAGGTAGGTTTAGGGATCAGTGTATACAAGCAAACTGATGCATGGTCTGCCGGACATATTTGATTATGAGATGGAATTTTTAACGAGCCTCACCCCTTCTAGACACTGGAATGATTTCCCAGGATGTTCCACTCAATTCCCGTGACCTGTTTTCTTGAAAGAAATATGTCAAACCCTGTCATCCGTGAGCTTTTGTTTATTGACCACAATCATCATCCTGAGTGGCTTTTACCCCTATTCGTGAGGAATTTCTAAAACAGAACAATCTGAAATTGAGTTCTGTTTCCTTTTATTAAGTTCAGCAAGAGCTCGAGCGAGGCAGAAGTGATGAGAACAGACTGTGGTTTTATCCATTCTATGTTGTAGCCATGGCTAGCTTAATACTGGGTTCTGTGAGTTCATTTTAGCGGTCCGAATAGTGGTTTCTAGAATATATGGTGGTCAGTACTAGTGGGGCAATATAATTGAATGAATGGGAAGATAGTTGTGATGGTCAGTTTCTTGACGGGGCTTCCATATGGACTGCAAGAGAAGGAAGAAGATGAGAAAGAGCAGGTGAAAGACGAGTGTGATGAAGAGGAATGTGAGCAGTGGTGACGGAGAGGTAGGAGAAATAAGGAGGTGGGGAAGGAAGAGGAAGAGAGGGTAGAGAAGGGGAAGAGGAGAAGAAGAGGAAAAGGAGAAAGTAGCGGTGTTATCAGTTTTGGGGTGTGTGGTGCTTGAAGTGACAGTGGTGATGAGAGTGACGATGCTATTGATGATGATGATGATGATGGTGATGACGGGTGGTACGGAGACTGGTTAAGATGGTGGTGATGGTGATGACGGTGGTAATGGTAATACCGGGTAGGACATGGTGTTCTGGTTTACGAATTAGACTTGTTTGGGGCCACCGTGGTGCTTTGAGGGAGTTTTAGCGTCAGCACGTACTCGCAGGATAATTGCATAGTACTTCATTCTGTCAGTATTATATGAGATGCCATCAAGTGAAAGAGGACCCAACAGTCATTGTGCAATCAGTGAAATATCACGATGCAGTATGGATTTTCTATCGCCTCCGATGTCAAAAGGGTACAGGGGTTATGGCGGGTTTATCTGCCTGGCAAACAGCCAAGTCAAAGACTTGACACACACGGGGGATTCTACGAGTATTGATTCGACGTTTCTATTTCTGATAAGAGATTTTTATTGGACATGGAGATGCAGTGTCACGAATGGAATCATGTATGTGGACAGGCTAACGAAAGCTCGTGTTTCAGTGGGGGAAAAAACACCGTGAAACTGAAATAGGCATCTTTCGAGTATGACCTGAGTATGGCTGAAATTTAACCGGAATGCACTTCTGTGACATTTGTTGTTGTGTCTTGCAGTTCAGTTCAAGCTATTATTTGAGACGCACCTTGGACCCTTGTTTGAAAAAGTTATTGCACTGCACATGCTGAAGTTTATAAGAGAAAACTACAATCATAGTTTCTGGCGGTTGACTTTCTAATTAAAACACTTTTGAAAAATGGCAAGAGACTTTGACTGGACCGGGACTCGAACCCGAGAACTCTATACCATATGAGCTGGTGCCCCTACCACGGCAAATACTAGTAGACAATTTGGGAAGGACGCCATCTAAGGGCTGGATAGCTCAGATGGTAAGAGAACTTGGGTGCCAAAGACGAGTTGACTATTTGGGAAGGACGCCATCTAAGGGCTGGATAGCTCAGATGGTAAGAGCACTTGGGTGCCAAAGACGAGTTGACTATCAGGGAAGGCCACCATCTAAGTGCTGGATAGCTCAGATGGTAAGAGCACTTGGGTGCCAAAGACGAGTTGACTATTTGGGAAGGACGCCATCTAAGGGCTGGATAGCTCAGATGGTAAGAGGTCTAGGGTTCAAGTCCCAGTCCAATTAAAGTTTTATTTGCCAATTTGTAAACCATTAATAAGTAATTAATCAGGTAATATGTAGAATATCAAAACAACAAACACAACAGCACACGGCGTCTTTCATCCGGTCTTGCATAGGCATTCATGAAGTATTAAAATACATATTTATTTAATTAAAATATATAAACTGTAAGTAAAAGAAAAATCAACTTTAACGAAAAAGGTTGATCTGTTTATGATATATATAGAAATAGAATATTTATGGTAAATTTCACATGGTATCAAATTAATCTAATTATTAATTGTGAATTGGATTTTGGCATTTCACTTAAGATGTAAAATAAATTCCACCAATTAATGAAAAGATTAATATTTTGTCAATGAATTATTTCAAATTAATTAAGTCCTTGTCCCAGTACATAATGATAGAATGGTAACACCTTGGATTGCATAATAACGACATTGATATTACACTTAATAAAATGTAGAGTTTACAGTCCAATAAAGTGCAGACTGTTTTTTTCCAGGTCCACCATAATACAATGTAGACTGGTTTAGGGTAAGGTGAACGTGTACAATACCTTTATTTCAGCAACTGTAAAAATTACTGAAAAAAAATCATTTCAACGTCATATTTGCGGGTTTTTTGACGTTGATGAACATCCCCCTCAATCAAATATAGGGAGCGATCTACAAAGCTACGATACTTTTGAAACAAGGCCAATAAAGCGACCACATAAGTTGCAACGGCTAAAAGCTGCCCACCACACATTGAATGAGAAGTTCATAAAACAGCGCCCTCCGTTGACCAAACAATGGAAGGATGCAACTGCGGTAATGCTGTCAAGATTGTCAATTTAAGTAATCTGAAAAATAACTGAAAACAAAAAAGAAAACGAAAAGAGAAAAGAAAAGAACATATAAAATAAATGAATGAAATGAAATGATATCACACGAAATGAAATAAAAAGAAAAACGGTAAGGACAACAAAAAGAAAGAAATATTTATCCAACATTAGGCCACGTCCATTAAAAAAAAGAAGAAGAAAGAAATGATGGTGAGTTCCCATTTTTACAGCGCAGCACGCTCTCTTGACTCTTCATGCATGATAGACCTAAGGAGACCCATACACCATATGGAGAGGACACGTGCTGCACTTAAACCTGTATATAGGCATACAACCTGCTAGACTGACGAGACACGAACCTGTGCGAAGGTCTCTGCAAACCTGGAATTGAGCCTAGTAGTCCCACTCGACTGAGCTAAGTGAATGTGGTGCTTGAAGGGGTGTTTAGATAATTCCCCATATGCGTTTTATTCATTAAGAGGACAAAGACTGAAAAAAAAAACATGTTCCGTGATGGATTTCACCTCAGATCCCCGGAATACAACAATTGAAAGACCTACACGTGGCCGGAAAATCGTTTTCTTTGTCTGGGCCGGGGGTAAGGCTTAATTAGCAAAACACTACTCAATCTAAAACAGAAAAGAATCTATACGAGATTAAGAATCAAGATTATTCAGTACCGTCACGGAAAGTGAGACTCCTGTATAAGAAAATACTGATAAATATAGGCGAAGACATCGGCCTTTGCATTATAGCCTACATGTACTGTATATGGAGGCTGATTTAGTGCGCTATATACCTGGCACTCCGGCAGGAGATTAAAGAAAGTAAGGAAGCAGAACACACTGAAAGTGTCTCACAGAGAGGACGATAGGAAATGAGAGGACGATAAGTGCAGATATAACACATCAATCCATTCCACAAAACATTAAAACCTACATCTATGACCGTGGAGAGAGAGGAGGAAAGAGAGAACAGAGATGAAACTGTCTGCTTGAGATGAGACGAAACGAGAAAACAATCCCAGAAATGCAGATGATGAGAATGCCCATTCCTCGCGGATCACTTACATCTCTGTAACCCAGGCAACCAAGAACACATCATAATGTAAGTTTCACTGACTTCCCCTCATGAAAATGCGTTCGCGTTGGGTAAATCGAGGTCAATGACGTCAGGAGCCAATCGAACACACTTTCAAAGACCTTTGACCCTCTAATTAAATAGGCCCTAAATACAATCAACAAAACACTAGGACTAAGAGGGCCTGAAGTTTCGATCCTAGCTGGACCTTTCTCGAGGCCTTTGAGAAAGGTCCTGCTTGTGTAAGAGTGAAATTAGGCAAGCCCCATATAACACGTGTTCCCCATAAACAACTCACTGGTACTCAAGGTCTATCATGATCACGGCATTCCCACTGCCCTCATTCCAAGTAACCTGGCTCAAGACATACCAGGGTCCCTCTGTCAGTGCCCTTGGGGGTCATGACCTCATGGTTTCCCCACTAAACTGACCCTGCAACTTCTTCCCTGAAATGATGTCATATACGTTATGTCTTTATATGACATCATCTCCCAAGAAAAGATCTCCCCCCCTCCTGTAAACAGATATATAATATGCTAATTTTCCCAGTTTTACTGAGGAGATCAGGCCCGACCAGAGTCCAACACGCATTCCTTACTCTTATACCCAGGCATAGCCAGAATCTGTTCCAGCCCTATGACCTATGGTGCAGTATCATTTCCAAGTGAGTTCTTGGAGTTCGATAATAAAATTCTCCCAACTAAGCTGAACTAAGGCGTTCTGCTTCAAATGTATGTCATCATCTTCAAAGAGTCCATCATCATTCTTCTCTACCATACACAAAATCTGAAAATCGTCAGGCCCTCCATTTTCTGGTGTTTTTAGTCTGTGAGCAGTTTGCAACATGTTTGCATATTATAAAATTTAGTGGGCTTGACGTTTCGATCCTAGCAGGACCTTTCTCAAAGGCTTTTGAGAAAGGTCCTGCTTTTGAGAAAGGTCCTGGATCGAAACGTCAGGCCCACTACATTTTAAGATTTGCATTTTGGTAATTTTAGTTTGTAAGCAGTTTGCAACATTTTTGTATATCACCTTATGTTTGTATATTACTAAAAAAAATTAACGTGTAGACTATAGAGGGCGCTATTGTTAATCAGTCATTATTGATACCGAAGCCCTGCCCGACTTCATGAGCAATGACTCTTAGGCGGTTTACGGAATGAAGGCTTATAGGCTCGGGCTTGGGTCGTATCTGTCTCACCCTTTATAATGTCACAGGCATCTAGAAACTAGAGTTTGACCCTGGCGTCATGGCGAATACTCTGTATATATTAATACAATATACAGTACCTTTAAATTCGGCAACAAAGCCGCATCCTGTATTTTCAGGTTTTGTCAGACGGAGTCGAAGCCTGAGCCAGAGTCTGATCCATGGATTTGTAAAGGGCCTAAGTTACACACAAAGGCTATGAGAATTACCAGTCAGCGCTAACCGGTGGGAACTATACTGGTTTGATAGAAATGGAAGCCTAGCCCATGACCCGACCTGATTCCGGGGTAAAAGAGTCGAATCCTTGAGGATAATATCTGACATTGTACCTGTACACAGGTACACATAGCAAATTCATTGTGGCGCTAAGAGGTGACTGTGAAATGAGAGACTATGAGCTGTGTACCGGTTCGACATTTCAGACCATCAAAGGAACAAATAGATGTATAACAATCACCTGCAATCACCTGCTATTCAACAATCACCAACAATCACCTGCTATTCAACAATCACCTACAATTAATGTTTAAAGATTTAACACAATTCTCAATATTTAGTGGGGCTGACGTTACGATCCTAGCAGGACCTTTCTCAAAGGCAGAGTGACAAGGACAAAACAGATACATGTACACGAAGGAAGGGGGAAGAGAGTGAATAACACGATTGCTTTATAAAAACCCAAACAATTTCTTCAATCCAACAAGGTCTAAATTCAATGTATTAATAGGTATTTCTTAAAATTTAGTGGGCCTGACGTTTCGATCCTAGCACTAGCAGGACCTTTCTCAAAGGCAGAGTGACAAGGACAAAACAGATACATGTACACGAAGGAAGGGGGAGAGAGTGAATAGGACACGGATGAGAAACAAAGGACAAAGAGTGAAGCTGGTAGGGAGAGATCAAAGGGAAGGGCAAGGAATAGGGTAGGGATTAGTGAGAGGAGGGGGAAAGATCAAAGAGAAGGGCAAGGAGTAGGGTAGGGATTAGTGACAAGAGGGGGAAAGATCAAAGAGAGAAGTGTGAAGGACTGAACACAAAAGAAGGATTATCAGAAAGCTGCATGGTGCTAGTCATTACCCTCCTGGATGTTGAGACCAGTGGTTGAATAGTCCGAAGACGCTTAAAGATTTTAAGATTTACATTTTGGTAAATTTAGTCAGTAAGCAGTTTGCAACATTTTTGTATATCGCCTATTAATAGGTATTGTTAGGATAAAAACATCTGATTTTCTTTCAACCGGCGACAGAGATTCCACACATAATGTTCAGTGCTGTTTCAATAATGATAAGCATATTGGTTATCACACAATGGCTTGTCTATATACTGTAGTAATGGGTAATATAAAGTGGATAGTAAGAGTAGCCATATATCGCACACTAATGGTCCTAATGGTGTTACATTATGGTCGTAACAGGTCGTTTATTACTAGTACCCTAAGCTTTCTTGAGAGCCAATGCATGGGGATAAAACGATTGCACTTTCCACCAGCTGGAGGTATTCCCGGAACGTTTCCATGGATTTTTTCTTTAAGCTACGGGTAAGAGCTACAACAGACAGACAACTTGAACAGAAATAATTTCAAAAGTGATATACAAAAATGTTGCAAACTGCTTACTGACTAAATTTACCAAAATGCAAATCTTAAAATGTAGTGGGCCTGACGTTTCGATCCTAGCAGGACCTTTCTCAAGGCATTCTGCCTTTGAGAAAGGTCCTGCTAGGATCGAAACGTCAGGCCCATTTAATTTTAAGAAATAATTTCAAATACACAAGGCACAGATGTCTCATTCGTTTTCATATTATGTGTGTACATGTGCATGCAAGGGCAAGGCATGGTATAATGAACTTTTTATTACCCCCAAAAGATTGATAATGCTATACTGGCCTGCGTTGAGTGTGTGGTTAGTAATATAACACTAATGGTGTCATTTACAATGGACCAAGTCAACATCGAGTGTTATTGCTGTGCTAAAGATGTCGTTAAATCAAGGTTTTAGCAGTCACATTGCTCTAACCTTTGTCATAATGACATTGGTGACCGATTACCAATGGTTGGTTATAAAATTGCGAAACGACACATGCATGCCTTTAGACGGTGCAGGGAATTAACGATTTCTATCACGACAACTGGCGCCGTAAATCCAATAATAAAACATACTCTTTTAACCGTGAGCAATCGTGAGATCGAATTCCCCTTTGAATGTTTTTGAACTACATGATGCATGCAGTACACGTGCACTTTCCAAAACGTGACTGCCATATGCATGGGCATAACAGGATGCATGTCAAATACAATCGCAGCAACTCTGAATAAGTTGAAAAAGAAGGTCAGCGTGTAAGTTGAAGGCATGGATCAGGTGATTCAAGGTGATTCGGGTGATTCGAGCGCGTTGGCATTTCACGAGAATGGTTCATCCCTAGAATGATTGGAGGGATGTTAGAAACGCGCGCGTATGGAGCGCGTATCACCACGCGAGCGTCCCTCCAATGAGGAACGGTGCATTGATGGTATTGTTTTAAATGGATTAGTTTTTAGATTATATAACATGTGTAACATTTGTATGCCTTCAGGTATGTAAGTAATGATTAATTTAGGAAATAAATATTGGAGATTTCAACAAGTGAACTCTGGAATAATTTGATGCATCCAGTGTTATTCCTTTAATGGTTGCATTTTCAATCAGTCAGTGCATATAAAGGGTACCTGCAGTGTTGTAATTCAAACGTTTATACACGCAGCTGTGTGGCTTTTATCTCGGAACAGTTATCACCGAAAAGCATTTAACTTCAAGTGTTGCTGAGGCAATAAAATCATCGGGTGAACTGTACTCGTTTATCGATTTACGATGGAATTTTAGGTCAGTAGTGCGAAGGTTATCGAGGTTTGCACCCTTATATACAGGACCTACGTACATGAACATTGCACACCGAGTTTGGGGCTGGCCTGGATCTTCTTCAAAAACAAATCAAGGTAAATGTTTACAACAAATCTTTCTTTGCAAAATAAAACTCATTGTTTTACTGATAATAAAACCACATGGAAAAGTTCGTATGGCATAAGTGTTAAACTGTTATCATCACGTGGAAATTAGCTAGTGGTCGGACTGGTACAGGTCTATCATCAGGCATTCCCGTTGTTATGTACATTGAATGAACGTGTAAGTGGGTGAAAGGTAAAAGGTAGGGGGTTGACTGACAAAGGCCCTACACTCGTGTGTTTGTTGAATAGACGTGTTTGCATAAGGGGTCCCGTGAATTCGATTTCAGCAGTGAACAATAGTGGCTCATACTATAAATTGACACGAATTTCATTCTGCTGTGTCATTCTGAGATCCATAGAACCAAGGGCAGGAGACTTTTTACAGCAACTACACCTGGCTGAATACCCTACACAGGCTAAATTGAACACCTGTAGCCCGGAAGCGTAGTAGACACCTGCGCTGTAGCACAGCAGCCTAATTGAAACCTGTTGCAGAGTGAACATCACTGGGCACCATGGCACCTATTGATCTCAACGGCATCTGGAAACTAGAGAAGAACGAGAACCTGGACGCCTTCTTAAAGGCGCTGAACCTGAACATGATGATCAGAAAGATGGCAGCCTCGGCCACACCAGTCCTTGAGATCACCCAAGACGGAGACAACTTCAAAGTGGTGACCAAAGGCATGAGGGCCAACGAGTCCAACTTCATAGTGGGTCAAGAATTCACCAACAAGAACCCACTGGACGAGAAGAAGACGAGCACCTATCTGGCAGTCTGGGAAGGCTCCAAGCTGAAGATTGAAAACAAGAGCAACCCAGAGGCCATCCACGTGGTCAGAGAGTTGATCGATGGCAAGATGATACAGACATCCACCGTGGGAACCGGAGACAAGGCAGTGTCCAGCAGGAGAACCTTCGGAAAGAAGTAGACAGCCACTCCACACGTCCTTACGATCAGCCCTGCTTACGAGACGTGAGTCATCACCACCAGAAGTCCTACAAGTACAACCGTGTCCTGTCCAACTCCAGCTTCAAGTTACAGCTCCAAGTTAAAACTGCCCGTCATTCATCTCAATAACCACGGAACTGTGACAATAGAAGCTATCAGTTATCCTCGGCCGACTCAACTAAAAGACATTGGACTTGTGACAGGTGATTTCACTTCCGGGTTCAGATTTGGACATCTTCATTCTCTAATTAAGCGTTGAAAAATTAGAATAGAAAATAATGAATTACATAAATATGACGGTTACTGCAGTATATTAATTTGCATATCACACTCTCCGCACGTTGCAGAATCGTGACAAGATTGCATTCAGACGCATGGATGATCGAGTGAGACTTTAGTGCATGAAGGCAAAGCAAGCAGTGGAAGGCTATTGGAAAGGAGATGGTTACATTTAAAGATGTCAAAGTGTTAAAGATATGGATAACCCTTACAGAGGGCCTGACGTTTCGATCCAAGCAGAACTTTCAAGATGTTGGGCTCTCAAATTTGGGGTGTTTGCATAATGTTTTTAGGGTATCTACGGCAGTGAGGACTTTTATCTACTTTTTTTCAATTAGATGTCTTTTTGGAGAGAAAATACTAGTTATAACTCTGTATAATGGTGACAATCGACTCAAATAAATGGGATTTACTTTGCAAACTTTTAAACAAAAGCATGATTAATTGTGACACGTTTAATTAATGCCTGTAATTGTCTGTATTTCAGGACCATTACAGATAATTACAACTGAATCATTCTTATACGAATCTACCCGTTTTGTGAGATGTTTGTAACAATGATATTTCATGGCAATATTTGTTATCAATGCAGAAATAGAAACAATACACGAAGACAGAATAACTACTTTTTGATTTTGAACTTATACATTCATCGATCAAAGGGCCATGACAAACTTTTTGCAACTGAGATATTTATGCCGTCAGTTAAGCGCCTCGAGAACTATGGAAATTCCCCAGCAATATCAGTCGAGCGCCCTCTATGACGATCGATGGCAACGTTTTGTTATGATTATTGTGCAATGTGCATACGGGACTGTATATTGTTGACCTTTGCACCATGAAGGAAGCAGTGCGATTAGATGCTAGCGTGTTTTCAATGTACAATGATTTACACGGGGCAACACTAATATAAACGGGAGGTTAATAAATCACAGCCAAGGAAAGTGAAGAAAACAATTATACGCTAACAGTACACTAGCATCGCTCCATTGAACATCTTGAAAGGCAGAATGTCGCATTGACCAAGAGCCAGTTTCAATATAATATGGAGGGTTGCAGTGTTCCGTAACAGATTATGCATAGCGTTTTTGGCATGCTTAGACGCACACATACTGTACATAAGCCTTAGGAAGTTAGTGGAGCGAGACGTGGTAAGACGAGTGTCTATGGGCGAGAGATGTGCTGCATGGGTATGACGATGGTATGACAGTCTTGAAGGTTTCCATTACTGTAGGGTTAAGGATCACGACCTAGTCCTCTAAGATGTCTTAAAGCTTCTGCCACTATAGGACGGCCTTGTCAGTGTGTTTACTCTATGATGTGAAGTTGATGGGCGCGGAACAGCCTGCAGCATCTGTGTACATGTCTGGACAGTCTCGTGTGGTTTTACCATCAGGGGACTGAGGTAAGTTTCATCGATGAGGTTTGGCTCTTGTTGTTTGAAAGGAGTTCCATTGGAGTTACGTGTACAGCCATACATAAGGCGCACGAGGGATGCATCTGTACTTTGGGTAGAGCATGGAGGTAGAGGGATGGGTAGAGTAAATGTCTCTCTGTGACATACAATTTCCTTTATAAAATTCAACTCAAATGAAAACAAACGCGGCTTATTTACGAATAGAATGACGGTTTCTACGTTTTAGTGAGAGTAAAACCATCAAATGGAATGGTACGTCCATGCATATTATGGTTCTCGACTTTTTTCTTCAGTCCGCTAGGGTCGAAAAGTAATTCTTCATTGTTTTATTTCAGCTCTTAAATGCATCCTATTAGATTTTCTGATTTGGGGTTTAATCATTATCTCTTTTTTTGGTTGGGGTAGGCATATTTGGTCATTGAAGACAATACAAACAGTTAGCAACATTTTGTTTTACTTTAAAGTTGATTTCCATCAATATTTCTTCTGCGTACAAATGCGTGGCATGGTTGCCCCAGGTGACTACGTGACTATTCCGTTCGTGGGTGTGTGAGGAGGGCCAGGGGGCGGGGGGGGGGGTGTCGATCGGTAGGCACAATAGGGGAATACCCGCGTAGGGTCACGCAGGAAATAAGGCGTTGCTGCACCATTTTGTAGTACTGTACATGTACTGTATGTCTACTGCCCAAGCTAAATCACAGCGCTAACACTCAAATTGCTCAATCGTGTGCAGTACTTTCTATGTGAATAATAAGCGCTGTGTGGCGAGACTATTATTACTATATCATATGGCCCTTTGCGAATCCATGGATCAGGCTCGGGCTCAGGCTTCGTCTCCATCTGACAAAACTTGAAAATCCAGGTCGTGGTTACGAATTTGAAGGTTTGTTGACTTGACAAGTACAGGGTTTTCACAAGAAACTGGTTGCCGGCAAATTTGAAGGTTTGTTGGTCGGGCCCAAACGTAGCTACAGCATGGGCTACAGTAACTATTTATATAGCCATTGTATTTTAGTTTTACTACTTTTTTGGCATCTTTGATTGATTTCGATTTTTGTACGGGGCTCCAGTAACTGCTGTAGAGCCAAATGCTTGTTTTGATAATAACGGGTATTGATAATAATGTGACCGAAGCATAAGCTCGTGCCTAAGCATTCATTACGTGAAGCCTATGAACCTTCAGTATCATTACTGGCTGTAAATTAAGGGGCGGAAACCTGCAGCTCCATGGTTGCAGTTTCATGGTTTATACAGTACGTGACAATCTAGTAAACAAACCTTGCCTTATTACAAATCAGAGGCCAAGCCTAGGAAGGGACTTCGCAAAGTACGACCACGCCGTGACAGGACACTATTATTTGTATTAATGGTGAAACCTTGAATGATGTTTCTCTTGATCTTGTTACTAAAACACCGCGATAAACATTGCAAACTTGGATTGTTGGAAAGGTCTTTGTATATTTCATTACTTTTTTTCAAGTAATAAAATAACTTGCCCTGTTACAATTTTGAAATAACTAACCAGAATGGTGTTTCCTTTTTACTGACAGCTATCCTTGATTACAACTTACAAGGCAGCCTTTGTATAAAGAACTAGTCAAGATGTCATGCTTTGTTTGGTCAGCTAGTTGGTTGCTCATCTCCATACTCATTGTGCACGTGCCAATGGAGCAAGCATTTAACATCTCAGGTTTGTCTATATTCATTACAATCAATTCATAAACCTGCCATGTACATGTAACACTCACAGATATTTGAGTGATATACAAAAATGGCTGCAAACTGCTTACTGACTAAAATTACCAAAATGCAAATCTTAAAATTTAGTGGGCCTGACGTTTCGATCCTAGCAGGACCTTTCTCAAAGGCAGTGTTAAACATGTTTGATTTTGGGATACATTACAACTGTTTTATTTTCTTTCTCCAAGTTGTTGCATTCAGAATTTTACAACAGTTGACCAATATAAAATGTTTACAATCCTGTCTTACAGACATAAGCCCTTTTCACACTACAGGGCAAATCCCCGGGGATTTGATTAAAGGATTAAATCCCCAGGAATTCACAGCGGATTATTTACCCCACCAACACCCTCGCAACCATTCACACTGGACCATTTGGAAACTCACAGGGACCCTATTTCCCCGTGGAAATCATAAAACCCCAGGGTTTTCTCCTTCTACCCTATCCCGAGCACTGGCGAGCAGGGGTAAATATTCCCAGGGGAAAAGCTTATCCCGGGGATTTCTTCGGTTATGTGATTAGCCCGACCGAAATTCCCGGGGAAACGTCGAGAAATCCCTGGGGATTTTGTCTAGTCATGCTAGTGTGAAAGCCCCTGTAATATTATATTCTAAAGAAGCATCTGCTTTGTTTAGCTATGCAAAGGGAAGGTATGAGACAATACTGTACATCTCTCCATCTTGAATTGCTTTCTTATGACAGAGCCTGGCAGACAAACCACCATGTATGGGCAGTACTTCATGGCAATTATTCCCCTAGAGGGTGGAGAACCAGACCATGGGTCCATCCTTCAAATAGCTTGTGTCTCTTGCTCAAGGTAAACTATTTCAACTTTGCAGGTCAATAATGGATGGTCTTAATCAAAGCTCCAGAGAGTCTGCATTGAAATACAATTGGATGAATCTGGATTGTTAGTGATCTATTGCTAAGTTAAGAAATTAAGGATTGTAGATTTGAGCTTGACAATCTGGTTTGTGAATAAGCAAAGTGGGTGTCAAGCTCCGTGTTCAGTTGGCTCCTGTCAGCTTGAATGTGATCTGTGCAACAATGTCAACATGTTTAATATTGTCCTTGTTTTGTTCTGTTGTTCTTTTCAGTTCACAAGGGACAGGTACTATTACACTCCTGGGAGGAAACGCCTCTGAGAGTTTTGTGGCAAATCCAACAACGTCAGTCCCTCTCAGTGTCTTCCAACCTTTCTCAAGCAACAAGACGGCAGTCCTTAACATCACATCAGACTGGGATGTGACAGTGGTAGTGATGATAAACAGATCAGGGTCACTGAGTGCTTTCAATGTATTTCCAGTAGCATCACTAGATATGTTTTACCCAGTAGACTCATATGGCTTGCAAAACAACAGCCTTTCAGAACTCACAATAGTTGCCGTAGAAGACAAGACTAAAGTGAACATCAAGGCTAATCACACCAGTATACATGTATCTGCACTGGATACTGGGGAGTGGAGCTTATACAGGATCGATAATAATTTCATCGGTGGTGAAATGATCAGCAACAAACATTTGACTGGCTTGGTTGAGACAAGGTGTGAGTCAATGCGACTGGGATGTCCAACATCCCTTCATGAACTCTACCCTTTGGTATCCATGGGAACCAGATACACTGCAGTGCCCATGGCAGGTGGCATCCCATATCTTAACAGCATCTTCCGAGCTATAGCAGTTTGGAAGAATACTGAAATAACAGTCACTTCTGGAAAGCATGCTACCTCAACCTATCAGAGCTATAACGTCACTCTGAGAAGTGGGGAGATGTATGAGTGGAATCCTGACCAGTTGACTGATGTCAAAGGCGACAAACCTTTCCTTCTTTTCAACCATCTTGAGATGGGCATTCCTTTATTAGAC
Source organism: Luidia sarsii (assembly GCA_949987565.1). Classification (NCBI taxonomy): domain Eukaryota; kingdom Metazoa; phylum Echinodermata; class Asteroidea; order Paxillosida; family Luidiidae; genus Luidia; species Luidia sarsii. The sequence goes on along the minus strand of OX465105.1, from coordinate 26,476,122 downwards.
ACTGCTGCTGTTATGGTGCCTCCTATCCAACAATACACCTCCCAGACCTTGACATTTACCACCTACGGGGATAATGATTCAGATGTCACCCACTTTATCACCATCACAAGTCCTTGTCAACATCTAGGCAACATCTGGCTGCAGAATATTTCAGGGAAGACTTTCAGCTCCCCCAGACATGCCAGAGGGGCGGGGTACTCTGCAGACAACTTGTGTGGGTACAACACCAAATTAGAGTCTGGCACCTACAGAATCGGACCAAGCCTGCATAATCCAGAAGCTGTCTATTCGGCCATCCTATACGGCAACACCGGCACTGGCCTCTTTGCCAACATTCTTGCCATGGAACTCAATCAGGTCATTTGCAAAGTGGAAGAGACTGAGGTGACCCTCTGCCCTACCCCTATCCCTCCAAGCTCCATGTCTACCCCCACAGTCCAACCAACAGGATCTGTCTTCACCACACCTGGCAAGAGACAAGCCAGCAACGAAGGCACAAGTACGTTAATTGGACATATATTTACAATTCTGAATTTGTTTCAATGAAGTATTATGTTCAATAGAAATGAATGGGTTGTTCATCGCGGTGGTGTAGATAAGTGGAAAGGGTGATCAAAGTCACGCGAATGACGCGATGTGTCGTTGCTAGTGCACGATCACTACTACGACGTCCGCAAACTGGTACACAGGAACCGGCGAAGCGGACATAAACAGACACCGCAGCGTGCATTCTTCAGTTGCCTGATGAAGGTTAGCAGTTAGCAACCGAAACGTCGCCACCAGCAACGACACATCGCGTGACTTTGATCACCCTTTCCACTTAAGTATTATGTTGTTCCATCTTAAAACCTAGGTAGTGTTAGGGACTTTGTAGTTTGTAGGATTAGTTTGATTTCTTTCTGCTCAATAAGAAAATCCGTCCTTGTTTTCAAGATTCAAGATTGCCAGCCATATTTCACTTGATGCTTGCTGCACTCAACTTGTATTCCAATCATGGGAGCTAAGCCTAGAATACTAAAGTGGAACCTTGGCTGGCAACCTGATTACATTCAGCAAGGCTATCCATGCTACAGAACATTTGGGTGCTAAAGCGGCTCTATGAAATTGGCCCCAGGTCACTGGGTAAAAATAGTTCACTATTTGGGGAAGTCCAAACCTTGGGGCTACATACTGACATAGATCAGTTGGTAGAGCACTGGCATGTACAGTATGTATTGAACCTAAATCTAAGACTCGGGTTGCAACCCTGTGTCAGTCCATTTGCCTTTGATCTTGGATTAATTGTCTGATGTTGACTTGTCTGGTGTTCTTTCAGTCATAGCCATCGTCGTTTCCATTGTGAGTTTCCTCGCTGCGGGTTTGTTCGTAGGCTGCATTATTTATTGCAACTGCAGAAGGTGAGTTATTCCTAGCAACTCCACGTTCATCTTAGATGTCTTTTTAAACCCGAAAGCTTCACAGAGTTGACGTTTATAGTTATGCTTCAAGTTCAAGGGCTTTTCTCAAATGGAAAAAGGGTCCTGCTACTAGCTACTGTACAATCTGTATTGAGATAACAGGCCCTCCTAGTTTGTGAGATTTGCAATTTTGGTCACTAAAATCAAAAAAAGGTCGGTATTCGGTAACACTTTTGCATGAATTGTGAGGGTTTCATTATTATAGCTAGTAATCACACAAACATTTAGTAAGCACATAGATTGGACATTGACTTGAAAGATGAAGAAACAAAGAAAAGAATGAAATCAAAGTAAAAGGCCACTTTAAAACTGAAGCAAAATCCTGAGGTGGCTAATTCAAGTGATGGCAATATTGATATATTGGTTGCAATCCTTTTCATTTATTATTATGGACTCATATTATTCATGGAAGATTGTCAGTGTTGCATGCTACAAGTAGCAGGTCTATACAAGTACAGTATCCTTCAATAAAAGTGATGCATTTTCCAAATGTTTTCCATTTCTTAGGAGACAATGGCGCCGTCTAGATGAGACAGAATACTTGGAAGACAATCCAATAAGACTGCAGGTTTTAAACAGAGATGGTTGTTTCAAATAACCATGGTTACTAATAACCAGGCAATGGCAAGGACCAAGAGATATTGTGAGCAAACTCAATAACTTGTACAAAAAAAACAGGCTCAGCACTGTCTATGAGAAGGCCTAGGCCAATTGTAAGGCTTACATTAATACTTTTAAAGCAGCCTTATTGTGATACAAGCAAAATCAATGTGATATATGCCTTTTAATTAATATTCATGAATTCATGCATAATGCGTTCCTTCATGAATACAACATTGGTGCCTACACATGTACATGTACATGGACAATACATGTATATGATGAAACATTATCTTGAGCACCTCCCAATCTGTTTGTGATCGAAACTCAATTCTGCTAAATTCTGCTCAAAGTGCAAACAATTATCTTAGACAGATTTGCCAATGTAGAGTATATGATACTTATTATTCCTTTATACCTGTATGTGCAGTAACTATTCAACCATTCTTGCCTTAAGTATTTCAAATAGTGTCTTTGAAGAAGCAGTACATGTATGTAGGTGGCTTTTTCCACTTGTATTCTCTTGATTTATACACCACTGTACATGTACACGCATGTACATGTATGGAATGTTTATTTGCAAAAATGACACTGAAAACTTTGATTGGTGCAGACCAATCAAAGTTTTTTGTGCCATTTTTGTTTCAATTTGTTCTAAAGTTCCCAGTCTGTTTTTCATTTATTTGCTTACTGTGTAGTGTGTACAAAGTAATGTACTAATGACTGTGTAATGTAACAAATGAGGATTCGTGTTTTTATTGGAAAGCACACACGTATGCAGTAGATCACATACAATGTTCCTTGTGCAATGCTCATGTTCTATTAAGTAAGGAAAACCTTTAGGGGAATTAAAGACAAAAAATACAGCGTCAACATACTTCCTCATTCCAATGGAATCTGGGTATGTTGGCCTTGGGGCCAGCGGAGATGTAAAAGATACTATTTCTGTCCTTCATGTCCCAACTGAAACATTAGAGGAAGGAAGTCTACATTGTATATGTGCATGTACGGGAGTATGCACTGTTCTACCATACAGTACAACATGCACTCATTCACGTGACAGATTGGTCAACCATACATGCCAAACATACTGATGGAGTAAAACAGATAACAGTTCAAGTTCACTGACATTTTAAGTGTTCATATTGCTGCACATGCATGTCCTTATATGAGTTGATTACTTATTTAGTCAAATTATTGTATGATTAAATTATAATCCCTGTTTATGCAAAGATCCAGCAGGGTGTATAGGACTAAGCATTGCAATATAATTAATTAACACTACATTGGACTGTCCTTCATAAAGTGCTTTCAGAAATCTTGTATACTAAATCTGTGTTTAAGGGGATTATAGTGGGATTCTATGGGAAGGCAAGCTCAAATGATAGAGGAATTTTCTTTCTTTCTTGTATCCTTTTATGAAAAGCTCTCACGCTTCATGAATCAAATGGTGTTATCGAATTTACACAGCTCAGGATGGATAAATTGAAATCCATGTTTAATTTCCTTTAAAAATCCACTATGTACAGTATATCTGTATAAAGCTGTCTAGTGTCTACTGACAAGAGATGAACGTGCGCCTGCCTATGGAATAATTATAACACTTTCACTTATCGATGATTTGATTGATCAAGCGGAGCAGTTACATGACATGTAATTGTAAACATGTCCGTACATGACTACATGTCAGGAAATTGTGTATACAAAGTATGGACCAACAGCATTTCAGAACTTTGGAGTGTGACTGTTTAAATGTAATTGATTAGTTGTACATGTACATGTAAGGTTGAAAAGTACAGTGTAGTATGTACAGTATGTGGAAGGCTTTCGGTTACATGTAAATTTGATATACTAAGTTCTTCTAAAAATCCTTTCTTATAGGAGTGGTTTGTTCTCGGTGATTACAGTTCTAAATCTGAACAATTTAGAGAACCTGTTGTTTTGATCCAAGCAGGACCTCTCTCAAAGGCAAAGAGAGATACTTCCTGCTTAGACCAAGGCCTTCAAAATTGTTTAGATTCCTACATCTTGACTCATCTGAGAAAGTAATCTGTGTGCAACATTTATGCATAAGTTTAGTTTAAAGTGCTTCCTTCAAACAAAATATGCACGCCATCAGCATGAGAAGGTAGCGGAAGTGGATCGGACACATGGACAGAAAAGGGACAGCATTTCTTGTCTAGCGCTCAGGAAGACACAAGTGAGGATGACAAAGAATCAGCTGATGCAGGACAGAGGAGGCTGAGCTCAGACCATGAACCACTCCTTGGGGGACCATACAGAGACTACCCCCAAACAGACAACTAACTACTGCCCTATATGCCAGCAGGTGTAATGGTCTTAATTAGTTTCAAATTATAACACATTTTGTGCATCTGCTGAAGCTGGGTTTTTCTTGTAATATATTTTAGAGATCAGAAAGCAAATCATATGTGAATAATTAAAAAATATATAGGAATTTTTTTTATTTGCATTTAATATTAACTACTGAAAATTATCTAGCACCAAGTCGTTAATGTATTAATTAATTAATTGTTTCTCCATCTATATACCATTCATGACTGCTTTGTTCAACTGCTACTTATTTTGTTTTGCACCATTGAGAAGAAAAAGGAAGCAGGGAACACACTGTCTGACATGAGGAAATGAAGTGTGCCTAAATGCAGCGCATGAACTTCCCTTGAAACTAAGTACTTGACTCTATAAAGACCAAACACGTTAATGAGATTAAGGATGCCGTGCTTCATTAAAGTTACAGTGCCCGAGACATTACCTTCATTCTGAGTCATGTCATGTTGGTTAGGGTTTGGTCCTTTATGAGGCTCTGGCTCTGGCTCAGGCTCAGGCTAAGGCTCTGGCTCTGGCTCTGGCTCTGGCTCAGGCTCAGGCTCTGGCTCTGGGGCTTTGCCTGAGCCCAAGCCTGTAAATAGCTCCAGATAGCTCAAGCTTTTTGAAGCAACGGGTATCTACATACTGAAATAGACCGATTGAGCGACCAATGCTTACATGCCATCACGTGACTTATATAGTGGGTATTTTTTCATCTCATTTGGCACAGAGCAGTAATGGAAACATACAGAGAAGAATGTGGACGATATGATAGTCTTCCTTGCTCGTTTCAACTCCTGTTCTGCACCAAATGAAATGCAAAAATACCCACTGTAAGTCACTTCATGGCATGTAAACATTGGTCCAGTAATCGGTCCATTGGATTGCATTGTAGCAACCAAAATGGTACAAATGAAATATGGAATACATCTGTAGAGATGCAGTGACCAATACTTCTTTCAATATAGTGTTTGCATGTTAGTGTTTGTATGTAAGATCTGCTGGGTCTTGTGCAGTAACTAGAGCACTCTGAATCTATCCAGTGCAAGTAGACAACTATATCACTTCAACCTTTCTCGTTCTTGAAAAACAAACCTTTCTCCTCTTACCGTGTTACGTCTTATGTGTCTTTGCTGTCATCGAGAGATGATAGGATCGAGATGTGATAACAAAGTTGTTTGTTTTTGAGACATTTGATTGAAGGATCAAAACAGCAGGCCTCGGGTGAAAATAATTCCCAACAATTTAGAAGACTTGTTGGATTTTTCTCCAAGGCAGGATGAGTGATGAAAAAACTTATCCAAAATTTACTGACCTTTATTGCACTGCTGACCCTTGACCTTTTGATGACCCAGGTCAGTTGACTGGAAGATATTTCTTGGAGGTGACACTAATGACATCACTGTTTTCCTCTAGACGAGACATGGCCTGCTTGACTGAATCTGCAGACAGGTTCTCAAAGTGATAGTTCTCACGGAGTTTGTCCACGATATGAAGGAAGTGACAGCCTTCTTCATCTGTCAAATTGAATCAATTGATTTAAATCAAATCAAAGTCGCGTAACAATTTTTTGACAAATGGCTAAGAAAATTGTTCAAACATTCCCAGTCAGGTTTTCTTCAAGTTGTTGAACAGGCATGCAACTCTTGAATTGTAAAAAAAGAGGAAAATGCCCGAATGAAACTGCGAGAACGAAGCACAAAGCCCTTACGGCGTGGGGTTTGAATTCTAGATGCTCTGTGGTGCATTCTGAGCAGTTTTGGACCACTTACTGTATGACTTTAAGCTAAGTGACAGACTTAACCCTTTTCAAGGCATACACCCAGAAAATTGAATTTTTGTTGACACACAAAAATGTGTTTTAAATAATAGTTAGGGGAGAAGAAATATCCCTTTTTTTCTTTTTTTTTACGGCCGAATTAAAAAACAACGCGGAAATCCACGGAAAAGTCGCATGCCTGGTTGAAGTTAATCGATTCACATCCATTAAAATCAGATAAAATTCAATTGAATCCAATCCAATCCCACCCTATTTCACCCTATTGATTCCTGCCAATCCCATCCTATCCTATAGTATCCCATCCCATCTAATCATATCCCATCCGCTCCAATCGCATCCAATCCCATCCCATACCCGCCCCATCCTATTGATTCCTATCCCAATGTCCCATCCCATCCTATCCTATTGTATCCCATCCAATCATATCCCATCCACTCCAATCACATCCAATCATATCCCATCCACTCCAATCACATCCAATCCCATCCCATATCCACCCCATCCTATTGATTCCTATCCCAAAATCCCATCCCATCCTATCCTATTGTATCCCATCCAATCATATCCCATCCACTCCAATCACATCCAATCCTATCCCATATCAACCCCATCCTATTGATTCCTATCCCAATATCCCATCCCATCCTATCCTATTGTATCCCATCTAATCATATCCCATCCACTCCAATCACATCCAATCCTATCCCATATCAACCCCATCCTATTGATTCCTATCCCAATATCCCATCCGGCCTATCCTATTGTATCCCATCTAATCATATCCCATCCACTCCAATCACATCCAATCCTATCCCATATCAACCCCATCCTATTGATTCCTATCCCAATATCCCATCCCATCCTATCCTATTGTATCCCATCTAATCATATCCCATCCACTCCAATCACATCCAATCCCATCCCATACCCGCCCCAACCTATTGATTCCTATCCCAATATCCCATCCCATCCTATCCTATTGTATCCCATCTAATCATATCCCATCCACTCCAATCACATCCAATCCTATCCCATACCCGCCCCATCCTATTGATTCCTATCCCAATATCCCATCCCATCCTATCGTGACCCAATCCCATCCAATTCAATTTCATCTAATCCAATGCAATCCAATATACATTTTCCAAACTAATGGTTAGTCAACAAGAAATGAGTCGCACTACGCTACCAACTAAGAGATAGCACACTGATAAATGTGTATACAAATGCACGACACATGCTGTCATGCCGATGGGCGAAGTGAAACTTCAGTGACTGAAGTCATATTTTCTTGTACGCCTTTCAACTTACACTTTGTTCGCTGACATTCAGTTTTCAGAATACTCAGAACTATCTGGTCTAGTTTTGAAGGCTCACCTCTCCTCACAACCTAATAAACAAGAACAATTGTACCCCAAAAGATGGCCATGAAAAATCATGATGATCCTGATAGGACCTCTCTCAAAGGCAAAGGGCTTGTTTCTGATACTCTTCAAGGACACCTACTTCTGGACTGTTCACAGATGAGAAACAATGCACACATGCATGACATGAAGACTTAATAATAAAATGATTCTGCTAGTCACAGTATCAACTATTGAACTTTGCACATTATCAGATATTTCCTGGATTGGGCAATGTATGAACTTAGGTGAGGACAAATTTGAGATTGTGATTATGAGTACGGTAGTAGTAATAGTAGTATTTTATGTGTAAACCTCATCCCAAAACATAACTGACAGTTGGTGAGGTCAGTCATCAGATCAGGATGATAAAGTTCAGTGAGTGGACAGGGTAGAGCGAGTTACATCACACTCATTGATGGCATGACCACAGCCACAGGTATGGATTTCAGCACATTTGCAGAGATCAGAGTCTGTGATACCACCACTGCAATCAATACCTGACAGTGGGATGGGAGTGACCAGGTGATTGGGCTGATCAGTCTCACAGATATGGGACGAGTTTCTCAGCAATAGATTGTTTGATATACACAAATGTTGCAAACTGCTTACTGACTAAAATTACCAAAATGCAAATCTTAAAATTTAGTGGGCCTGACGTTTCGATCCTAGCAGGACCTTTCTCAAAGGCAGAGTGACAAGGACAAAACAGATACATGTACACGAAGGAAGGGGGAAGAGGGTGAATAGGACACGGATGAGAAACAATTGACAAAGAGTAAAGCTTTACTGGGTGAATAGGACACGGATGAGAAATAAAGGACAAAGAGTAAAGCTTTACTCTTTGTCCTTTATTTCTCATCCATGTCCTATTTACCCTCTTCCCCCTTCCTTCGTGTACATGTATCTGTTTTGTCCTTGTCACTCTTCAATAGATTGTTTAATGGGAGTTATGGGTTTGCGGTGACACCATGTACATCTCTCTCTTTTGAGAGCATGTTTGGTTCTGAAAAGAACCACACATACTCACAAAAGAGACAGTTGTACACAGTCTCACCACAAACCTATATCTCCAGCTATTCTCACCACGAAAACCTTCAACTTGCAGATTGTTTATTGTCATTCAAGAATCATGCATGAGCTTGTTTTGAGAATACTCTAAAGACAAGGATTCAAGGATTTGGCAAATGCCCTACAAATACTTCTCAGACGAGTGCTTTGTAATTACCCGGTACTCATCCAGACCACTGCCATGATAGAGAAAGCCCTCCCTCTCCAGCTCCAAGACAGCACTTTTGATGATGCTACGGATCTGCTGAGCAGAAGCAGTGGAACTCCTCGTCTACGATCAAACAAAATGGGACTTGGATGAAAGGCATCTCATCCAATTAAAACAAAAACAGGGATGAAATAAGGAAGCTTTGAGACTGTGATACCAGAGTCAAAATGTTGTATGTGAATGGCTTCTATTCTTTGTTCAGGTAAAGTAACAATCAGAATCTCCTTGCCTATCAAACTGTGACTGTGAGGCAGTCCACCTCACAGTTCTGACGGACCACCTCGGGTATAAGTCTCCAAAAGTTGCCACTTCAGAGGGTCAAAGTCAAGCTTGGAAAGATGTCCCCAAAAACGATATTTCCTTGCACAGTACTGCATGTTTCTACATACTATACTTGGAGATATTACAACACTTTAGACTCATTCCCAATCCAATTTGGGGCATGTGTCACCGCAAAACAGTACACACTGAAACTCACCCATTTGGCATATCACTGTTTGCCGACTCACACTCACAAGATTGCAGGGGAAACCATAGTTAAAGGATTAGGGCCTAATGATTACAACACTGAATGCTACCAATAGCTTGTGCTTGTACCAAACAATGAGTGCAAAGCAACTTAATGCGAATACATGGTTAATCCAATGATAGCTCTGTTAAAAAAAATCTGCAATTTGAATATTACCCGGGTGGTCATGTAAAGCACTCAGCATGAAAGATAATTATACCCCTTTGAATTCACTGAATAACATTATCACAGTTGAAAAAAAATACATCTGATGATATATGGAGATACACACTGTACCACCAATAAGAATACACTAACATTTTGATAGTCAAGACATGGTCTTGTTGCTATGTCCATTACTCCATCCACAGTCTCAAGATCGCACAGAGAGAAATTGCTGTATCTTAAAGAAGACAGCTTATTCTTCAGAAAGCCACACATTACATCAATCAAGTGCACCTGAAAATAGAAGAACAAAAACAAGTTGGAAGGCAAGCACATTTCATTGTCTAATCAACCTGACTGGGTTTAATTAATCCGACCCAAATCACAATCCATCTACTGAGGAAAACTGACAGGGAAGCTTTGAACAATTTGGTAAAATTGTAAAGAAAATCAGCTGTGCTGGAATTACCATCTGAGCTATCCATTCCTTAAAACACAGCCTTCCCAATTTTCAAATAGTCAACTAGCCATTTTATTGTCCATTCTAAAATTTCACCTAACAAATTCACCTGTTTTGGCAATTAATTAGTAAACACCTGCCAGCCTGCACATGTTGTGATCTGGTGAGTCATAAGGTGTAACAGGGAGATCCTTGAATATTCAGGATCCATATACCCACTGATCAATCAGCTAAGAACTCACCTTAGTCTTCTTGCCACTTTTCTCTTCAAGGGCTTCAATTTGACGCTTTCTGCCAATGTGTGATGGCAGAACAAAGGGTCGATCGTAGAGATTCTGATAGAGATGAGGTAACTCTTCCATACGATATATCTGAGCTTTGCAAGCAGGATCTTCAATCTTCCCTGAACAAAATAGGAAGAAAAACAGTTGCACCTAGGCTATGAAAAACAAAATCTAAACGTTTGAGCATCTATAAGCACTGCTATGTTTGATAGTTGTCTGCGAAAAATACAAAATGACCTCTAGACAATGATGATGGTCTGAAATGCTTACTTTCATTTTAGGCAAAGAAAATTTGATTAGACAAGGACTTGAACTCAGACACTGTATCACCTGAGCTATCCATCCATTAGGTAGTGACCTTGCCATGTACTATTTGTTGGAGTGGGGACTGGGGATTGCCATATACTAAGTTTTAACAGGGATTACACCATTTTTCTCATTTAGCTGTGAACTTTGACTTGTAAGCCTACCTGATGCTGAGACCTCTGGTTTTGCGTACCAGCACTCCTACCATCCCAGCTATCCAGCCCATACATGTAGATGGTAGCCTTCACAAATAGCCATCAAGTCTTTACCGGGCAACCCTCTCTCAGAGTAATCTTGTTATAAGGCAAACCTATCTTCATGAGAGTTTGAGTGATACACAAAAATGTTGCAAACTGCTTACTGACTAAAATTACCATAATGCAAATCTCAAAATTTAGTTGGCCTGACGTTTTGATCCTAGCAGGACCTTTCTCAAAGGCAGAGAAAGGCCTTTGAGAAAGGTCCTGCTAGGATCGAAACGTCAGGCCCACTAAATTTTGAGATTCATGAGAGTTTACTCACTGTAGTAAGATGCTGACACTTCAAGACGGCTGTGATAGCGTTTGACTATTCCTCGCACATGGAGAATATCTCCCAGCTCCCTGCATGTAGCCTGATGAATGTCATGGTCTTGTACGTGGCCCCAGACTATGTCACTTAATGATCCTGCTTGTCCACTACAAGCAGTCCTCTCTACCATAGAGATTGAGAATTGAACCAAATGAGCTCAATGGAGTAGAAGCAATGGTTAGGCCAAAACAAAAATGGTTGTGCTTCCTACACGTCCTACTAGTAGTACTACATTTGTACATGGCATCTGAGAATAGGGTAGGTAGGTAGGAATTCTTTCTTGTGGGGGGGGGGGGTTATGCTGAGTCATGTAGTTTTTTGCATACACTCGAGCCAACGTAAACGTGAATTACAATAACTGTTCCAACTTGTCTTTCATGTTAAAAGTGTCTTTGAACAGTAGTAACAATAACAGTTGCAGGAAATTATAAAATGCCGGCCATCTGGAAAAAAAATGAAATAAAAAAAGGACCCTTTTCCTCCTTTTAAAAACCTGGATAAGAAATGATGGGTTTTTAGTCAGCCTAATTGCAATATCCAATTATCATCACCTCTTTCACCGGCAAACATCTTTGGTTTCCAGCAGCAACAGTCAATAACCCCTGTTCCATCATCAACTAGGAAAACACAGGAAAGGAATCAATATTTCTTCTTTTTTGGAAGGAAAATGTAAGGTCATGGGGTTGTGATACACCTAACTCATTCAAGTCATTGGAAGATCATGGTGATGGCCATGGTTGCCGTAGTTACAGTTGTTCTTGTTGAGTGTGTTAAATAAAGAAATTGGGATTTGGGTTGGGTTGTTTTTGTCAAGACGTAAGAAACAGTTCAGATGTCATTACACATATTGGTACATATCTCTTATAATTATATCATTATGGGTAAATAATAAGAAATACTATGCATGCATTATCTAGTAATTATTAATTGATGCAACACTTATGGAACATGCATGTTTACTGTTGTTGGCTTGACAAAGTTGACATTCAAATTTTTGCAGTACATCGCTCAAGTCTCAAAAGGTTCTAAGTTCTAAGACAAGAGAGGTTAGGGACTTAAAAATATCAGCCCTTCTCTGACTAGTTCAGATTTGCTTGCAGGGAAAGATAGAAATAAAGGACGAAAGAAAGAAAGAAAAACTCAAAATCACGTTCAACCATAATTTTCAACAAATTTGTTTAATGTTAGTAAGTATATTTGTGATATACAAAAATGTTGCAAACTGCTTACTGACTAAAATTACCAAAAGTATATTTGTAACGCACCTCCATAGTGGAACATACGTGACCTTTCATCCACCATTACCACCCAGCCAAGGACGTCTACTTTATACACAGGATGGTTCTTGTATGCAAAGGCACCTGAAAGTGAAGGTGAAACAAAGCCCAAATTTGTCAAAGGAATTAAAATCAATCCTTGTCCTTGACTCTTCTTGAACTTGAAGTTGAACTTTGAAGACTTGAGTCTGAGAACAGATGAATAACTTGTGAGTTGTGTGCTGCTGTAAGTGTAAGTGTAACTTGAATGAAACTTAGTCCGAGTAACTTGGACCCAATCACAATCGACCTCAAAATTTAAAAAAAGGGTGATTGTATCGTAACACTCAGTGTAACACTAACAGTAACACTAACACTAACACTAACACTACAGTAACACTACATTTAAATTTACACTGTAACTGGGTCCAATTTACTCGGACTCATTGAAACTGAGAAATGAAAAAGGATTTTCTTCCTGCAAACCAAAAGCTTCAGTTACCTCTGTCTCTCGGGTAGTCCTCCAACTTCAAAATGTCTCCAATGTACAATTTAGCGTAGGTTCTATGCACAGGGTCCAAATTCCAAAACCGCTTGGGAAAAAATTCAAAGTTATCTTCACAATTACGCCCACTATTGCTTGCAAAATGCTCATCCATCGTGCATTAGACATACAATTAGTATGAAGTTACCACTTTTTTATCAGCTTTTGGCATAACAATTCAAGAAACGACCAAAGTTTATGCAAAAAAAGGAATTTGCTAGAACTTAGAAATAGAAGTAAGACGGCATCCTTGTTGTAGTTGTAATTGTATGTTTGTCTGCTGCACATTTTTAATGTTTTGATTTTCCCGCATGGCCAAAGGTCAAATAGGCTCTATCAAATATTTAATTTCACTAAAATATCAAGGATAAAAATAAAATGAAACATTTATTTTAACAGACATAATATAATTCCAAACCTGTTGATATATTTGTTTATAATCCAACGAATAATGTGTAGACACAAATAAAAATAAAATTATATTGGCATTACTTCAGTATTACTATTTTAAGACTGAAGCTAGCTTCGGTTTTCTAGCCAGTAACCACCACAAGCCATGAAAGCCTCATATTGCATGACATTTCCAACGTCTACGGCATTATTTCCCCATTATGTACATCTTTTGAAGAAAAATGCTTTTCAAAAACATATTTCAAACTTGAAATCTTTTTCATTTGACTATTTTTTACTGAGTTTATAGTTGGGCATTATAACTTACAGCTAGTTTCAATACAAAACATTGTTGCTTGCATGGTACCCAAGGTTCTCCTGACGCCTATGCAGGAGAACTCTAGGACGTAAACAGGGTTGACAGACTAATTCCTTGTTGCTGTGTGGCGCTCTTATGACGCCGTTTTTCAAAACCTATTAACAAAATAATGTAAAAATTCACTCACATGCCGAAAGTGCCGGAGGTAAGACGATCAGTTAAGAGTATCGATTGCTAAATGCAGATTCTTGTGTTAATTGTTGTCGATCCGTGTGCTGCTGTCCTTTGAAAGTGCTAAATTTATGATCGAAGAGACGGACACTTTGTCCAATTTCCGGACAGACAGTATACAAATTACAATGCTGTGATTGCGATCAACCGAAAATAGAGGGTTTGTTTGCGTTGATTTATTTAGCCTAAGCAAGGGTGTTGGGTGAATACAGCATACACAAACCGTCAGCTCTGTCCACCTTCATGTCGCTATGCACGTCTTTAAATTAAAGCTGTACATTAAAATCAATATTTATTTTGTTTACTTCGTTCGACTTGTAATGTAATTGTAACTTGTAAGTTGTAAGTTGTAGTTGTGATTGTAGTTTGTATTTACCGTATATTTACTATTTTATATACCGTTTCAATATTTGTAATGTGTTATTATTATTAATATGATTATTATGTAAACTTATCCGTAGTCGTCATGCAGTGCCAGTTGGCGTTGCAGTACTGCTCTGGTCTGACTCTGTGCAACTGTCGTCATGGCAGTACATCAACATCAATCATTGTCCTTTATGAATCCCTATCCCCCCCCCCCCCCCAATTTTGATTGGCCAATTTTCATTGTGTCATGCGGACATTTCTTTAAGAGGACTGTAACGAAGAGCTGATGGAAGCCTAGAGGAATGTGCCTGTTTAATTCTTGAAAATGGAAACAAACTTACAAAGACCTCTTGAACTGAAGCTCAACCCGTCAACTAATTTTCGTTATTTAAACATTCCCATCCCACTTCTCACTTCCAGTGTTACTGTTAAGATCAACGCCAGCTTCTGAAAGCCTACGTAGTTTAGTTGGCTGACATCGCCTCACTAGCCATGGATAACTACCATGTACTGGAGATGATTGGGGAAGGGTCCTTTGGTAAAGTCTACAAAGGAAGACGTAAATTTACTGGCAAGGTGAGTAGACTCTTCATTAATCTAGATCAATCCTGGTCATTATCATTATTCATTTATCGTTTGTTGATATTGTTTTCGAACATGAGCTTTGTAATCTCCCAGGATTTTAGACTCTTTGAAGGTTACAAAACCATAAGCCTTGATAAGGTTCTTTGAAAAAATTCCTCCTTGAATCAAAATGCCAGACCCTGTTTTTTATGATATTTAAATTAAATGTTCATTAAATACAGTTAAGGCTGTTTGCAACCATTTGTTTTAGTGACAAGAAAAACTTTTAAATTTACTAATTTCTAAACTAAATTAATGCTACTACTTTTTATTACAATTTTGAAGGAAAACAAATTAATGAAAAAATGACTGGAACATTAGAGCTAATACAATAGAGGTCTTGGATTCAAGTCTCAGTCCAGTTAAATTGTTTTTGCCATTTTTTCAAATTGTCTTTTGCAGGTTGTTGCTCTCAAGTTCATCCCCAAAGTTGGACGCAGCGAGAAAGACTTGGAGAACCTGAGGAAAGAGATTGAGATCATGAGAGAACTGCACCACGGCAATATCATTGAGATGCTGGACAGCTTTGAGACGGAGAAAGAAGTAAGATTGGAAGCTTGGCACGGTGGAGAATTCTGCTTTTGAGAAAGGTCCCGCTCAGATTGAAATGTCAGGCACTCTCCCGTACAGTTTTAGAGAAATTTTTCTTTTTCAATGTCTCCTATAACCACCAGTTCTTTTCAGAATGAACCACCAAGAACAGATGATTCCATGTGTTATGACTGAAGTCACCATCTGAGATCTCACTTAGTTTTCTTCCCCAATAGGAAGAACATATAAATCAAGTGAATTCCTTCAGTAAATTCCCTGTAAACTAGTATATGATTGTTTTATTATTGAAATGGATGGACTAATTATGAGTAAGAGGGACAAACATTGCCTTAGAAAGGATGAATAGAAGGTGACTGGAGTAAGGATTATTTAGAATTTGAGCAAAGTTTACTGAATGACAGCAAATGTCAGGTTAATGTTTGTGGTAATAAACCTATATATGTCTCTGTAATTGTCCAAGGTGGTAGCAGTGACGGACTATGCTGAAGGTGAACTTTTTCAGATTCTAGAGGATGATGGTAATCTGCCAGAACACCAGGTAAATCTATGGCCATTTAACTGGGTACCAGCTAAGTGTCTTTGTTTGATGCTTATGGGGACTGGGAAGCCTATGTACATTGTTTTTTCTTTGTAAATATCAAATCACAAAAACTCAAATATTGCCTTAACCTCCACACACTGTATTTGTTTACTAAAGCATTAACGCCATCACTGCTAGTGGAAACCCTTAGCACATATACTGATGGTTTTAGGTATTTGTCATTTTGATATTCATAACTTTAATATTGGCTTTAACTGTAAACATTGTTGCTATTTGGTTGTAAACAACCACAATAATAATAAGGTATGTGGCTTTCAATTTAACATCTTGCACCTGTTCATCTTGTTAATTGATGATTGCAACAGGTGCAAGTCATAGCTGGCCATCTAGTGTCTGCCTTACACTACCTGCACTCACACAGGATTCTCCACAGAGACATGAAACCACAGAACATTCTGCTAGGCAAGGGAGGAGTGGCCAAGCTGTGTGACTTTGGCTTTGCTCGAGCCATGAGTATTAACACACTGGTCCTGACATCAATTAAGGTATGGGCAGAGGTCCAGGTCAGAAGTCAGAGGTCATGAAGCATTACATCTTTTCTGTTGATGACATCATGCCATCAACTTAGGCCCTTTAGGAAATGAAACAACTTTTGGAAATTCAACAAATTTCCTCTTGTCGAAAACGACAGATTTTCTAGTGCTAAAATTTCACGGAATGTCTGATACCATTACAAGCATCCTGATGAGTGGGTAATTTCTCAAATTTGGAATATCCAGAAATTGGGCACTTTGCAAATGATGTACTCTTTCTTTCAATCGGTTTCTCCATTTGTACGTGCAGGGCACACCGTTGTATATGGCCCCAGAGCTGGTGGAAGAGAAGCCGTATGATCACACAGCAGACCTCTGGTCCCTCGGTTGCATCCTCTATGAGCTCTTTGTAGGAACACCCCCATTCTACACAAATAGTATCTTCCAGCTGGTCAGTCTCATCATCAAAGTAAGTACAAAGTGTCTGTTGGATTAGTTCAAACATGGCCATGATTAGGTGGGATTTTTTTTCTGGCAGTTTGTGAAGATCCCAAGAAGTTCTATCAATGTCAATTTGTGATGCTGACATGATATGAAAAATGGTACAATTTCCCAAAATGATTGTAATTTCTGTCATTCTTGTTTTACAGGACCCAGTTAAATGGCCGAAGAACATGAGCCCAGAGTTCAAGGTTTGTATGCAAGTTGAGACATTTCAAAAATGTAGGATCAAAACATTAGAGCCCCGAATTTGTTTTGATTTTTATGGAATCTTGAGAGTCTTTTGAGTGCATCTTTGTTTGTTTTCTAGGATTTCCTTCAGGGACTTCTGACGAAGAATCCCAGAGCAAGACTGTCCTGGCCTCATCTTCTTCATCATCCATTTGTGGCTGACAAAGTTCAAGGTAGGATAAAAATACACCCAGTCTATCCACTTCAATGCTCATACTTCCAGAGATAGAGTACCTGAAGATTCAATCCTAGCTAAATCTTCCTAAAAGATGAAGAAAGGGTTAGGACGATTGGACATGAAGGGTTGCATAGAGGAATCGCACTGGACAGGTTACAGTGACACTGTATACTGGTACGTCATCTCTTTTAAGAATGTGTGTGGCTCTGAGAAGAACTGGAAATTACTAGGGTTAGTACCTTCTTAAAGACAGAAAAGTCCTGCCGGCTAGGATTGAAACATCAAACTATCCAAGCTATAGGTCATTCTAGTAAGCAAAAGTTTTAGTTTCATATTCTAAAAGTGATATACAAAAATGTTGCAAACTCAATTTCGAGACTTTGATATTCTGTGGAAAAAAAATCAAAAGATCAAAGGTTGAGGGCCAGGACCTTTCTTAATGACGTATCATTCCAACCTTCATATTCTTGTCTGCCAATAGTTTCCCCATGGACGAGTTCTGAGCTTCCAGAGCAACCATTCACCCAGGAACCAACTGCTCAGCAGAAAGCAGCGAGAGAGAAGGCGTCCCAGCAGAAGGCCAGTAACCTGCCCGCTGGCACCACTATCATGAGGAAACTGAAGGGAAGAGAGGCACCGAGAGAGGAGGTAGGAGAGGAGGGGTAGAGATGATTGGTACATGGATAGTAGTCACGCACCTGTTTAGAATTTACAAGGTGACAGGAGCTGAGAAAGTGAACTCAATTACCGTAAATTCCTGCGTGTAATACACACATATAAATGAAAAGTTGGGGGTGCCCAGTATACGTGGGTACAACCTGATGATGGTCTTGTCAGTGTGGGTTTCAGTCATCATACAGCGCCAGTCCACTGCTGAGTCACTACTGTCAGCAACCAATCCAATACACTCTTCATTGATAGCGGCTGTAATCAATCACAGCAAAGTCTGCTTCACTCAATGATACCATTTGCAGACGGCCCCATACACAAATGAATAGACAGACAGACAATAAGGTTTTGCATGGTGGGTGAAACAATATAGGAGGTTTTGCAATCACACCATATATATATATACCTCTTCTTTAAGAAACCTTATACATCAAAGGATTAAGGATAGAAAATTTCAATTCACTGATGACGCCCACCTGTCCAAACCTGCTCCCACAGGCACCTCAGAAACAAGAAGCCTGGAGTCCCAAGAAGGCATCCAGTAAACCCAGTGGAGACAGCAAAGCCAGCACAGTGGGGCGTAGCGAACCCTGGAACAGCTTGAAGGAGGTCGAACCCACACCGAGAGAGGATCGGATCACGAGGGACTATGCCCAGGAGTTTCCTAGCGTTGAGATAGAGAGCAGGAAGGTGGTGAGGAGAGAGGGCGGAGCTAAGACCAAGGAGAAAGAGGGCGGGGTTAGAGAGAGCATCGAGCGGGTCAGACTGGCTGAGGAAGAGGTAAGGATTACGCAATCACGTCTCAGGAAATTGAAACAATTTGAATAAGACGTGCAGGTTGGCATGGTGGAAGTATCAAGTGGAAGATTTTCGGTGACACTATGTTACACATCTCTTCCTGATGACGGACAGAGTGAAATGTTGAGTTACCGGCTCTTTTCAGAGCCACACTTTGTCTCAAAAGAGATGTGTTACATGGTGTCACAACAAATCTTCCACAATTTCTGTATGTCTGTATGTTGTTTTCTCCGTACAAGTGTACATACCAGATTGAAACACCTAGCCTTATAATTGTTCGAGATTTCAAGCAGGAACTAATGTGTAATACTTTTCTATCACTTTTCTAATACTTTTCTATCTATGTTTGACAAAAACTGAAATATATCTACAAGCCTTTTCATTGATCTTTTGATAGGAATATGATAGTGAGGATGAATGGGATACATTATGTGACACAACCAGCCCTGAGTCCTGCCATCCTGACTCCATCATGAACCTACTCAAAGACGAAGCCTTTGTCACTAAGGTTGCCGACAGATTCAAGGAAACATCACAGCAAGTCTTGGAAGGAATGTTAGAGGGTGCTTCAAGATTAAGACTGGTCTGCCGAGTCATCACAAACATTCTCAGCTTCAGAGGGTGAGTAGCCTGAAAAGAAGATGAAAAGGAAATTAAAGCTCATTGAATATATAGGGAAACAAAACTTAGAAACCATGGATGACTGTTGGTGATTGTTACCAAAACCTTTTTTCAAACATCATTCATTCAATGACTTCAAAGCAAATCTCAAAAATTTATGAAAAAATTATATATCCTCGCCAGACTTTTCTGCCTTTTTCTGCCTTTGGCAAAGGTCCTGCTAGGATCAAATTGGCAAAATATTGAGATACTTGTATTACTTTGTGACGGTAAGTTTGTTGACCTTAACCCTGGTCTTTTCTGTACAGAGACATAGAGTTATTGGCAGCGTTTTGTTCCACCATTGATGTACCGGGAGGTCCTGTAAGACTGTTGAATCAACTCAAGGACAAGCCGGAGGTCAAAAAGGTATTCCGTCCATTCTAGGTATTCCGGCCATTCTAGGTATGCCGTCCATTCTAGGTATTCCGTCCATTCTAGGTATTCCGTCCATTCTAGGTATGCCGTCCATTCTAGGTATGCCGTCCATTCTAGGTATTCCATCCATTCTAGGTATTCCGTCCATTCTAGGTATTCTGTCCATTCTAGATATGCCATCCATTCTAGGTATGCCATCCATTCTAGGTACTATTCCATGTGTGGATGGGAACCATGGACCACTAGAATCGTGTTCCGCTGGTCACCCCAAAGGTCATTATCACTCAATCATTCCTATAAAAGGTCAATCCTTCTCTTAAACTGGTCACCTATTCATTATTTCCAGCAACCGTGGTGCGTGCAAATCCTTCTGGATCTTACCACAACAATCACAGCTTATATGGTTTCAGATGTTGGCAGTAAACTCACCATTGACAGGTAAGACAGCATAACCTTTTCCAAAAGACTACAATTTCCTGCGATAGACCGTTTGTTACCAGGATTTTGTTACTGCCTGTAATTCATATTATATTAGCCAGGATATAGTGTGGTTGTCTGTATCTGATAGTTCCTTCACCGTGTCATATCTATTATATAAACTTGCTCCTTGCTTGAGTCCAGCACACTTTTCTTTTGATGGCCAGAGCAGCTTGGTTTCTTCATTCACCGATTCTTCTCAGAACCACACACCTTCTTAACGAGCCACTTGACACGATGTACCCTTACACCCATGAGTTTAATATCTCTCCCACATGTTGCCTTGTGTAGGGCCAAGACGATCATGGAGGTATCACTGGCATACGCCGATGTGTTGCCATGGTTACTGCATGTTAAACAAGACGAAACCCTTCAACTGAGAGCTCAGACTATCATAGTGAGTATTAAACTCCCAAATTATGGTGACAGAGTTTGCAGTCTTTACGATTTAAACTGATATTTGATGTAATTATTGTCAGAATGTCTGAATGTTTCATTTATTTACTATAGCAAAATGTTTGACTAGGCTGGAAGATGGCTGCACTAGAAAGCAGGAGTTGTGGGTTTGAAATGTTTTCATCAGGCATAAGCAAACACTGGGCATTCAGTGCTTATTGCATCCAGCAGAGCAAACTCTCATTGAATTACATTGTCCTCAACGCATGCATCATATTATATCAATAGACTGGGATTTTAACAATAGATCCCCATTGTTATGTATCAGCACTCTGACCACATGAGCTATCCAGGCCTTATTTGCTTACACACATTTTGTTTGTTGTTTTTGTTTACCAAGTGTTTTGTTTACCAGTGTGAGTCCATGGATCAGAGTCCTGCGGATTTCTCGTCAGGTTTCTATGGAAGTTTGGCCTCAGCACACGCTGACATTGTGCCAGCATTACTGGCCTGCTTAATGGAGGATGCTGCAGTCATGAAGAGACTCAGAGGTAACGGGATAAAGGATGGAGACCATTGATGATTATAGATTAGGAATATCTGGGATCATGTGCAAGGATTCTGACTGATTCTGAAAAAAAATGCAATTACATGTATTTCACTGCATTTTATATAAAATCTTCAGATCATTTATTGGGTATCATTTATCATTTATGTAGTAAAAAAAAAATCAAACAAATTTAACAAATGGGGGGGGATGATTGAACCATGATTTGAACCCGACCTATTCAGCCCTGGAGATATCCGGCAGTTAATGGTTGAATGCTTCTGACTGGTGCCCCACCCAGGCAAAGACTAGTTGACTTCTTGGGAGCTGAATAGCTCAGATGGGAGACTCCTGGTACGTTATTGATCCAGA
The DNA here is from genome assembly GCA_949987565.1 of Luidia sarsii. Lineage (NCBI taxonomy): Eukaryota > Metazoa > Echinodermata > Asteroidea > Paxillosida > Luidiidae > Luidia > Luidia sarsii. The sequence goes on along the minus strand of OX465105.1, from coordinate 26,454,419 downwards.
GGTCTCCGGTCCAAATCTTGGTCCAATTAAACTTTTCTTCGCCATTTTTTTCATTTGTTTATTTGTAATTGATTTACTCCAGAGATTCATACACAACGTTACATAGATTAACTTCTACTACCTACCTCCTCTATTGATCACTGCAGGAAGTCTACCTGAGAATCAGATGGATGAGGTTACTGCTAGATGGGATGAGTTATGTGGTCTAGCAGTGGGTGGATTAGCTGAGCTAGTATTTATACCACTAGGTGCAGACTCCTGTATCCAAGGCAAACGACAGGTACGTTCAATCTAGATTGATACAAACAAAAACAGTTCATTTATATTTAGCTTACAAACAGAATTGAAATCTACAACGCTGAAACCAAGACCTGTTCATTTGTAACTCTATAAGTGAAATTGGAAACTTGAAAACTTTTCAATTATTCAATGGTTTGGTTTGAATTGTTTGCAGCATTTTTGGTCTAATGATGAAGGATCATTGTTTGGATTTCTTTGTTTTGAGCAGATGGCAAAATGTATTGGGGAGCAACTGTCACTGTCCAAGCACAAAGAGTTGACGCATAATTACCTCAAATTCCTCACCAGCCCAAACCTGTGTGAAAATGCGTTAAAGGTAAGCAACTAGAATATAGTCCCTTTGATCCTCCCCACCCTTTTGTTTGTTTTCCCTTTGATCTCCCCTCCCTTCGTGTGTACATCTGCATCCCACTCCCTGCCCTTTTGTCCTTCCTCTGTTATGTGTCAGTGCTTTCCTTCCCCTAACTGTCTGTGTGTGTCCTTGTCACTTTGCCTTTGAGAAAGGTCCTGCTAGGATCGAAACATCAGGCCTTCTAACTTTTGAGATTTATGTATTGCAGGTCATTTTAGTCAGTGAGTAATTTGCAACAGTTTTGTGTACAGTATTAACAACTAGAAAATAGTTAGATTGTGAGAAAAAAAAGGCCTGAGTCGAGATTTCAATTCCAGGACTTTTGTGCCTTTGGCTGATTGAGAAAGATTCTGCCAGGATCAATACATCAGACCCTCTTAATCTTTGAGATTTACTTTGTACTCATTTAAATATTTGTGGGAATTCAGACCTATTCCTGTAAAGACTTCCTTTCATTGGCAAAAATCCTACTCTGATTATGAACTTGTTTTTGTGTCCCTTCATGAAACCCCCTTCTCTTACGTCTACAGACCATTTACTTCACCTGCCAAGTATCCAAGGAGTTCAATGAGTTCTTAGCCCTCAGTCAAGACTACATAGGCATACTTCTCTGGATTCTGCAAGGAAAGGTTTGTCAAAGGCGAATTTTAACTGTCTTGTGTTTTCTGTCTGACCAGAAGCAGGGCTCTGAAATCAAGATATGGACATTAATTGATATGATGGAATTCTTAAATTGAAGCTTTTTAAGAAAGGGACTACATGTATATGACAAAACTTTGAAATAAGTATGAAGAAAAGTTGTAAATACCAGAATTGCTTGGATCGAAAGGTCGGGTCGGGTCGGGTTCAAATTTGCATTTTGGTCATTTAGTCAGTAAGCAGTGGACTCTATTATTGTATATTATTACCCTATGAAAGATACTTTTCAAAGCTTGCAGTGAGACCCAAGAATTTATCAACCATCTTGGATATTGCTTGGGTTCCAGGTTGAGATTGAGGATATGTATCAGAACACCGTCTACGAGATGACACTACAGACTCTTGCCACTATCATCACGCAGTTGGGGGACATACCACAATGGTAAGTCAAGGCAGAATGGCATTAGACATGATCTACACGATGACATCAGATATTGTTAGCGAGTTTTGAAAGCGAGCTAGCGAGTGTTTAGCGAGTTTTGGAAATGACATGTTGTTATAAAACATTGTCATCATCCAGCCCTTGGGTTGTTGTCCTTCCCAAATAGTCCACTATCTTTGCTTGGGCATGACCATTACAGTATGTATCATTTTATAAATTGTGATGTACTCTTACTTTCACCATGTAGATGGTGCTGGCATTGTTGACCTCTCACCCCATTCATGTTGTGCATGGCTTTGTTTTCATCATCTACAGTATGGTTCAGACCAGCATCATATTTGCAGCCATTCTTCTGGACTCACAAGTCGCCAGTCAGACGGTAAGAAGCAAAGAGAATGTTGGCAAATCTTTCTCCTAATGGTTGACTTGACTATTTTGTTTGATAAACTGAGTGAGTTTTTACATATATATTGCTAGAAAGTGTGATAAATTTAGGAAAATTGGCCAAAAGATTAAATCAAACGTTTTGATCCTAGCAGGACCTTTAATTCTCAAAGGCAGAATGACAAGGACTAGGACTCTTTTCTTTGGTTTTGTTCTTGTCATTTTGCCTTTAAGAAAGGTCCTGCTAGGATCGAAACATCAGGCCCTCCTAATTTTTCATAATTGCATTTTGGTCAATTTAGTCAGTATGGTGAGCAGATTGCCACATGTTTGCAAAATCCTCCAAAATATTAAAAATGAGGTTTCCAATACATTATCAGACATCCCTGTATTTGTGACTTGTGAGTCAGACGTGGACTCAACCTGACGGACTCAGGACATGATCTTGTGCTTCATATTTTGTGACTCAAATACCAGTCTGCTCGACAGACTGAATTGATCTTGTCCAGTCAGAAGTTGAAAGTGGTTCAATCTTTCTGATACAGACCATGATCATTGTTCATCCCTATTCCTGCAGACAGCAGCCGCCTTGTTAGTCAGTCAACTCCTATACCACGGTGTGTCCATTGAAATGCCAACCGACGATCTCTTAGCAGCTGTGCATTCTGCTCTCACAGATCTCAGTCAGGTTAGTGCCTTTAAGAGGAATCTTGCTCCTGTATACACTTGGAGCCTTAAACAAGTGTTGACCTTGACATCTGAAAAATTGTTAGTTCTATTGAAAAAGTAAAAAAGTGAAAATTAGCACCATTTTGATAACTACCAAAGTCACAAAAATTACTAATAGATTGATTTAAGATTTTTACAATAGGTTCTAAGAGCAATTCACCCTATGAGTTTGATCATTATTACTCAGCAAGAAAAATTGAGGAAGAGATCATATCAGATGTAACGTCTTCGACTTCTTGACACTAAATGACAAATCCATTTGCATGTTAATGCAATCTTCAGACAACTCACCACTTTATCATTATGCTAGAATAGTCTGGTCCACTTCATGCTCCAGCTCATTGGATTGATGTTGCGCATTGCTCCATACAGATCCTTGTGAGATGTCCATTTGACTACGGGGTACTAGACGGTCTGCTTCTGCTCCTATGTCAGTTCCTTAGCGTGGGTCCTAGCGCCGTCAGTCGTCTGCTCATAGAATCAGGAGTCTGGAATATGCTGTGGCAAAGGTGAACAACCTCACATACAGACATGCATATTCATTACATGAATGATAATGAATGGTTAATTAGCGTCATGGATATTCATTATTGAATGAATGCTTCTGGCTAGGTGACCCCACCTTGGCAAAGACAAGTTGACTATTTGAGAAGGCCACCATCTAAGGACTGGATAGGTCAGATGTAAAGAGCGTTGGAACCCAAAACTTACATATTCATTGTTTATTATAATTCTGCTCCATTTGAAGGAAGTTAGACATGTTGGACAGGGAAAACAGAAATACCAAGGGTATTTGAATTAATTATTATTTTTTATTTTTTTTACCATCAGTCCCTATCATTTGGTTTTAAACTGGCTGAAAATGTTGAATGTTTTGCTGGACCATTGCCAATGTTTGGCTGATTTCAGGTTTGACTGTCAGGCTTTCTTCCCTGCAAATCACCCTTCATCTGGATCTGAAATCAAGATGTGGACTTGGATTGATATAATGGATGTTTTTTGGAGAAAGAAAACAAATACAAAACTTTGATAATGGGAATTCACATATTTACTTCCTTAAGAGTTTTATAAACTTAACGGTGATACCATCCTAATAACAAATATCCAATATTAGGAGGGCCATCTTGGCATGTCACTCTAATTTGATGTCATCTCAAGATGAAGCTCTTGTCTCAATCTGTCAGACTCTTACAGGCATTGGGAGCCATACAGCCTGAGGATCTACCTCTAGAAGATATGGAGGAAGAGTTAACAGACTGTGGTCCAATAGCCAGCCAGCCACAATGGGGACTTATCTCACCATCAGGCGTCATGGCAGCGTTACAGGTCATCACCATTGTCTTCACTCAGGTACTGAATAAATGCAGGAGTTATGGAATGTATAGAACGTGGGATTGAACCACAATGGGAGGACTAGTCTGTTCACTCCAAGTTGAGCTCAACCTCGGCCTCATTCAATGCTATGGCATGCCCCCTCCTCCAGTCCACCCACAGCTGGCCTATCCAAGTTGAGCTCAACCTCGGCCTCATTCAATGCTATGGCATGCCCCCCTCCTCCAGTCCACCCACAGCTGGCCTATCCAAGTTGAGCTCAACCTCGGCCTCATTCATTGCCATGGCATGCCCCCCTCCTCCAGTCCACCCACAGCTGGCCTATCCAAGTTGAGCTCAACCTCGGCCTCATTCAATGCTATGGCATGCCCCCTCCTCCAGTCCACCCACAGCTGGCCTATCCAAGTTGAGCTCAACCTCGGCCTCATTCATTGCCATGGCATGCCCCCCTCCTCCAGTCCACCCACAGCTGTCCTATCCAAGTTGAGCTCAACCTCGGCCTCATTCAATGCTATGGCATGCCCCCCTCCTCCAGTCCACCCACAGCTGGCCTATCCGAGTTGAGCTCAACCTCGGCCTCATTCATTGCTATGGCATGCCCTCTCCTCCAGTCCAACCACAGCTGGCCTATCCAAGTTGAGCTCAACCTCGGCCTCATTCAATGCTATGGCATGCCCTCTCCTCCAGTCCACCCACAGCTGGCCTATCCGAGTTGAGCTCAACCTCGGCCTCATTCAATGCTATGGCATGCCCTCTCCTCCAGTCCACCCACAGCTGGCCTATCCAAGTTGAGCTCAACCTCGGCCTCATTCAATGCTATGGCATGCCCTCTCCTCCAGTCCACCCACAGCTGGCCTATCTGGAGTCGTTATTGCCTGTCAGTCAAGAGCAGTGTCAATTTCACCATGGCAACATGAACACTAGTTCCAAGTCCAGACAGGTGCTATGAATATGCTCAAGTCCAAAAAGAGGGCTTTACTTTGGAGCAAGTGCACATATCTAACCATTCTGTCTAACTTTGATGAGACTGGATTTGTAGAATGATAATTGTGGAGGCATTTGTTGTTATATTTCAGGAGCCTTACCAATGTGTTCCATTGCTTTGTCAGTCCGACTCTGTGGTCATGCTGAGTTTGACTACTCTACTGTCCAGAGATTTCCTGACATTCCTTCTATCAAGGTGGGTCAGATTGTGACTGGGCCGGGCAAGTCTAGACTTACTAGATAGCTGCATAATTCACTGCACATGGTTTCGCGTACTTCGCACAATACAATGGAAAGTGAGTACAGTTTTATCTGGGTCAGAAGAGAGCGCAATGCGGCCCTTTTGAAAACATTGAATGCATCGATGCCAAAGTTATACAAAGATAGAATGTAATGAAAGAGTTTTATTATGTAATGACTATTATAGGGACCAGTGGTCGATTTCACCAAACTCATCATAACTTATGACCAATCCCAAGACAATGAGCGATGCACATATACCACACGGCCTATCACAGCTTACGATGGGTTATCCATCGTAAGTTGAGTTGCGATGCATCGTAAGGCTTTGTGAAATCCAACCCAGGTGACCTATTGGGTGAACTGGTCACATATGCCTCTGCCAGACTGAGTTATATGGCTGAGTTCAGTTGGAAAGTGTTGGAAGTCAGAATTTGCTCATGGGCTTCTGTTTGAGTCTGGGGTGTGCTGAGCTTAGTCCATTTGGTAAATTGTGAATTTGGCTAGTCGCATTATCGGGTTCTAAGTATGAGCTTCATGAACTGATAATATTATTTTGAATTGTAGAATAGATTTTTTTCTGGTCTTGGCATTAGAGATTGTCCTACTCACATAAATTATAATCCAACTTGTAACTGTCTTGCATCTTGTTTAGTTCCAACGGAGAGCAGGACTACTCAGGCATGGTTGTAGACATCATTCTCAATGTCTCACAGCTTCTGTGCTTTCCATTCGCGTTGGACACTCATGATATGCTAATGGAAGCCATCTTGACCAGTCTGCAAGGAAGTAACGTCTTGACGAGGCTCATCAATGCTTGCATGGTGTACCTGAAAGCAGAGGAGATGGAAGTACCACTTGGTAAGAGCTTCAACCATCAGGGTTCATGTATAACTTCAGAGAGTCTTGGTCCAAGAGTGGGAATCCAAAGAGGATCTTATACCTTATGAAGAAACAAGAAACTAAGATTATCACCGCCAGCTCTTCTCAGAGCCATCTCAAAGAGATATTATAGAGAGACTAAAGAAGCCTCCACAAACATTCCACCACATGCTTAAACCTTCAAGTCCCATCTAACTTATAACTTGCCTGACTAGTTGACTAATTAGGAAGGCTGCCATCTAAGGGCTGGATAGCGTAGATGGTAATCCAGCCCTTAGATGGTGGCCTTCCCTAATAGTCAACTAGTCTTTGGCATACCAGCACTCTTACCATCTGAGCTATCAAGCCCTTAGATGGTGGCCTTCCCTAATAGTCAACTAGTCTTTGGCATACCAGCACTCTTACCATCTGAGCTATCCAGCCCTTAGATGGTGACCTTCCCTAATAGTCAACTAGTCTTTGGCACACCAGTGCCCTTACCATCTGAGCTATCCAGCCCTTAGATGGTGGCCTTCCCTAATAGTCAACTAGTCTTTGGCATACCAGCACTCTTACCATCTGAGCTATCCAGTCCTTAGATGGTGGCCTTCCCTAATAGTCAACTAGTCTTTGGCACACCAGCACTCTTACCATCTGAGCTATCCAGCCCTTAGATGGTGGCCTTCCCTAATAGTCAACTAGTCTTTGGCACACCAGTGCTCTTACCATCTGAGCTATCCAGCCCTTAGATGGTGGCCTTCCCTAATAGTCAACTAGTCTTTGGCATACCAGCACTCTTACCATCTGAGCTATCCAGCCCTTAGATGGTGGCCTTCCCTAATAGTCAACTAGTCTTTGGCACACCAGTGCTCTTACCATCTGAGCTATCCAGCCCTTAGATGGTGGCCTTCCCTAATAGTCAACTAGTCTTTGGCATACCAGCACTCTTACCATCTGAGCTATCCAGCCCTTAGATGGTGGCCTTCCCTAATAGTCAACTAGTCTTTGGCACACCAGTGCTCTTACCATCTGAGCTATCCAGCCCTTAGATGGTGGCCTTCCCTAATAGTCAACTAGTCTTTGGCACACCAGTGCTCTTACCATCTGAGCTATCCAGCCCTTAGATGTTGGCCTTCCCTAATAGTCAACTAGTCTTTGGCACACCAGTGCTCTTACCATCTGAGCTATCCAGCCCTTAGATGGTGGCCTTCCCTAACAGTCAACTAGTCTTTGGCACACCAGTGCTCTTACCATCTGAGCTATCCAGCCCTTAGATGGTGGCCTTCCCTAATAGTCAACTAGTCTTTGCCGGGTTTAAAAAAAAATGATAAAGATGTAACAAGAAGAACCGATGTTTGGATCCTCACAGAATTCTATTTAAAGAATGGTCCTGTTAGGCTCCAATGCCGGACCCTTTCAATCTTTGAGAGAGTTGCCTGAATGAGGCAATCCTGATGGTCCATCTTTCTCCTTCATTGCTTCCTCCAGGTCTCTTGTCTCGTTTCGTTCTGAGTCACGATTCTTTCGTGAGTGAGTTTGCCCAGGCAGTCTCCAAGCTCAAGGTATAGTCAGAATGCTAGTCACTCAAACATCCCTCATGGACGTCAATGAGTATGAACAGTCAGAATGCTAGTCACTCAAACATCTCTGATGGACGTCAATGAGTATGAACATTCAAGCGTGAATTATGTTTTTAAGTAATAAACATTGTCAACAATCAGGAGGGTCTGCCTTTTCAATCCTAGCAGGACCTTTCTCAAAGGGACCTTTTCTACCTTTGTGAAAAGTCCTGCTGGGATCGAAACGTCAGGCCCTCTTAAATGTTGATGTTTGCATTTTGGTCATATTGGTCATTTTTGCATATTACTCTGATAAAAAAAAAATTACGAACTACTCACTGACTTAAAATACAAAAATTTTGATAAAAATTAAAAATGTATACAAAAAATAGAAGAAGACTTTTCATTCTAAGTTCCATACTGAGTTTATGTTCCGCACTTAGTTCTTAAGCAGCTCTGTGAATGTGAACCCAGGTGAGAGAATGATCCTTTTAATCCGTTATATCCTTTAATCCATCTAATCCTGACAGGCTGAGCCCTTCTTAAACTCACTCTTATCATCGGATAATCTAAGAGTGCAAGGAGATCTTCTGAGCATCTGTAGTCATCTTGCAAGGAGCTCTGCCATACATCTTATGATGCTCAAGCAAGTTCTTCAAGGAAAGAAAGGTAAGATGGGGAACAATGCTGTTATTGCCAAACAAACAAAGGGAAAACTGACTGGGAACTTTTGAACAAATTGAACAAATTGGACCAGGACTTGAACCCACAATCTCTGGATTAACATACAAGTGCTCTTCCATCTGAGCTATCAAGCCCTGGTATGTTAATCCAGAGGTCTCAGGTTCAAGTCCCAGTCCAGTCAAAGTTTTCTTTGCCAATTTTTCAGTGCTGTTATGAATAAGATTGTTTCAATGACAAGCTTCAAATATTTTAGATATATGATTTTTGATATGATATATCTGAGTTGAAAGCATTACCTACCACTATTCAGATTAAATTCCACCAAATGACCAGCTCCGTGGTCCAATGGGTAAGATGCCTGCGCTAGACACTTGGAGTCTAAGGTTCAACCTCTGCCTGAGCTGCCTGTATGTTTTCCTGACCAATTCTTGTGCATGTGCCCTGTGCGCTGTCCAGGTGATTTCACTTGCCTACAGCAGCTACTCAACAGCAAAGATGTGACGGTGCTTGCCAGGGCTTGTGGTATGCTGGGCAATCTTATGAGACATTCCAATGGGGTGTATCCTATCTTGAAGAAGAGAGAGGAGTTAGTGACATCCCTCATAGCTTGTCTGTCTAGCCAAGACCCTGATGTCAAGAAGGTAGAGTATCATTTGTCATTTTTATTTATTTATTTTTTACTTTACTTCATAGACCTGATGAAAACATCACAGTATTATGCTTAAGCAAGTTGCCATAAAAAGTGCTTACTGACTAAAATTACAAAAATGCAAATCTTAAAATTTAGTGGGCCTGACGTTACGATCCTAGCAGGACCTTTCTCAAAGGTGTGAGGACCTTTCTCTATTTGTAGTTTCTTTTTCTTATTCCTTTTAGAATGCTCCTGTCAGGATCCATACATCAGTCGTATGAATTGAGATTAATTTCTTCTCCTTAATTGTTCTTTTGCTCCTATCCATTACTTGACTCTGTCCATGGTACAGGCAGCCAGCTATGCCTTAGGCAATGCTGCCTACCACAGCGCAGACCTCTACAGCTTGCTAGGATCCGGGGTACCAGACTTGGTTCAACTCCTCCGAGATCCACAAGGCAGAACAAGATGCAATGCTGCCGGTACGTCAGACCGTGTCTGGTTTACAGTCTCAGATTACGTTATTTGTTGATGAGCTTTTCAAAACTGCGGCTCTGGCTCTGGGTTCATTCCTGACTAATAGTGCCTTTACCAATCCATGGATCAGGCTCAGGCTTTGTCTCCGTCTGAAAAAGTCTGAAAATTCTGGTTATGGTTTGTCTCTGAAATGGGAGGTTTGTTGGCTCGATAAATACAGGGTATTCACCAAGAAACTGGGGCCAAACACTTGTGCCTAGACGCCTGTGATATTATAACATGTAAGAGAAATGTGACCGAAGCCTAAGCCTTCATTTGGTAAACAGACGGCTGTACATCACTGGGTAACATGGGGTTACTGCTTTGAAACAACAGATGTTGTGTTACATGCAGAATGAGAAAATGGACATACATCATCTGAGAAATAACACAAGCTGTTTATTGAGCTGCGTATTAAACCGGTTTTTTTACAGGTGCACTGGGAAACCTGACCAGACATTCCTCCAAGTTGTGCCCGACTCTCGTCAAACACAAAGCACCCGAAAGGTAGAAAGGAGACTGAAGGGAGGGGTTCTGGGTTTTGGTAATGTATGAGATGGGCAGGGGTGATCAAAATTCCACTGACACAGGGTAATTATCCATTCAGGGACATGTGATGACTAATTGAATGTGGCATTTGTACCGTGGGTCCAATCAACATGCATTTGGGATCAAAATGTGCAGGAAGGATGAGAGAAAACAATTATGATGCCCCTCTCGACCAAATCTCAGCAGACGGCCATTATCCGTAGTAGACTGGCAAACCGGCAGGGACCAATATGAACTAGAATTCGTCATTCGATCCAAAAGACATTCCAGACAGTTTTGAATGGTTACAAATTTCCAACAAATATGGAACGGCAACTGATTGGGAAATGTTCATTAATCACAGTGGCGAGGAAATGTCTGCAGACTGAGACTGATAACCAATCCTCATTGAATTACATTCTTGCTTACCACATGCAAAATCATCAAGTACCGGTATGTATGAGAGATTTGGTTCTCATTTGTGGTCTCTTCGTTGACTGTCTTCTAGCTTACTGGAGATAGCTTGCCATGATAACCAGCATAGTGTACAGGAAGTCTGTCTACTCTCTCTACGATCAATGGCCAGACATTCCGCTCTCGTACAGGTAATGCATATTCATGAATTCACTTAAGGACTGCTTGAATTCACACCAAGATTTTCTATAGAAATTGTAATAGGAAGGTCTCTTTGGAAAGCAAACGCAGAGACATTGTCAGTGTACGGCTTCCTAATATCTTAACTCTAGAAAAGTTTATCAAGTGACACACGAAAGTTTATATCACACGAAAGTGTATGTCGCACGAAAGTGTATATCACACGAAAGTGTATATCACTTCTGCCTTTGAGAAAGGTCCTGCTAGGATCGAAACATCAGGCCCTCTGCCTTTGAGAAAGGTCCTGCTAGGATCCAAACATCAGGCCCTCTGCCTTTTGAGAAAGGTCCTGCTAGGATCCAAACATCAGGCCCTCTGCCTTTGAGAAAGGTCCTGCTAGGATCCAAACATCAGGCCCTCTGCCTTTGAGAAAGGTCCTGCTAGGATCCAAACATCAGGCCCTCTGCCTTTGAGAAAGGTCCTGCTAGGATCGAAACATCAGGCCCTCTGCCTTTGAGAAAGGTCCTGCTAGGATCCAAACATAAGGCCCTCTGCCTTTTGAGAAAGGTCCTGCTAGGATCCAAACATCAGGCCCTCTGCCTTTGAGAAAGGTCCTGCTAGGATCCAAACATCAGGCCCTCTGCCTTTGAGAAAGGTCCTGCTAGGATCCAAACATCAGGCCCTCTGCCTTTGAGAAAGGTCCTGCTAGGATCGAAACATCAGGCCCTCTGCCTTTGAGAAAGGTCCTGCTAGGATCCAAACATAAGGCCCTCTGCCTTTTGAGAAAGGTCCTGCTAGGATCCAAACATCAGGCCCTCTGCCTTTGAGAAAGGTCCTGCTAGGATCGAAACATCAGGCCCTCTGCCTTTGAGAAAGGTCCTGCTAGGATCCAAACATCAGGCCCTCTGCCTTTGAGAAAGGTCCTGCTAGGATCCAAACATAAGGCCCTCTGCCTTTTGAGAAAGGTCCTGCTAGGATCCAAACATCAGGCCCTCTGCCTTTTGAGAAAGGTCCTGCTAGGATCCAAACATCAGGCCCTCTGCCTTTGAGAAAGGTCCTGCTAGGATCCAAACATAAGGCCCTCTGCCTTTTGAGAAAGGTCCTGCTAGGATCCAAACATCAGGCCCTCTGCCTTTTGAGATAGGTCCTGCTAGGATCCAAACATCAGGCCCTCTGCCTTTGAGAAAGGTCCTGCTAGGATCCAAACATCAGGCCCTCTGCCTTTGAGAAAGGTCCTGCTAGGATCCAAACATCAGGCCCTCTGCCTTTGAGAAAGGTCCTGCTAGGATCCAAACATCAGGCCCTCTGTCTTTGATAAAGGTCCTGCTAGGATCCAACCATCAGGCCCTCTGCCTTTGAGAAAGGTCCTGCTAGGATCCAAACATAAGGCCCTCTGCCTTTGAGAAAGGTCCTGCTAGGATCCAAACATAAGGCCCTCTGCCTTTGAGAAAGGTCCTGCTAGGATCCAAACATCAGGCCCTCTGCCTTTGAGAAAGTTCCTGCTAGGATCCAAACATCAGGCCCTCTGCCTTTGAGAAAGGTCCTGCTAGGATCCAAACATCAGGCCCTCTGCCTTTGAGAAAGGTCCTGCTAGGATCCAAACATCAGGCCCTCTGCCTTTGAGAAAGGTCCTGCTAGGATCCAAACATCAGGCCCTCTGCCTTTGAGAAAGGTCCTGCTAGGATCCAAACATCAGGCCCTCTGCCTTTGAGAAAGGTCCTGCTAGGATCCAAACATCAGGCCCTCTGCCTTTGAGAAAGGTCCTGCTAGGATCCAAACATCAGGCCCTCTGCCTTTGAGAAAGGTCCTGCTAGGATCCAAACATCAGGCCCTCTGCCTTTGAGAAAGGTCCTGCTAGGATCCAAACATCAGGCCCTCTGCCTTTGAGAAAGGTCCTGCTAGGATCCAAACATCAGGCCCTCTGCCTTTGAGAAAGGTCCTGCTAGGATCCAAACATCAGGCCCTCTGCCTTTGAGAAAGGTCCTGCTAGGATCCAAACATCAGGCCCTCTGTCTTTGATAAAGGTCCTGCTAGGATCCAACCATCAGGCCCTCTGCCTTTGAGAAAGATCCTGCTAGGATCCAAACATAAGGCCCTCTGCCTTTGAGAAAGGTCCTGCTAGGATCCAAACATCAGGCCCTCTGTCTTTGATAAAGGTCCTGCTAGGATCCAACCATCAGGCCCTCTGCCTTTGAGAAAGGTCCTGCTAGGATCCAAACATAAGGCCCTCTGCCTTTGAGAAAGGTCCTGCTAGGATCCAAACATCAGGCCCTCTGCCTTTGAGACAGGTCCTGCTAGGATCCAAACATCAGGCCCTCTGCTTTTGAGAAAGGTCCTGCTAGGATCCAAACATCAGGCCCTCTGCCTTTGAGAAAGGTCCTGCTAGGATCCAAACATCAGGCCCTCTGCCTTTGAGACAGGTCCTGCTAGGATCCAAACATCAGGCCCTCAAGGAGGGCAAACCTTTCCTGAAGTAAATGCCAAGCTTTTCCTGAGCAGTGATATTTTCTGTTTGTTTGATCAATCCTCAGCCTCTGTTAAAGCAGCACGCCATAGAAAGACTGACTCACCTTTCAGAGGACATCCAGTCAGCCGCCCCATCCACACCAGGCAGCGTGTCCTCAGCAAGAAGCGATCGTCTGCACAGCGCAAGGCAGCACAGCGCAAGGCAGCACAGCGCAAGGCAGCACAGCGCTAGAGGCAGCAGTGCTTCAGTCATCTCACACCATTGCAGCAAGCTGGTCATAATGCTTAAGAGATCCAACTCAGCACTGTGAGACTATGGCCAACTGGCTGATTGGCTGCAAACTGCTAATAGAGGGCGCTGTTTATATTGGATTGGTACTGCAATGTCTTGATGCTTTTTACCCATGAGAGAAATTGAAGTGATAATTATACAAACAAGTTGCAAACTGCTTACTGACTAAATTTACCAAAATGCAAATCTCAAAATTTGGTGGGCCTGACGTTTCGATCCTAGCAGGACCTTTATCAAAGGCAGAAATTTAAGTGAAATTAACTCAGAAACTGGAACCATATCTGAGAATGATAGCCTCTTTTGAGACCAAAGTAGACACAATTTAGGATTATAATAATGAACCATTTTACATCATCATTTCTTTAGCAGCTTTGATAAACACCTTTGAAATAATTATTATCATTAAAATCTACAGATACACTGTATCTCCAGCTTTGTAATAAATGGAAATGCGTCATGGTTGGCTGAGTTCTCATTTAGTAACATAAAATAATATGTAGAACTGCCATGTCATAATTGTTACGTATGGTGTGGTCAGTATTCAGAGCCTGCTGGGAACATCCAATCAGCTGATCAGTGACAAGCTCAGATACTGGTTGGTTATGTGACAACTGGTTGGTCATGTGACTACCATTTGAACATGTGACAACACATTTGTCATGTGATGACCTGTTGGTCATGTGATAACCAGTTTTCAATTTCCTTTTATTGCTCAGTATTAAACTATTTGATCTTCTAGAAAAGTAGAATGGTGTAAATTTGTATATATAAGAATGATTTAATTGACCGTGATGAATCGAGATTTGTTTTTGCACAGTACTAAAATAATTACATATCCGTGCCTTGAAGTTGTGTACATATGTCTGCTGTAGTTAAATGGATGTGAGTGAATGTAAGGACAACATTACGTTTGGCCAACAACAAATACTGCATTTTGAGAATAAATTATGAATGTAAAATATGAGCAAACTAATGTTTGTGCAACCCTGGTGTGATGATATTAACAGTCCTCTGTGAATATAGGACTTTCTTTTGAACAATAAAATTAAGCAAATTAATCGTGGTTACAATTTTCAGCCAGAATTTGATAAAATTTCCAAAACAACCAGGACACTTTTCCCACGGATTCATTTTACATATTCAATAAAATAATTTCACAAATTTGTGTCTGAAAACAATGTTTTTTTTTCAATATATCACAGTTTATTTATACATGTACATCTATAGATAATATTTATGACTTGTACACAAGGCATTTTAACCCCTACACAAAAGTATGACCAGTGTCATATTCACCTTAGAAATTGTTGGAAATCAAATCAGAAATGAGCCTAACAGTGATAGTCTTCATTCGAAGAAAACAATATTCACACGAACTTTTATACTTTAAATCAAACCTGTTTCTGGAAATTACTGATTGACTGACTGATTGATTCTTGAAAACAATCAAAGTACCTTTAGAATATTACTGTACAGAATAGTAAATTAAACCAATATTTGAAATTTCCAAATACTAGATTTGTTTTCACTGCTTCACAGTTGAACTTAAACGTTGAACTAGATACATGTAAAAGCCTAGATCCTTAAAAGAAAAGAACAGAATGGCAATAGATGTCAGTTTAAAAGATTTTACATGATTTATACCGACTGAAAAAGGCTTTTACTTTGGAGAAAATGATCATATATATTCATGAAGTAATAAAATGGGCTTCCATTTCATGGAAATCTCCAACCATGAATGTTCATGATGGGAGAGGACAGGGGAGGACATAGATTATTGAAATAAGACATTGGTCTTCAGAAATAAGAAAGTGGGAAGTGTGACTAGCCATTAGGCTGGTAGACTGTCAGCCAAGACTGACAGATAGAACTGGTTGCTAGTCTGAAGCAAGGCATAAACCTCCATCCCCTATTGGTGGTAGACTGTCAGCCAAGACTGACAGATAGAACTGGTTACTAGTCTGAAGAAAGGCATAAACCTCCATCACTATTGGTGGTAGACTGCAAGCCAAGGCTGACAAATAGAACTGGGAGGGGTTACTAGTCTGAAGCAAGGCATAAGCCTCCATCCCTATTGGTGGTAGACTGCAAGCCAAGGCTGACAAATAGAACTGGGAGGGGTTACTAGTCTGAAGCAAGGCATGAGCCTCCATCCCTATTGGTAGTAGACTGCCAGCCAAGGCTGACAAATAGAACTGGGAGGGGTGACTAGTCTGAAGCAAGGCATAAGCCGCCATCCCTATTGGTGGTAGACTGCCAGCCAAGGCTGACAAATAGAACTGGGAGGGGTGACTAGTCTGAAGCAAGGCATGAGCCTCCATCACTATTGGTGGTAGACTGCCAGCCAAGGCTGACAGATAGAACTGGGAGGGGTGACTAGTCTGAAGCAAGGCATGAGCCTCCATCCCCTATTGGCGGTAGACTGCCAGACTGTCTTGCACTACTTTCCAGATATTTTCCAGATGTCAAGTAAGCCAGGCCTCTTCAAAACTAAGATGATCAGGTCTTGTCAAACCACCCTCACTAGTTCCAAATGACCTGAAGGCATTCCAGCATGACACTTTGCACAACGACACTTTGCAAGTCCAAACATGAAGGGATTATAAACCAACTCCATACATCTGACTTGGTGGGATGAGAACCTCGTTCACAAAAGTGAGTCAACCACCTCCACAATGAACATGAAATCTGTTCTAAATAAGATCACGAAAGAAAAATCTCCAAGGTATTGCTCCGTAAAATAAGACCAAACCAAGCACCTTTAACATTTCATGTTGTAAGAACCAAGACAAAGATATCTAACAAAACACAACTGACGACTGACCAACTCAATGCAACAAAAAAACAGATCACAAAAACATCCAGCGGACGTTTTCTTACAAAATCAAAATCACAGGATGGAGAGAAGAGATGATTCTGTCAGATCTTTCAGAATGATAATTCCTCCTTAGTTCATTCCCTTAGCGGCATGTTGGACCCACCACACCTTGCCCTGCCTACATCACACCTGTCAGCTTTGTCAAGCCAGTCTGGAGCTAACGAAAGGCAAACCATAGGAGGAAGATCAGACAGACCGCGATGACGCCAGCAAGGATCAAGGAGTCCCTCCTCTTCTTCAGGTTTATTCTCTGCACGAGGCTGTTGATGACTGGAAATCGGTCTGGACAAAAATTGAGTGAAGGGAAAAACTGGGCAAAGCATTGCCCTTAGATATAAACTCAAACTGAATTTTAATCCAAATTCCCAATAATATAGGAAGGTTTGCGGTGACACCATGTATAAGGTCTCTTAAAGAAGAGGTATGGTTCTGAAAAGAACCTGAGTGGTAACTGTATAGGAAGGTTTGCGGAGACACCATGTATAAGGTATCTTAAAGAAGAGGTGATCGTCATCATCTCCTGATGACGGCCAGAGCATACTGGTCGAAACGTCGAGTTACCACTCGGGTTCTTTTCAGAACCACACCTCTTCTTTAAGAGACCTGTTACATGGTGTCACCGCAAACCTTCCTATTTGATTAACCCACCATGCAAAGCCTTAAGTCTTATCTATTCCCAATTGTCTTAATATGGATCCAAATTGTGTGGAACTGAAGCTGCTGCAGCCAGGTGAGATTCAAAAAAGTTCCATCCACTTTGTGTGATCCCTGAGCTACCGTAGCCAAGTTTACAGCTATTGGTTGTTTGCATCTGAATGAAAGCAGGGGTGTGATCCCTGGAGATATACGGCAGTTAATGGTTGAATTGCTTCTGACTGGCGCCCCACCCCGGCAAAGACTAGTTGACTATTAGGGAAGGCCACCATCTAAGGGCTGGATAGCTTAGGCAGTAACAGCACAGATGCGTTAAGCCATTTGAAATCCTAGTCCAATCAGTGTCCATATTTCATGATCTGCCTTTGAGAAAGCTCCAGGCTAGACTCAAAACATGAGAACCTGAGCTTTTGGGGAAATGTGGAACATACATGATTGGTAGTCTTAGATTCATCTTAGACTTGTAAAAACCAAACTAAATGGAGAGAGAGCTTCTTGTCTACCCAGTTCCAACCATTGTCAATTACAAAGGATACTAGCCATGTTGGTCACGCCTGTTGTTATCTTCTTCAGGGTACCTCGCTGAGACATCAGGTTTTCCTTGGTTGCTATGGCAACTCTGCAAAAATGAAACCAAATATGTCCTGGCCCAGTAGTGAATCGGGCAAAATACCACCGAAAGAGGGATGACAAAATCTGATAAAGAGTTTGAATTAAAAAACATCTCAGCAATAATCAGAGATCAGGGGGTAGTTATGGGCTGGTTTAGCCTTGTCAGGAGCAAGGTTATTGGAAATAATATGTTCAGGACTGGATTGAACTTCAATTCAAGCAGGGCAAAAATGTAACACAGTTAGATACATGTAAGACTTGAAAGTTTGCATGGTGGAAGTACTAAGTGGAAGGTTTGCGGTGACACTTCTGGGACTGTGGCTCTGAAAAGAGCCAGTAACTCTTTTCAGAGCTCTTTTCAGAACTACACTCCTTCTCGAAAGAAAAGTGTTACATGGTGTCACGGCAAACTTTCCACCAACTGTTAGGCAGTGCTTATTGACTTCAATGACCGATTCCTTTTACAAGGCCTCACATTCCACATCTAGCAGGACCTTTCTCAAAGGCTTCCAGCTAGGCTCAAAATGTCAGGCCCTCTAATATTTGGAGATTTAATTGGAAAACTTACCCTATTGTTTCATCAGCAATTCTGTCAGCACTGTGAGTAAACAAACAAGACGAAAAATATATTACCAATTAATTTTCATCTTTATACCTTAGAGAATTTTGAAGTTCATAAAGAAGACTGTATCTTCACATTTTACTATTAGTTCTAAAACGAACATTCAAACAAACCAAGGAAAACTGACTGGGAACTTCTAAACAATTTTAAAAATTGGCAAAGAAAACTTTGCCTGGACTGGGACTTGAACCCGAGACCAGGTAGCCAGGTTTACAACAATAAGTTGTTTGCATCTGAATGAAAGCGGTGGTGTGATCCCTGGAGATATACAGCAGTTAATGGTTGAATTAACTTCTGACTGGCGCCCCCACCCCGGCAAAGACTAGTTGACTATTTGGGAGGCCACCATCTAATATCTGGATAGCTCAGATGGAAAAGCACTGGTACGTTAGTCCAGATGACTCGGGTTCAAGTCCCGGTCCAGTCAAAGTTTTATTTGCCAATTTTTCAAATAGTTCTAAACAAAAAAAAATTAAAAGTAAATGATTTCAGTTCAAAAGGGAATGACAAGATTTTTACAATTTTCAGGGATGAACAGTATGAAATAAAGATTGCAAGAGCCAACTTCTCAAGCGCATTATTTGGTAATTTGGAGAGATTTTGGCTGTGATTTAGAGAAATATATCTATGATTTAACTGGTCTTACTTTCTTATGTGTTCATTCTCTTTCAGGTAAAGATCTGTCCGTCTATTGAGGCCTGAGGAACTCTTGTAGGAATCAATCTCTCTCCTGACAGATCCCATTAGGTCTTCACGCTCCCTGCAGGCAGAGATGTTGGCCTGTGTCTTCTTAAACTCATGTCTGTAGTCTTGAAGAATATCTCGATGTCTCTGAAGGATGTGAAGGAGGGCAGCACTGGGAGAAGCAGAGGAAACATTGGTGGCATAGTCGGCCATCTTGTCGTTGATGTCCGATAGCTGTAAAGAAGAGAGAGATTCAGTTAACATTCCTGACAGTATTGAGCCCAGCTATCAAGGAAAACCTCTGTTGCTTGTTCCCAAGGCAATGAAGTCCTGTGTATTAAACAATCATTTAAACCAGGGGAAGGATTTGGGGGAATTGAAAATTGAAGTTAATACAACAAACTGTTGCAAACTACTTACTGACTAAAATGACCTGCAATACATAAATCTCAAAAGTTAGAGGGCCTAACATTTCAATCCTAGCAGGACCTTTCCCAAGGGTTGGCCTTTGAGAAAGGTCCTGCTAGGATCGAAACGTCAGGCCCTCTAACTTTTGGGAATTGAAAATTGTTAAGGGCATTGCTTCATGTAAAGTGATAGTGCCTGGGCCCCTCAGTCATGTGTCCTTCAAAATCCTATGAAGCCAGAGGGAAGAATTCAGTTGATCTTGGCCATGGGATAGTCAGAGATATCAAACCAATATGTTGCAAGTCTCATGTTGCCACGGCCCAGTCTACATTGTATACCACAGACAGAGCTGGCACTTCAGATTCAGACAACCTCATTGTCAAGAGAAACACAAGACTTCCAATTCTGACTTACCCTCGATAGTAACCTGTCTATTTCCATTGCCATGGTGTCAAACATTCTCTCACTATTTGATGAATTCAGAAGAGGGGAGGTGTCTGAAGAACTAAGAAGAAACAAATGAAAATGTAAAAAAAATTATTTTGGATGACTTTTCTCCATCCATAATTAGATCAGTTTGCAGGTATATTAACATGTGAAACATTGGTGGAACACCTCAGGTATTTGTCTTCACAATACACAATGAAATAAATTTAGTCATTCTCAAAAGTTAGAGGGCCTGACCTTTCGATCTATCTAGGTCCTGCTGGGATCGAAACGACAGGTCTTCCTAATTGGATATGTACATTAAAATGTTTGAATTGTCATGTGGCATTGCACGATGGAAAACCATGGTGTAAGGTCAGAGGCAATCTGATATCAAGTCACAAGAAGCAGCTAGAGAAAGGAAGGATTTGTTGAATTGCTTACTTGTACCTGAGGTCAACATCGTTATGGGAGGTGAAGCTAGAGAAAGGAAGGATTTGATGAATTGCTTACTTGTACCTGAGGTCACCATCGTTATGGGAGGTGAAGCTAGAGAAAGGAAGGATTTGTTGAATTGCTTACTTGTACCTGAGGTCACCATCGTTATGGGAGGTGAAGCTAGAGAAAGGAAGGATTTGTTGAATTGCTTACTTGTACCTGAGGTCACCATCGTTATGGGAGGTGAAGCTAGAGAAAGGAAGGATTTGTTGATTTGCTTACTTGTACCTGAGGTCACCATCGTTATGGGAGGTGAAGCTAGAGAAAGGAAGGATTTGTTGAATTGCTTACTTGTACCTGAGGTCACCATCGTTATGGGAGGTGAAGCTAGAGAAAGGAAGGATTTGTTGATTTGCTTACTTGTACCTGAGGTCACCATCGTTATGGGAGGTGAAGCTAGAGAAAGGAAGGATTTGATGATTTGCTTACTTGTACCTGAGGTCACCATCGTTATGGGAGGTGAAGCTAGAGAAAGGAAGGATTTGTTGATTTGCTTACTTGTACCTGAGGTCACCATCGTTATGGGAGGTGAAGCTAGAGAAAGGAAGGATTTGTTGATTTGCTTACTTGTACCTGAGGTCACCATCGTTATGGGAGGTGAAGCTAGAGAAAGGAAGGATTTGTTGAATTGCGTAGTTGTACCTGAGGTCACCATCGTTATGGGAGGTGAAGCTAGAGAAAGGAAGGATTTGTTGATTTGCTTACTTGTACCTGAGGTCACCATCGTTATGGGAGGTGAAGCTAGAGAAAGGAAGGATTTGTTGATTTGCTTACTTGTACCTGAGGTCACCATCGTTATGGGAGGTGAAGCTAGAGAAAGGAAGGATTTGTTGATTTGCTTACTTGTACCTGAGGTCACCATCGTTATGGGAGGTGAAGCTAGAGAAAGGAAGGATTTGTTGATTTGCTTACTTGTACCTGAGGTCACCATCGTTATGGGAGGTGAAGCTAGAGAAAGGAAGGATTTGTTGAATTGCGTAGTTGTACCTGAGGTCACCATCGTTATGGGAGGTGAAGCTAGAGAAAGGAAGGATTTGTTGATTTGCTTACTTGTACCTGAGGTCACCATCGTTATGGGAGGTGAAGCTAGAGAAAGGAAGGATTTGTTGAATTGCTTACTTTTACCTGAGGTCACCATCGTTATGGGAGGTGAAGCTAGAGAAAGGAAGGATTTGTTGATTTGCTTACTTGTACCTGAGGTCACCATCGTTATGGGAGGTGAAGCTAGAGAAAGGAAGGATTTGATGATTTGCTTACTTGTACCTGAGGTCACCATCGTTATGGGAGGTGAAGCTAGAGAAAGGAAGGATTTGATGATTTGCTTACTTGTACCTGAGGTCACCATCGTTATGGGAGGTGAAGCTGGAGAAAGGAAGGATTTGTTGATTTGCTTACTTGTACCTGAGGTCACCATCGTTATGGGAGGTGAAGCTAGAGAAAGGAAGGATTTGTTGAATTGCTTACTTGTACCTGAGGTCACCATCGTTATGGGAGGTGAAGCTAGAGAAAGGAAGGATTTGTTGATTTGCTTACTTGTACCTGAGGTCACCATCGTTATGGGAGGTGAAGCTAGAGAAAGGAAGGATTTGATGATTTGCTTACTTGTACCTGAGGTCACCATCGTTATGGGAGGTGAAGCTAGAGAAAGGAAGGATTTGATGATTTGCTTACTTGTACCTGAGGTCACCATCGTTATGGGAGGTGAAGCTGGAGAAAGGAAGGATTTGTTGATTTGCTTACTTGTACCTGAGGTCACCATCGTTATGGGAGGTGAAGCTAGAGAAAGGAAGGATTTGTTGATTTGCTTACTTGTACCTGAGGTCACCATCGTTATGGGAGGTGAAGCTAGAGAAAGGAAGGATTTGTTGAATTGCTTACTTGTACCTGAGGTCACCATCGTTATGGGAGGTGAAGCTAGAGAAAGGAAGGATTTGTTGATTTGCTTACTTGTACCTGAGGTCACCATCGTTATGGGAGGTGAAGCTAGAGAAAGGAAGGATTTGTTGAATTGCTTACTTGTACCTGAGGTCACCATCGTTATGGGAGGTGAAGCTGGAGAAAGGAAGGATTTGTTGAATTGCTTACTTGTACCTGAGGTCACCATCGTTATGGGAGGTGAAGCTAGAGAAAGGAAGGATTTGTTGAATTGCTTACTTGTACCTGAGGTCACCATCGTTATGGGAGGTGAAGCTAGAGAAAGGAAGGATTTGATGATTTGCTTACTTGTACCTGAGGTCACCATCGTTATGGGAGGTGAAGCTAGAGAAAGGAAGGATTTGATGATTTGCTTACTTGTACCTGAGGTCACCATCGTTATGGGAGGTGAAGCTAGAGAAAGGAAGGATTTGTTGATTTGCTTACTTGTACCTGAGGTCACCATCGTTATGGGAGGTGAAGCTAGAGAAAGGAAGGATTTGTTGATTTGCTTACTTGTACCTGAGGTCACCATCGTTATGGGAGGTGAAGCTAGAGAAAGGAAGGATTTGTTGATTTGCTTACTTGTACCTGAGGTCACCATCGTTATGGGAGGTGAAGCTAGAGAAAGGAAGGATTTGTTGATTTGCTTACTTGTACCTGAGGTCACCATCGTTATGGGAGGTGAAGCTGGTCCCTAGCTTGCTGAAGGACACTAGCTTCAGGTCAATCTCATTCTCAACTTGTCTGGCTTGCTTCCGAAGATCTAGAGAGGAAAATAATAAGCTCTCATTATAGTTCCAATCTAGTAACACTAAAAACACTAGTAAGTAGTAACTAACACTTAAAATTTAGTGGGCCTGACGTTTCGATCCTAGCAGGACCTTTCTCAAAGGCAGGACCTTTCTCTCTCTGCCTTTGAGAAAGGTCTTGCTAGGATCGAAACGTCAGGCCCACTAAATTTTAAGATTTACATTTTGGTAATTTTAGTCAGTAAGCAGTTTGCAACATTTTTGTATATCACCTTAAGTTACTAACACTAACGGAGTAAGAAAAGGGACTTGGCATTAGAGCAGATTTACGGTCTGAATCAAGGGTTTAACTTTAAAAGGAACTTAAAGCCCCTACACAACATTGGTCGAGGTCAAAGAATAGCATCCATACATTGTCTGATCTAACATATGCATGAAATAGCACACCTGTGAACATTTAAGCTCAATCCGCTAACCGAGTCTCGAGAAAATTGTGAAAACCGCTTCATTTGTTTCGCGAAAATGCAGCATTCAATGCCGTACAATTCCGAAAAATAGTTTAGATCTCGGTGAGACGTAAACGATTTATTTTACTATTTTCTCCCAAAATACAACATTTTAGGCAGAAATATTTCAGTGCAAGGTTTCTACTGAAACTATCTTCAAACTGTATAAGTTTCATGTAAATCTGTGAACATTTCTGAATTGTTCGATCTTACCAAAATTTGTGTAGGGGCTTGAAAGGTTAAAGCAGAATAAAACGAGATCATGCTCAGATCAAAAGGTCAGAACTTCTTATTTCTGACATATTTAGATTTTGTAATTTATAAATTGTGAACACTTTTTTGTTTAACGGCACACGCAACCGCTACATGCAAACGCTACATGCAAATCGATGATGTTTTGCAGGTCCGTGTGCGCAGTGGGTCTGTGTGAGTGTGTGCAAGCGCACACATGCGTTGACCCCTATGGTCGCGCAAAACGTCATCGATTTGCGTGTATACCGTTTCAATTTGAAATCAAAGATGGCCGCCACATTTTTGCTCGTCGGAAGGGAGAGATTCTTCTCGATAACCTGAGGGAAAATTTCTCCTTTTTCCCCAAACGTGAGTAAAACAAATGACCAGTATTGAAATCGGTGATTCTCACTTAATCCAAATATGGGTGCGTGGTAGTCCCACTTACTCGGCCGCTAGGAGCTCCCCTTTGGACACAATTTCGGGCATTTGTAAGGCTTTCGGTTGAGAATTAGTGTTTTTGTATATTAAATGCGGTGGGACGCTAGTGCGACAGATAATCTCAAAACTCATTTAAGGGGAGCTGCTAGCGGCCCAGTAAGTGGGACTACTGTAGGTGCGTGGGACGGTTTTACGGGTGTTTTCGGGGTAAAATCTGGGGGTTTTGGTCGAGGGCAGTCATGGAGTGGAACACGTGACATAGTTAGTTTCTCGGGTTTCCGAGCAGTTTTCCTTGGACCCTACATCGCCAGAAACCTCTTTTTTTTTTTTTAAGGGCGATTGTAAGGGTCCAAGTTACTCGGACTAGGTGCTCGGTATATAAACCACTTTGCTAGAACGGACGGCAGCGTCGCCAGCTAATATCGCGCTTCGAAAGTACAGTCAGTGTACACGTACGTTCGATCTGGCATGTGTCCTCGCACTTGCGCAGTTGCAGTGCCGTAACTATAGAAAATGGAAGTTGCGTTACGGCTGCCGTAACAATAGCCAGTGCGAAAAATTGCTAGAAATCTTGGGCCAAATGAAGCAATATTTTATGAGTTATCCTGAATCTGCTGAGCCCTATGAAGTAGTAGTACTACTGAACGTTACACAGAAGCCTATGGGGGAAAAGCCTAGTTATCTGTGGGGTTCCGGTCGTGAGAGCAGCGGACGACGTAGAACCCCACAGTTCTGGGGTAAGTAGTAAAGTACTCTGTACTCACCACTACTCAACACTAGTCACTACACAACACAGTACTCAGTATGTCAGTACACAAAATGAATGGACCTTGGTATCGTCTGACAAAGTTAACGGCAAATGTTAACAAACAAAAATGGCAAGGTGTGGGTGGTAGTAGTGTATGTTGTGACGGAAATTCTTCGTGAAATTTCTACTCTCAGGAAAGAGAGGAAAAAGGAGAAGTTCCAACGTGTCCAATGCTTACCTTCCCACTGATTGCCTGTCGCCATCTTGTTGACTAAACACCGCCCTCTACCGTCAGACTATTTAGCGTGAAAGCGGCAAGGTCGTTGCTTGTGGGCGTGACCAGTTTTGACATTCGGTGGGGGTGTTTGCATTCTTCGAAGGTCCTCAATAATTATTATGTGACAGGACTAAAACAGCTGAGGTTTTGGATAATGACAGAAGAAAAATGATTCAGATGAGATTTGAAGGTTTTCATGGTGAAAGCAGCAGAATAAGTGATAGGTTGGCGGTAAAACCTCGCAATATTTTCTCTTTTGTGAGTGTGTGTGGTTTTGAAAAGATCCGGAAGAACTTTTGATTGGACAATTATTTTAGCAAAACTCGGTTTTCTTCATACTGATAAAAATAATTTGAAATTTATCTTTAAAAAGGGTTAGTCATTGTGCAACGAAGATTCCCTTCCGATTGGCTTATTGATAAAATAATTTTAGAATCACTTAAAAAAAAATCAAATTGCTGAAAAAAATGAAAACGATAATTAACTGTATGCACATTACTCTTATAAAAATATGAAGGACACTGTGTAACTGTTGGTTAGGTTTACCTATAGGCCTAATTATAGTTTCTTGCTCACAATAACATAAGACGGAATAATTATAAATGATGCATGCTATGGGAGCCGGACATTACAATAATTCTTGCTATCCTTGGCATCAGAAGCGCAGACATTGATCTGAGAATCGAAAGATCCTGTTTGGAAAAAAATGATATTGATATTATCTCCTGAAGGATAAAAGTGAAACTATTCTACAAGTGTACTGACCACTTCTAGTATAATTCTTGTCAATGGGTCTCGCTGTATGTCACAAGGGATATAAAATGATATGGGCCGAAATAATTATTATGAGCATTTTATGTGCAGGAAATTATTCTAAAAGCATTTTTATTTTCTTGTTGGTTCTAAACGCGCCAGTAAGCATGCAGTGTAAGCAACATGTCAGGTCATTTGTGTGACCGCTATTGGACTCCACATCCACAAAACCTGTGGTTCAATAGAAAGGCTAGTTGTCATGCCAACACACGAGAACCAGGCTACCCTAGATACGCTCTACATGCCAACACACGGCTCGTGACAGTCTGTATGAGTTAGACAGTAATTATTCGCAGCCATTAGCGGAGATCTAGAATTCTAGGTCAACGGGTGAAATAAGTTAGTGGTCAAGAATGCCGCAACGATTTCCCTTTCGTTCGGAGGAAATCCCTGTGCTTTTTTCCATTGAGAATCATAAATGTCAACATCATAATAATCACCTTGCTCTATAATTATAAGTGTGAGGTTGCTTCGATGCAGTACCCCATCAAGTCCTTTGTGTTGTTCCGCTAATTATTGGAACAACCTCGAACGCTTTTGCTTTCTATGGAGGAACCATCTACTGTTTACCCCCATGCAGTCTGTATTAAATTAGACAGATGATAAATCAACGATTACCATAGCAACCACAAACTGCTAGCTCTTTGGTCAAATTGGTCACTCGGCACGATATTAGGTAGCATATCTACAATGGAGGCGGGGAAAGTTGGCAATAGATGGAACGATGCCAGTGGCGACGATGGCCCAACCCAAACAGTCGTCGGCATACTCGCTGGTTGTATTTGCATGTGGCTCGGCTAGCATTGCAGAGGTGATGAAAACATTGTTCGGTGTCATGCAATTTTATGAAGATCACGATGCATATGCTTTGAATTATTACAGACAACGCGTCTGGTAACGATTGACGACAGTCGAACAGGAGACCGCTTAGACATCTTAAGCAATTCCGTAAAGGTATAAGAGTACCGATCGTCTTGGATTTATGCATTGACATTGTAAGGCGGATTATCGTAACCCTTTGCTGATTTACCTCGGCAATCCGAAGACAATTTGACTTGATTTAACGCCTTGAATTATTCCCCATCGTCATGGATTTCAAACTCTTTATCGTCATACTCTGGTCAATCTTTCCCATCGTTGGCAGTGATACCTGCTCATCTTCACTGTCTGCCAACCAATGTCGCCCTGAATGGAGACAATGGGGAGATTCCTGCTACCTGTTGACAAATGGAACTTATTCCTGGCAAGACGCGAAGGTGGCCTGTAGACATCTTGGAGGAGAAATGACTGCGCCTCGCACTCATGATGAGAACGAATTTGTAACCGGAATGGTGGCTGAGATTTCTAAGCTGATTGCTTGGATCAACTGCAATGACATTTCGGCAGAAGGTTCGTGGGAGTGTAACGGTCAGAACATTGACAATCATTTCCAACAATGGGGTATTTATGAGCCCAATGGTGACGTACGAGACATCGATGAGGACTGTGTGTTCATCATTAGCTCGGGATATTGGGGAGATGCTCGCTGCGCTAGTAACAAAACTGCCCTATGCAAGTACCTACTGCCAATCTTGCATTTCTAATTATCGGCAATCCTTGAAAATTAAGGTTAATGGTTGCCATAGCAACTCATCGTATAATGACCGTAAAGGATCACGAATGCACCTTTCAAAATATTATCTCTATTTCCTTATAGCAATAGAAAATGTTCATTTCTATCAGTAAATAATATCGTATAGTCGATGTACCAGGAAGATACTACATGTATCTTCGATCGTTCATGAGTAAATTCCTGAATCATTTGCCACAAAGTCGTAGCACAATACAAAATTAGCCTATAATCTGATATGACTTTTGCGACAGATGAAGGGTGAACAACATAATTATTTTATTTTACAAGTTTGGTCAACTGATGGATATGATAGTGGTTGGAACCTGCCATGCAAGTCAATACGACTTCTTAAGTACAGAACCTCTTTGCGAATAAATTGTTTTTAACTTGGCTGACATTTTAGAAACAGAGAAGGAATAGCTCAGTCATGTTAAGCAGGAGGATTCGGGTTCAAGTCCCAGTCCACTCATAATTATTTTCTTTGCTGTTTGCACGAATAACGAATAACTTTCCTCCCTTTGTTTCTTAGTATAAAGATATTCTATTCAAGCAAAGATTAGTAAAACTGTGCCTTGTTTAGCTCAGAAACAATCCCATGTCATTCTGTTGGGATGCAAGAATTTCTCATGAATGATGCAATTTTGAACAAGCTGCTCAAACACTTTGGTGAAAAAGTCTTATTTACACCTTGATGAAAAATAGATGCGTGACTGAGTGCCTTACAGTAAAATAACTTAACCATGAAAAGGGTTTGGATTGGCATGCGGAAATATTCCACTTGAGTGAAAGAGATGACAGTTATGAGTATAAAAAAGGACAGTTGTAAAACAAACACTTGAGTATCGACTCCACAACGAGTATAATATTATATGAGGCTGTGAATAACAGGAAAATACACTACGAGGGCATAGACACAAAGGCATGGGATAGTTATGACCGGCATCTGAAGTCTACGATTTATTTTAGATAATGTAGTCGAAAGAAAAATGACTTCATGTTAGCGAACTTTGTCGAAATCCAATGCTGATGTTCTATCGAGAAACAATCTTCAATCTCTAGGATTACCTTTTTTCCCTTAAAAATCAGTAGTTGTTACCATTTTTTGAGCACTTTCTTATTAACGTGGTGTATTGTATTGCATTCGTGCCATGGGAAGCATTAATTTATGACGGAAAAGGGAAACGTTGCAGCCACAACTAGAAGAACTAGTTCCTAACCTTCCTACCCGACGTCAACCCGATTGGGGCCATGGGGGAGCCTCGATCATTAAAATAATATTAATAATAGTAATGATACTAATGATAATAATGATACTATAATTCGATCGTAAGGGGATACGGCTGTTTCTAAGCACACCACTGTCCGTCTACAAATAACAAACCAGAACTTGAACATGATAACCGAATTATGAATCAAATGTTTGTGCTCAATCAATCGTACATTTATAGCAACGTATGAAATTAGATCAAACGACATGATTAAGAAAGCATGCACCTCCCTATAGACCTCGGCCAACAATTGAGCTGGAATGGAATTTAATTTAGGAATTCAAATTATACTTCGCATCGCATGAAAAAAAAAGGTGGAGCAAGAGAGTATTATTACACATCGTAGGATATGCAAGATGTATTTAGGCCTATACCCTATGCACCAGGAGGTTGAATGACAAAGTCTTCTTCAGAAGAATTCAACCTTAAGTAGCTGTGGCTCCCAAACAGATTGTAATGTTTCACATTCCTGAGGTTAAAATTACTTTGGATTTCATCTTTGAATTTGAGATTCGAGTTCTTTTGATTCTTTGTGAAAGGTTTGCGGTGACACCATGTATGTCTTCTCTTTCAAGAAGTATGGCTGTGAAAGGAGCTCTTTTTATTCTTGCATTTTTAAAATCTTCAATATTCATCGTAATTCTGCATTATTTTAGAACATAAGTAGTTACAAATCTTTATTTTCAAATGATCAGTTGGACTGAAATACGAAACCTGAATGAATTGATCATCGAAAGCGGAGCACAATTGTATTGTTTAGCATTCCCAGTAGTTTTTATGTCTTTCGTTCAATTGAAACATTATTATTGGTCATGAATTTTGATTGAAATTTGCTTTTACGGTTGGCATGGTGCAGGTGACTACAACTGTATGATTGTTTCTTACATTTGAACTGTGAATATCAGTCTTGATGATTGTCTCAGAATGATATTCATCTATTTGATTATAATTCTAGAGAAGAATTTACGAAGTTAATATTTAGTACATAATAGTACATATTTTTATTGTTCATAAAGATTAGAAATAAATGACATACAAAACATTTCATTGAAAACTTACTAACGGTCATTATTGGTCTTTTAATCTTTACTGAGTTTTAAAATACTAATTTAATCTTCGTATTATTTTTGTTTTTATGTTTTCTTGTTATCGTCACCGTCATCATTTTGCTTTGTTGTTGTTATTGTTCTTGTTGTTCTCGTTGCTTTGTTGACGCTTTTGTTGTGGATGTTTATGATGTTGTTGTTGCTGTCCTGCCTGTTGCTATAATGCGCAACCCCTCCCAAATATTCGTTGAAATTTCTCATCGCCGACCACTCTCACAGACTGGCACAGCCTTGGTCACTTCCCTTATTTGGTCAAAGTGGTCTACGGCCTAAATTCAGAGACGGGCGCAATGTTTACAACGTTCTCCTGGTCTCTACAACGAGGCTACGCTCCAGTGCATTCTGAAAAGAGAATTGGGTTCCAGCCCGGTTACTGTAAAGATGGAGTAATCGACCCGAAGGCTATTGCTATTGTGCGGTGGTACGCGTGGCTCACACACGGGACCAGTGGGACCACCCTGTGACGTCATCGACCCGTACTGACGTCACAGTCTATTGTTGCATGCTGCAGGGACGTCCTATGACTCAGTGCAGACAAAACATGTGGGCCAATGATGATTCTCCCAATAAGGCCCTGTAACTAATGCCCGAGGTCTATATAAACCAGACAGCAAGGGACTCTCTCCATCAGTATCGTTGACTGGCAAAAAGCTTGTAGAAGCATCTCCATTTGGTAGAATCATCCCACGAAGTCCACTAGTTGAAACACCCTTCAAGATTCATCCGCGGTAGAATTCTAGAGACTCGATCGTTCGTTCGTTCCTGATTACAGAGAGTTAGGTTTGTGGCCGCCAAGATGAAATGCTGTGTGCTATCGCTCGTTCTCATCCTCGTCTATGCGGCGGTCTTACCGTTGTCTTCATGGGCAAGTGTCATCCCGTCATCAAGAGATCGGTCCAGTTTAAGGGTAAGCACCTTAATCCAGAGCCTCCTTGCCGAAGCACGTTGAATAATGCTTGATAAAACTTTTGCCAACTCTAGTTGCCGAAACTCATCAAGCCATTATTTTGCGAGTTATTTACTCATACGATGACAGAACGCGCGTGACTGTATTAGCTCCATATCTCAAACGTTAGAGGGCCTGAATTATCGATCCTAGCAGGAGCTTTCTCAAAGGCAAAGTGACAAGGACATGTACAAACAGTCAGGGGAAGGAAAGACCCTTTTCGAAACTCCCTGCTCTCTAACTTTTTAGATTTATGTATCGCAGGTCATTTTAGTCAGTGAGAAGTTTGCAACAGTTTTTTTTATTGATTTCAGTAAACCTCTTTTTCTGAAGGAAACAAAACTGATCGTGAAAGGTCCTTTCTTATAAATGCGACTTTGTAAAAGGTTCTGCCTTTAAGAAAAATCCTGCTTGTATTGAAGCATCACAATCATCCTCTTTTTGAGGAAGTTTGCAATAGTCGAAGAGGTCGTTCAAGTGGCATGCACTGTTCCTGTTCCCATCAATTGAATGGTCGTCCCATTAATGGTCTTCTCTTCTCTCTTTATCCCTGACAGCGATTCAAGGAGAAGGCAGCACGCCTTCGAGACGAGGCAGAGGAAGTAAGGAAAGGGGTTTACCAAAACGCTCAGCATGACAGAGAACTGGCAGTCTTCATGGTTGATCAGATGAAGAAGAAGATGCCGAGAAATGGTAAGATTTGACTTTGAGCCTGCTAAGGTTTCGACTCCCTGCTAGATTTTAAAAATTGTGAACTATTTCGATCGTTAATTTTTACAAAGGTTCACTTTGCCTTTGAGAAAGGTCCTGCTATGATCGAAACGTCAGGCCCTCTAACTTAATATGAGATTTATGCATTGCAGGTCATTTTCGTCAGTGAGCAGTTTGCAACAATTTTTGTAGACATATTAATCTCAATAAAAAATGATATACAAAAATGTTGCAAACTGCTTACTGACTAAAAATACTATAGGATGATGACGGCCAGAGCATACTGGTCGAAACGTCGAGTTACCACTCCCGTTCTTTTCAGAACCACACCTCTTTCTTTAAGAGACCTTATACATGGTGTCACCTCAAACCTTCCTATATTGATTCACCCACCATGCAAAGCCTTAAGTCTTATTTATTGACTAAAATTACCAAAATGCAAATCTCGAAATTTAGTGGGCCTGACGTTTCGATCCAAGCAGGACCTTTCTCAAAGGCAAAGGCAGTTTGTCTGCCTTTGAGAAAGGTCCTGCTAGGATCGGAACGTCAGGTCCACTAAATGTTGATACTCAATAAAAAGTACAAGACAGGGCTATCAATGCGATCACGACAGTTACTTAGAAAGGAAGAACTTAGCCATGGACATAAGAAGGTGGATGTCATCACGCAGTGAGAAAAGATGACGTTCAAGTAAGCTTGACTTGACAATACTTAATCAATGCTTATTGTGATCACCCGTCTTCCTTCTATAGGTGAGGGCCGCATTGATGGAGGCTCCATGCTGAGGACTCATGAATCCTGGAACTTCTACGTATTTGTGTGCTTGAACTTTCCATATTTCTGCCCATGTAAGTATTTCGCTGTCATGATGAATAATAATGGGTATTTGTAAAGAAACATCTCCTACGAATTAATTCGATGCTCAGTGCACTAATCCGTTCATGAAATGGAATGTCATTTTTTTTATCAATTTGGAAACGTGGAGATAGCAATTCGATTTTAGTAGTACCTTTTTAAAGGCATTTTTGAAATATCCTGCTAGGACGGAAACGTCGAGCCTCAATGAATTTCTTTTTATAATTCAGATTAAAGTTAGTTAACACTATGTCAAATTATTTTATTTTGAAAATGAATTGAAGCTGCATTAAGAAGCCGCGTACTGATGTGATTATATTCATTTATATTTACAGCGTTCACGGTGACCCCTAATTGCTACGACGGTGAATTCCGGTGTTCCGATGACTCATGCATACCGGGACATTGGAAGTGTGATGGAATTTCTGACTGCGAGAACGATGAAGACGATTGTAAGATCAATGAAGCATTATCAGTGTATATAACTGAACCCTTCACACTCGAAAGAGCTAAACACGCCCTTACAAAACTCGTTCTTCAAAGTTAGAGGGGCCTGACGTTTCGATCCTAGCAAGACCTTTCTCAAAGGCGAAGTGACAAGGACATACACAGATAGTCAGGGGAAGGAAAGACTCTTATCGAAACGCCTGTAACTTATGAGGTGTATGTGTTGCAGGTCATTTTAGTCAGTGAACAGTTTGCAACAGTTTAAAAAAAACTATTCTTCGAAAGAAAAATGGCAAAGGGACTATTGACCGGACCTTGTCTTGAGAATGGATCAATATTTGGAGAATTGATGATGAAGTAAAGATAAAAATCCTAAAACTAAAGGGTAGATTGTATCGATTATCTTGACACGAATTATGTTTGCCAATAATTCGTTGGTTTGTTTGGCAATCATTTGTTTTGTTTGAATAATCAATGATCCATGTTCCCTTGCCTATGTTCCTAGGTCAACCAGCCGAGTGTGCCATTAATCAGTTCCAATGTGACGATGGACAATGCATCTGGGGCACGTGGTCATGTGACGATTGGGAAGATTGTAGCGATGGAAGTGATGAAGCTACATGTGAGTTTAAACATTATTTTTCTCAATCCTCCTCGCTCATATCTAAACAGTTTACTTAATACAGCTCTCAATTTAAGGATCTGGCGTTTCGACAGGATTTTGTTGAAGGCAAATGGATTTGTAATACAGGCAAATGCACTGAGTGGTTCATACCATGTAGTCATGGCAATGATAAATGATTTATTGTTGTTTTTGCATCGCTAGGTTCCACTGAATCCACGACTCCATCACTACCGCCTACCACCGAATCAACAACTCCTTCCCTCCCCTCTTCCACCGAATCAACGAGCACCCAGATATCGTGTGGATGGGGCGAGTGGACCGAATGGTCGGAATGTAACAGTGGATGCGGGGCAGGCCTACGTCAGAGAGACAGGGTCTGTCTGTGCGATGACGTCAGCCGTTGCCAAGGAGAAAGCACCGAATACATGATGTGTGAGCTGGAGACGTGTATGCCGGAAGCAGGTGAGGGTTCATTCACTTTCGGCCGAAGGAGAGAAGAGAGAGACAGAGAGGAAGACAGACAACGAGAAAAAAAGACAGAGAGAAAGAGAGACAGAGAGGAGAGACAATGAGAAAGAGAGACAGAGATAAACTTCGAGACAATGGGAAAGAGAGACAGAGAGAAAGAGAGTGAGACAGAGATTAAGAGACTGAGAGAAAGAGAGAAGGGAGACAGAGAGAGACAGAGAAAGAGGGGAGAGACGGTCAAGAGATGGGAGAGGAGAGAGAGGCGAGAGAAAGGATAAGATAGAGACGAGAGAAGAAGGGAGGGAGGTAGAGAGACAAAGAGCAAGACACCTGTCTCTTAGATGAATCTCAACCCGTCTTTTCTCTCTACTCCACGCAGATAACGGCTGTGGTTCGCGTCGCCCTAGTGGCTCCAGCCTTCGCATCGTGGGGGGTAATGACGCAGTGGAAGGGGCGTGGCCATGGTACGCCCAGCTGCGTTTCCTTGGAGGATTCACCTGCGGTGGTACTCTGGTGGAAGAGCGCTTCATCGTCACTGCGGCTCACTGTCTGGAAGGAAGCGAGTAAGTACAGAGAGTGACACTAGTTACTTGGGATCCAGAAGTCTCTGATGACGGGCAGAGTACACACTGTCTGAAACGTTGGGTTGTAGTGGCGCTTCTCATAGCCATGCACATTATCAAGACATTATCTACATGGAATCACCGCAACACTTCCTCACTGTAGTGTAGTTCCACCAAGCAAACCATATCTGCTATCCACTATTGTCTTCATGGACAGCTCAATCTGAAGAACAATCACATTCTCTCGAAATGACGACTTAGGCCTATCGTGCACAGAAATCAGGCATTCTGACGTGCGTTCATTTGAAGTAAATTTATTATTAGAAAATCAACATTTGAGACCAGTCATGTCAAGGTTTATGACGATCCCATCTTATAACAATGATGCAAAACCTAGGAAAAGCAGCATTTTTAATCCAGACTTGTTTTGTTCCATAGCCGCATGAATCCAAGCAACTGGCAGGTGGTTTTGGGCAAACGTCTCAGGAACGGTCGCTATGACAACGAGCACTGGAGTGGCGTGTCGTCTATCGTCGTGCACGCCAACTACGACGACGACACGGTTGACAATGACATCGCCGTTCTGGTCCTGTCCAACCCTCCCGATCTGTCGCAGTCGTCTTCCAGTCAGTTCATCAACTCCGTCTGTTTGGACGCGCATGTCGAGCCCGATCAAACATCCGTGTGCTTCATCGCTGGCTTTGGCGATACTCGTGGTACGTTTACAACCCTGGTTACTTCATAAGATCGCTAATTAGTTCTTAAGGTCGCTAATTAGTTCTTAAGGTCGCTAATTAGTTCTCAAGATCGTTAATTGGTTCTTAAGACCGCTTATACACTCACATACCATGTGGACAACTCTTCCTCAACAGTCGGTTTGGTCGTATCAGAAATGTTGTCAGTATGTGAGTGATAATCACCGACACTACCCAGCATGTGCACGTATATTGCCCAATGATGATTGCCCTTTGATTTGAAAATGTAGGCCCCTATTTTGAAGTCCAGTACTCATTTTTAATGTCCAAAATTGATTATAAACTCGCATGCAACTCCTCCGTCCCTTCACACTAAACCCGTAAAATCTCCAGTACCATCCTTCGCACTCAATCTAAGATTATTCCATCGATGGCGTCAGGTTTTCTCATTTCTTTCCTTCCTCGCTTTCTCCCACCAGAGGACGGTAACCTTGCCACAGTGCTACAAGAAGCTGAAGTCCCCATCGTGCCCAGAGCCTCGTGCAACGGCCCTAGTTCTTACAGCGGCGGGCTGACAGAAAACATGTTCTGCGCAGGCTTCTTGTCAGGTGGCGTCGACTCCTGCCAGGTAAGACCGCCCTTTCGTCTCGTGTCTGAAGATTGAGCGTGACGTCACCGTGACGTCATTTTCTGTGCAGTGGCCAGGATTCTGAACATTGGGCAAGCTAGCGATTTACACCACACTGCAATGACAGGGAGTGAATGTTGGGTGTGAGGCGACAAATGCAGATATTAAGTCGAGTTTAAAACCAACATTCATCGAAGTTCAAATGTAGTGGAATTGAGAAAGATTGTTAATGCTAGTATCTGTCCCACATGTCCGTCTCACTAATGACACTGGTCTCCTAAGAATCAGAAAGACGACAACATTGTGAAACACTGAGCTTCATAGACGCAGATTAAGGGCGAACAATCTTGCCTAGGGTGCCTTCTTACACCAAATGACTATTATATTCACCATGAACCTCTTTTTATTGGCCGTATCGAGATATTTAATTGTTTCAAGTCCGAATACTTCTCGCCTTACAATGAATTGATCGACCCAAATTATTAATCTAAATCAATGAACCCCTCTCCAAGAAAGCTTCTTGTCATGACCAGAAGAGTCTGAACACACAGTTCCTGTCGGAAATGAAAGCATTGACACACAATGTTTGTAAGTAATGAATGCATTTGTTGGTTGATTTCGTTCAGGGTGATTCTGGTGGCCCACTGGTCTGCAGTCGACAGAGTACCAATGATGCGGGCAACACTGTGGATCGCTGGTACCTGGCAGGGATTACCAGCTGGGGCAATGGCTGTGCACGGGTGAACTTCCCCGGTGTGTACACCAAAGTGTCCAACTATCAGCTATGGATTCAAAACATCATTGCCAACTATTAAAGAAGACCCAATGTTCTTCAATGGCTACCACATTATCATTGTATATACAGCTGTGTCCATGTTGTTCCCGACGTGGAGTTTCAACCAATCAGCTCAGACAAATCAATGTGAGCGATTCATTCTAGCCAATGGCAACATATGTGCCTGGCATTTGGTTGTAACCAATCAGATTCAGCAAACGATTCTAGAGATCCCATTTCAGCCAATCAGATTCAGCAAATGATTCTAGACAACCCATTTCAGCCAATCAGATCAAGGGCAATTAGTTCGAGCCAAACAAATCTAGTCTATTAAATGTATGGCATTTCTTTCCATCCAGCCAATTCAACCAAATCAATCACCCATTCAACCAAATCAATCACCCATTCAACCAAATAATCCAGTCTCTAGATTCATTGCCATTATTCTTTTCTGCCTTCGCCACGGGCAGTTTAAAATGTGTGTGACCCAAAAATCTTACTTTAACCAGTATTTGAAGATTTGTACGATTTTATATGTTCATGGTATATTCCATCATGGTGCACATTTGGATTATTGTAACAAACTATGGCAAATGTTGTTTATACTTATTAATTTAACTTCGATATGTGTGAGAAATCGGGGAATTCAGCTTAATCCAAAATTTCAACTAATGGAAATTTGCAATTTTACAGTGACGAAACCAAAAATCAATGAATTCAAAGAGCTATTTATTCAAGATCATTTTTCCAATGATATTCCTTCCACCAAAGTTAGTCCTTCTAATTAATTCGTTTGCAATGATCTATGCCTACTGTATAGGGACAAGTAATTGTTGTAAATATTCTCATCAAGATCATATTAATTATCAAAGGAGCCGGTCTTCTTGGTTGGAATAATTGTTTTTATATATTATTTCAATTAATGTGAATCAAATAATTTACTCATTATGCAGGTCATAATTTTCACAGAGCTGGACTCTGGTTTTTATATTGATATCTTATTCCAATAAATTCGCCTTTATTGTGAAAACGAACATTATTTATTTATTGATCTTGAAGTTCTTGACCTCAGATTGGTGTGACCCTTAGATTTCTTAAAGTCTTGATAAAAAAGGAATACAGGAATCAACACTGACAGTAAAAATCTAATCGGGGTTCCATAATCAGTGCAATACAACTGCTGCGAGTAGGGCCTGATATCAGAAACCACTGCGACGCGTCGTTAGTTAAGAAGAGTTCGATGAACTCGGTCCCTGGGGCCAATTTCATACAGCCGCTTAAGCGCCAAAACAGGCTTAAGCACAAAAAGTCATGAGCCACAGAATCCCCTTGCCAACCCAAACTTCATTATTGTTTCATGCTAAGCAAAGAAGAGCGGAATACAAGTCAGAAGCAATGAACATCAAACCGCAGGGCAATTTGTAATCCTGCTTACACGAGGAAGACTTTTTCTGCTTAGCGGATTTTCACGCTTAAGCGGCTCTATGAAATTGGGCCCTGGTCTCATTTCATGGCACAACACTGGGATCACAGCGCGTTCTGCATTTTCTACACCTGCATACATTGTACTAACAAGGAATCGATCTAAGGATGTGGTTCCCTAGCAACGGCTGCATGGAAATCCACCAATGGGATGAGGCTATTGGTAAATTGGAAAAAGAAGCAGTATTAGAATGGGGCTCCTTTCTATTGAACTAAATCGAACGAAAATACATTTTGCCGAAAATATTGAAATAAACAAACAATTAAAGAAGAGTATGGTAAGACATATACTTGTTGTTTCTCTCTAATAGATTCTCTGAACATTAATTTGAACTAAGAGAGAGAGACATCCAATTTTTATACCGGACAATTCAGAGGAAGAAAATTTGTGGATTAAATGTGAAAGCACGGTCAAGAGTTGACATAGCTACACCTTTTCGTTTCGATGTATTTTATAAGATTAACCACAGGAGAAGGATCTATCGGAATAAACATACATACCCTGATGAGAGTTAGAGTGTTCTCCAGTATTCTTAATCCTTTTTTATCTCACAGAAAGTTGGAATGACACGTTTCGATGCTTATCGTCTAGACGGTCGTCCTAAACACAAGAAGCTCTCAGAAAAATATTCACGAATGTTTTACGAATAGTCATCTACAAGATATAATATAATAATTTCATCTCAACTTATCTGCCATAATGATTTATGCCGGGGGGGAAAGGGCTAAAATTAAAAAACGAATCAAAAATCTGTTTATGATTTGATACTTCTATACACTGATATTTTATAAGCCACGATGTACATGACTGTGTTCTCTCGAATAGATTTATTTATATCACAGATGTTCCTCATTATTATCATTAACGATGACGTCTTCATCTTGTGGGGCGCCCTCTAGGCAGCATCTTCTCCACAGGCAAACGCGGAGTCTGTACAGAGCGCAGAGGGCGCCCTGTAGGACAATGACCCCACACAGGGTACCAACGAGCACCCCGGCAGCCAGCCCCGGGTCGTTGTCGTAGTCAATGATTGGATAGATGGGCCCATAGGGTGTCCTACCGCCTGCTCCCCAGAAGATCAAAGTCATGACGGCATAGGCAATACCAAAGATAGCTGGGTAGATGAAGTGCAGGAACCAGACTGGGATGGCAGTTAGTACTAGATCAATGGTTGTGACGATTACAGGAGCAGCGTGCAGATGGAAATCCATGAAGAAGGATTCCTGGCTCCCAGGCTGGTATAGAACACTCCAGTAGATAATGGTGACCACAAAGTTGATATTAACGGTCAGGTTAAAGAAGAACCAATGAGTCTTGTGTCGAACGCCCATCACTTCAAGAAACAAAACAAAATGAGCATTTCATCCAATTCATCGTAACTGACGATCAATGGCAAGTGATGCACAGAAACCACACGACATAATTATTATCACAACTATAGCAATGTGTTATCCATCGTGAGTCGAGTTTCTATACACTGTTAGGCTTTGTGGAATTCGAGCGTCGAATACCCATAGGCCTCTATTTTACAACATTAAAAAACGGATTAATCTAATAATCTTATTTCCTAGCAAAGTGTGATCTCAAAATGCAAATTATGTTTCACAGCAAAATTGTTTAGAGTAATACACAAAATAAAAAAGGTATATCTAGAATAAAATAGTCTTGTCTGCTACATTTTTATTAAACTTAAAGTTTGATCATTTTAGTCAGTAAGCAGTTTGTAACTTATTTGTTTACTACTCTATAAGTTCAATATTTTGTGGTTTAGCAAGTAAGAGTGTCGTGCATGATAAGATCTAATATTAAATTTCATGAATACATTTCCTGATGAAACTTTGCCAACAGTCATTGATGCTGACAGATGACATGATGGACAAGATCCACGGCATCCTACCTTGGCTGTTTCTGTGTCTGAGTACAACCCCGTCCACTTGAGCCACGATTGCCGCTATTACCGTGTAGATGATGAAGACAATGAAGGCCAAGGTTGTTAGATACAGGAACATCTGTGGTCCAGCACTTCGAGCCAGTAAGTATGCAAAGACTCCCACGAAGTACAAGGCACCAACCATTCGGTACATCACGAAGATATACTGCACTGGGAGTCCAGTGGTCCACTTTTGTAACCACGAAGAAAAAAAGACAAGACAGTGGCAAGTGTGATGCATTTTTTTATCAGTACCATTTTTATTCAGTTGAAGTCGAGATCAAGAGTTTACTCCTAAGGCTCTGTGAATCATTGGCGCACAGTTCTTGTTCTCTCTGATAATGTCGATCATAGCGGTCAGAATTGGGAGTTACTGAGGTAGGTGACCGGGGCACGGGTAAAGCAAAGATATAGTCGACTTTTTACGAGGTGGAAAATGCACGCTGACTTTTGCTATTGTCAGGCAGATGAGTTCAGAGGTTTGAGGTTCAAGTTCCGTTCCGGTCAAATTAATCGTCCTTGCCGATTTGAGAGAATAATCCATTAACTAATTGAATGAGCATAGTGGAAGAGTGATGTTATTCCTATTAAATCAATTGATAAACACAAATCCAGTTAATTTAGTTCCCTCTGCTTGTTTGAAATGAAAAGTATCCTGCACAGAATTCAGAATAAACAATCCAATCAATGTCCATTTTCATTAAGTATCGGACATTATTTTTTTAAATAAAAGTTATTAATTCCGTTAAGTGTTATAATTATTTTACCCTTTGCTACTTGATCAAGGTGAAATTGAACGAAAGGAAAACACGAAGGCTGAATTTATGATCTAGACAGAAACGCCCACTTTACAACCAATCCAGTCATCAAATTAAAACAGAAAATAGCAACGACCAAAATCTCGGGTCTTTCACACTAGATGAGTTGTATTAAGTTATATAATTCATCATTTTGGTACATGATGGTATTCTTTGTAGAGAAAACAGTGACTTGAAATTTAGTTCAGAGAAATTCACTTCATGAGTACATACTTGCGTCCGGGAAAACACGCTCGAATCATCTGTTCGCAGTCGAAAATCGCTCAATTTGGGTCGTCGAAATTTGGCAGCCATGATTGCTCAACGCGTGAATCCAAGGAGCTATAGGTTAGCACGAACAGACGAGACGATGACGCGGCCTTTTAGAAGAGTGGGGCGATTCAACCAGGCCTAGTAGTTTTACAGCACTACAAGACACAATATTGACCATACACACGAGATTGTTAGACAGCAGAATGTGTGTAAACATGGACCTTTGCAAGTAACGATGAAACATTTGATCTTTGACTTTACGGTGCAGCTGAGTGGGCTGACGTTGTGTTGACACAGGGATCTATAAAAAGGTAATTATAACTGGTCTCGTGCACAGATGTCAACAAAACTTGTCCACGTCGCATCGTTTGTTTGTTGTACCGACTGCTCAGTGAATATCGACATTTAATGACTATGATAGGTGGGGGTAACTTGGTCATGAGCCATCAACTCGTCGCTCAAATCTTACAAGTAACGACCTCTCTCGAGTAATCAATCAATCCTTGCAGATTTTAGATAAAAAGAAAAAGGCTATAAAAAGGGATCATGGAATTGACGACGATCCATGGGACGGCATCTTTCAACGCACAAACCCAGTTAATATGCCTACTCGACAAAGATGTGGACTATATTGACCGCAGTCTATGGAGTAGTCTGGTCCCGCTGTTGCCTACCTAGGAAGGCTTCCCACATAAAGGCTTCACGGCTAAGGTGGTAAGAACCCTGATACATCATGGCAGTGGTCTCGGCTTCAAACCCCCTTCCAGTCAAATCTACTTTGATATTTTCGAAAAATGTTTCAAAGATTCCTCTCAGTTTTCCGTCATTTTGTTTGCTTGAAATCAATGAATAAAATCACACTCGGATTATTACTTCTGAAAACGGACCTCCTTCACAATCGTCCCCTTTCTGATTTCACGCAACTTTATAAAGTTCTATAGATCAACAACCAGTTGGGTTCATTCATTCCTTCTCGTTGCTAGCCACACCGCTACTGTCACTGCCCTCGTCCTTGACGTCATCCGCGTACCCAGTGACGTAACGACTCCCATCCCACACCATGAACAGTCTCCGCCCATCCCTCTTTATCTCTTTGAGCATCTCAGGGGAGGTGATCCTCCTATCGGCCAGGGCCTTGTAGTACTCCAGCAAAGCATCGTGCGCAGCTCTGGCGCGCTTGGAGTACTTCCTGTACAACCTATGGAGAGAACGGCTGAAGGCCTCCGTGATGGAAGCGCACTGGCTCGCCAGCGGACACATGAGGGCGTGCTTGTAGATGTCGTCCCCTTTCAGCTGGCCCAAGGCCTCGAGGAGTATCTGCTGCTTGTCCCACATGTGGTAACCGATGGAGTTTGCGCACGAGTTGATGATGTTGATTGAGTTGAAGGTCACGTCCAGAGGGGTGGTGTCCGTAAAGTACTGGCTGAACATATCCTCAATAGTGGCCGACGGGTCGACGTAGTTCTTTGGCCGTTCCATCTGATCTCCTTGACCCAAGGGACCATCCCCGTGCTCTTGGGAGGTGCTACCTGTCCGGGAGACATCGCCTGAGTCCTCGATTGCTGAAG
The DNA here is from genome assembly GCA_949987565.1 of Luidia sarsii. NCBI lineage: Eukaryota > Metazoa > Echinodermata > Asteroidea > Paxillosida > Luidiidae > Luidia > Luidia sarsii. The sequence continues at coordinate 26,411,672 of OX465105.1, read as the reverse complement.
TGCTGGGTAGGGTGTCTGGGGACACCAGCCTGACACACAGAACATCGGGATCCGCAGACTGGTTCCTCTGCCTCATACTCGGTATAGATGTGTCGTCGAGATGAGACTCTTGCGGAGTAATGATGTTTAGACTCACGCCTTCCTCCTCTTGGATGTCTGAGAGATCGGCGTTGACCTCATGTCTCCTCCTGCCGTCTCCTTCTCTCCGATGGCGCGGGGTTGATCTGTGCTGGTCATCGCTCATCCTCCTCGCGTCTCGTGTCGGCGTCTTCTCTCCCTCAGTCACCTTGCTCCCAAGCTCTGAGGAGGTCTCTGTGGTCTCCTGTCCTGCTTCTTCATGATCCGTTCTACCGAGTGAGTATCTTGGGTCCGATTCGTCTCGTCTGCTTCCGTCTGTTCCGTCCTTCTGCCCTCTCCCTGGTCGCTTCGGAGTCTGGTCTTGAGAGGCTCGCCTGAAGGTCTCATCCACGCTATTCCTCAGCTCCATCAGCTGCTGTTCCGCCCGTGCGTAGACGGTGTCAGCCCTCACACCGAACGGACTTAGCTCTTGGTCGGCGGCCTGCTTGGAAGACTCCCTTCTCCCGGTGGTGAATCGTTGGGGAGTCTCGGCGTGGTCTCCCTTGCCAGGTACCAGAGAGGGGTCTCTGTTGCCGCCGTCCATCTCGGCTGACTGGCGGGTGTTTTCTTTGCTCGGCGCAGGCGAATGTTTGGGAGTGGAGAAGAGCCGGACTCCTATAGCGATATCAGGAAAAGACAGAGGACTGGCAGGTCTAGGGTAGATCTCAGGGGGTGATCGGGCAGCAGATACGGTGCTGCTGTCAGCATTTTGACCCGACACGCCTCCTCCGTGATCTTCAACGGTATCCTTGAATGAATCGGTCTTTTTGCCTTCTCTGTCAGTAGCTTCAGTCGGTGTAATCACGGCATCTTCACCGTGGTCCGATGTATCGGGAAGACGGGCGGTTGCCTCGCACGCACTTCTAGAAGCATCGACAGTCAGTCCAGATGTCTTCTCAGACGAGGATGCAGCTGAATCGTCCACTTCAAGACTGTCTGTGGGCAAGCTTTCAGGGGTCACCTTCTCTTCATCAGCGTCAGAATCCGTCTGCTCTCTGCGCTTCCCTCGGCCGTCGACGGAGGAGGTAGAACTTCCCAGGAACCGGTGGTCTTCCACCCACTCACTCTCAGAGTTCTCCTGCGAGGTATCCACTTGGTAATAACCAGTTTCCTTGACACTCTCAGAGAAGGTTGTGTAACTCCTCGGCCGTTCAATGGCGTGCAGCACATGTGTAAACATACCGAGTGACTGGCTGCGCGATCTCGCCAAGAGGAAAGGTGGTTCGGGCGTTTCGTCTTGCAGCAAAGCTTTCGTCTCTGCTTCTGATATCAACTCTGTGGTTTGGGTGCCGGGTGAAGCAGTTTCCAATTCTTCCTGGATGTCCCCTGGTTCTCGGGGAGATGGTGTTTCACCAGAGTGATCTACAGAGTCAACCTCCGATCTCGTCAGGAGTGGGGATTCTCTGCAGACCAAACGCTCGCGAGCACATGCGTCATCAGATGTCTCAAGACTGTTGGCCAAGGAGGACTGGGTTTCCACAAAACCGTCAGAATGGGGACCAGCACCACCACCAACACCACCACCAACACCACCACCACCACCACCACCACCACCACCACCACCACCACCACCACCACCACCACCACCACCAACACCACCACCACCACCACCACCACCGCCACCACCACCAACACCACCACCACCAACACTGCAACCTTCTTCCGTGGTCGTGTTGCCACCAGTCTTAGCTCCTCTGTTCTTTTTAGACTCGAGTTCCCCTCTCTGCTTGGCCTTGTCAGCTTTGGGCTTCCTGGGTGACCCCCCGATGATCTGGGTCTCTGCCTGCGAGCTGAGCCTCCGTCTGTGACCGTGTCGGTAGCAGAGGTCCACGGGCTGCAGCTGCTTCAATCCCCGGGGCAGTCTGTCCGGGCATACAGTGGGTGCCTGCGTGGGTTCCACCACGGCGCCGCTGGCTCGCCAGGGCGGGTTGAGCAGACCGCAGTAGCGTTGCTGCTGCTGCTGTTGCTGGCTGTCCGGCGGGTTGGGTTCTCGTCTGTGCCCGGCGTCCAAGGCCGTCCTGCGCGGCGGCGGGTCACCGCACGGGCCCCGCTGCCCGCTGCCCGTGGCCATCGGCGGACTACGCCGGCCCGGGCTGGGGCGTGGAATGTCTCGGGTACGGGGAGATGACTCGGGGAATTTGCTGCCAGTGCAACCAGACTCATGCTGCCGCAATGTGGAGAAATAATAACCAAGATAAATCATCAATAAATCAAAATAATAATGAATAATCTATTGCTCTGTCAGCGTACAACTTGAGGAAAGGTTAAATGCTAAATTTCATATGACATTCGATTAGTCCTATAGTCTTAGTTGTGTAAACACATAGCATATTTGGTGATTTATTTTCTGGAGGTCATAATAGGTCTAGGGCCTATATGAAAAAAAAAACTCGTCGAACAGTATGAAAATGGAAAGGAATGTAAGATATTAAAGCTGAAGCCAACCATTCCACAGTCTTCAGCAAAACCAGACCAGAGAAATGCTTGAAGGTGAGTTCGCATAGATGGCCACTATTTCACTATTTCTTCCAGGGACGCAAAGAACTGTTGAATAGCGCCCTCAGAGCTAATGCTATGCCAAGTTCCCAGTCAGATTCCCACTGTATGTGTTTGACTTTTTAATGCCAATTTAAATGGTTCTCATGCAGGTATTATTTCCAAGCCAGCCATGATGACGTTAGAAAACTAAGAGTCATGTTTGCGGTAACACTGTGTACAATATTTTCATTGAAGAAATATACGCGAACGGATACCAATTGTCTTGGCTTTAAAACACGATTAGTGAAAATGAAGTCAGTTTTCACTCAAATAAATGGTTTCATTCGATAGATGTAATTATACACAGTTCTTTGAATGCCTATCATCAGTTTCGATGAGACTTAAAGCCCCTACACAACATTGGTCGAAGTCAAAGAATAGCATCCATACGTTGTCTGATTCAACATATGCATGAAATAGCACACCTGTGAAAATTTCAGCTCAATCCGCCAACCGAGTCTCGAGAAAATCGTGAAAACCGCTTCATTTGTTTTGCGAAAAGGCAGCTTTCAATACCGTACTGTTCCGAAAAATAGTCTAGACCTTGGTCAGACGTAAACGATTTATTTTACTCTTTTCTCCTAAATACAACATTTTAGGAAGAAATATTTCAGTGCGAGGTTTCTACTAATAGTACTATAGGCTAACCATCTTTAAACTGTTTCATGAAAATCTGTGAACAATTCTGGTTTACGATCTTAATGCAGTCAAAATGTGAAACGTGTGGGTTGACACCATCTAGGCCTATATTGTATCAGTGAAAAATCTTTTTCTTGAAGCACACTGGGCAGACCACACACTGTCCGAAACGTTGAAATAGCGGCTCTTTTGAGAGTATACCCGGTAATTTATTTTTTAAGAGTGTAGTTATAGTGTCATTTCCAACTGCCGTGTACAAGTTGCCATCTTACCTTTTGTCTAATGTGCATCGTTGCAGCGGTCAACATGGACTCGCTAAATTCAACATTCTTCTCGATTGCAATGGAGGGCAGCGGTCTCTTCTTGGAAAACTGAGTATGAGGACAAATAAATGTTTTCTTGAACACATCCTGAATGCATTCATGACACGCAATGTATACATGGATCTCCAAAACAAAGACATAATTATGTTTGAACTTTTACTCAATAATCTCAACTCACTGAGAGCTACAACTACAAGTAGTGAAGTACAATAGGCCTTGCCTAAACATTACCCAGCGCATAATTACCTCAGATTTCTTGCCAGAATTCGTCTCATCTGTGACCACAATGGTCTCGCTACTATCGCCGTTAGGGATTTTCATCTTTTTTGGTCTTACGGAGACGCCCCAGGAAATAACTCGATGATTTCAAACACGTCCCAATTGTCGGCAATGTCTTGCGATATGGCGCTAAGATTCTTTACGAACGACAAGGACGCGTCATATTATACGCGCGCGCCTAAAACCAGGTTGGTTACCATGGCGATAGTAGGGGCGCCCGCGTGTGGAATGGCGACGTAACGCACAAGGCGACGCACCAATCCATTCAGATCCTATTAATACGGCTAGAGATGCTTCATCGTGAAAACTTGCTCAGAATGAAAACAATAATATCCTTTTTAAACAGGTGTAATGTTAACGTGACGTGTATTGAACATTATTATGTTTAGGCCTATGGTGCTCACTTGCCTATGTGCAAACGCTGTCAAACTGTTACAATCTCTTCTTGAACAAAACGCCAGTTTTCTTGGTCTTTTTAAAAAATTCTCATTGACTATTAGTATTATTTTTGTTTGAGCGCCCGCGAGTAGAGCGCCCTCCTAGCCCCGCCCCTCCCGGCCACCTGACCTCCCTCAAAAAGGATTGGCTGGCATTATTTCACACGATGCTCATTGCCTTGGATTCAAACGCGAATTTGCGAGAACTCGGCAAAAATGCAATGTTTAAAGCAGGGCTTCTGTGCTCTAGCACATTTCGGTGCTTACGCGATTATACAGCCAAGAAAATCCAACAACAAATCTGGACTAAGGGGTAGTGAAACCTGTTAGTGTGTAGAATGTCACCATGCTAACATTCCACATATGACACTATTATATGGGTGTGTCGCGATACCAGACATGAGGTCATAGGTCACATTTCTCCATGGCACGGTCCTTGCCCTCGCTAAATTTCAGCGGCTTTTGACAAGATCTGAACGATCAACAAAACACCACACACACCTAGACTGCAACTACCAAAAGGCGAACCACTAATAAATGGCATCCCATGGGATATACATGACCCTTGACCCGTCGCCATAGTTCCCCCCTTTGCAAAGTCTGCTTCCAGGCGTGACGTGTCTGCTTTCGATATCGCTCACTGTCTGTGCGCTGTGACTGATGTAAGGCAGGAGCCATTAGCATTGAATGGAGCGCAGGCATTCTGGCACTCACGAAGTCACCCCTCGATCTCTGTGCTGAACATTCGGTGCTTTGTTGACACCAGCACGTTATCAGCCATTAATGTTGACATTCCGGAGGTCACGTGACAGTCTATGTAGGTCCATGGAGCTAGGTCTATCCATGGAGCTATGGTCTATCTATGTAGGTCTATCTGTGTATAGGTCTGTCTATGTGTTATGGTAATGACGGGCCGGGGTTCAGTGGGTAAGACTTGCCATCACGTTCCAGTCATGATCGGTGCAGTGTGCAACAAGTACTGAACTCATATCACTGGTTTTTCAGAGTTGTGTATGCTCACGGTGGAATACATTTGGCATGACTAGCTACTAAGAACAGCAGGAACGGGCATCCTGCTGAGTATATGAGGTGTTGCCATGGATACCCCACAGGTAGGAATGTAAAGTAAACACAAAACAACTGTTGCAAACTGCTCATCACTGACTAAAATGACCTGCTAATACATCAATCTCAAAAGTGAGAAGGCCTGACGTTTCGAAACGTCAGGCCCTCTACTTTTGAGATTGGAATGAAAATTATTTATGGTTAATTTATGATTAATTATTGAAGGTTGCAACGATCTACCTATTTTTTGTTTATATATACAGACGGCCGTTAGGTTTTTCATTGATTCGGTATTTGGGTAAATATATATACTATCTTTTGTGTGAGATTCCAACAATAGGCCTATTCTCACACAGTTTGTGTTTTGTTTAGATGACATATCTTGGCAGGATGTAATGATATCCGAATCTTTTCCATACTTTTCCTCATCCTTTCCTCGCACACCACGCAATTGCTCATGATAAGGTGCATGTCAGTGTACTGAAGTTTTTATTAGGTTTCATGACTAAATTGTTTACGATGGAATTGTCGGTATACTCGCTTCGCTGAAACTTGTTTATAGATTGTGTGGCTTGCGATATCCCAATTACTGCTACTGCATGTATAAGTCGCAAGCACACCATGAATTTAACTCGCGTTTAATCAGAATTCCAAACAAGTGCTCATGGTCCATTTCAAATAGATCCGCTTAATCGTGAAAATCTGCTAAGCAGGAAAAGTATTCCTTGTGTAAGCAGGATCACAAACTGCCTTGCGATGTATTGTCCATTGCTTTTGATTTGTATTCCACTATTCTTTTACTTAGCATCAGACAAAACCTTTTTTTTTTTGGGGGGGGGGGCGCTCAAGCACAATTGTTCAATTGTTCAATTGCATTGTTCAATAGGTCTGCTGCCCCCAACGTCTGAAATATCGCAAACTGGTTGTTGAGAAATCAAAATCAAACAGAAACGTTGTAATCCCACTTTCAAATCTGAAACACTATTCACAGTTTTCCCATCAATTGAGATTGAAAGCATTCTTGTTTCGCTTTTGTTTTGTTTTTGGTTTTCTTTCTTTGAAGAAGACTACTTTCTACTTTGGCGGAGGGATTCCAGAAGTGCTGATTGGTGGTCTTTCGCTCTTCACAACTAGAGGTATGATCGAACAGAACACGCACATTGCTAAGTTGTTATAATGCTGTACATCATGACAACTCAAAATCCACGAGTTTCTTTCCCACGATAAACAAGTCTCATATTTAAAGGGTAACAATCTAATCTCGTAGAATCTTGACAGTGAGCCAGAGTCACAAAGGTTATATTGACATTATAATATCCATTATATCCATTATATTCTAAGGGTATGGGTATGTGTGTGTGTATGTGTGTGTATTTGTATGGGTACCCAGTATGCGTATGTGATTTCGCTAGCTGCACGATATTATAATATTTATATGTCTTTGGTGTGATAGTCACGTACAATGTTGTACCATAATGTTCCGTGCAATGTTCAGTCCAGATTGCCGAATATTCTGTAACACAAAATCCCCTCTGACCAATAGCAGAAATATTCAGTAAATCACAACTGGAATACTAATCCTGTTGAGGATAGCTTTATGTCTAAATATAAAATACTGAAAAAATCCTGGATTTCATTAAACTATTATGTATAATATTCATCCTCTGACTACACCAAAACTCCATTGAAGCCCACGTCACTGCAGGAATCACTAAAGACTCCTGACCGAACGGACAGAAAAAGCTGTTCCCGAAACGTTGACGCCTAGATCTGGTCTTTCCAAGTTTCAGAATCACTCACACGGAACAGATTCAGTTTGACTTGTTGTCATGGCAAGTCATTATAGACTTGCTGCCCTCATCACGATAACCTTGAATTCTCCTCAGATAATAACATTGACAACGGGAAGTTTAGGGCTTAAAATGAAGAGAGCAAGACGTATTCATCCCCGCAGGATCCTACTCAAAGGCAGGACACACCCACCGATAACTTCATTGTGCCTTTGTTCTGCTGAATTCCCTCTAGATTTCGTCTTGTTCTCCATGGGTTTGATCATCGTCACGGTCCTCGTGGAGAGCCTACAACGCATGAGCCGAGCGTGTCACAGGCGACTTTTGCGCGGGGCTCAGACGGCGTCCAGTGTCGGCCATGAAGTGGTGCTCCAGCCAAGATCCTTGGGCCGAGGCTCGCCGAGAGACAGCCACAAGCAAGCCAGTAGGGATGGGGAGAAGTCGCCTTTCTTAGAGGCTAGACAGACGCAGAGTGGCTCAATACTCGATGAAGGAGAACATCGGGGTTGTATGACAGGAGGGGAGGGGATAGAGGGTGAAGAGATGACGTCATTGGTAGGAATAACCCCTAACGTGGTCAGTGATGCATCCGTGGAGGAGGGTGGGGACGTGACGAGGAGGGAGAAGGTATTAAGGAGTCTGTCCTTATCCTTGATGACAGACCGCTGGGAAATGCTTCAAGTCATGGGCCAACGAAAAGCCACACGCTCACGAAGGTACTTCCAACTTGTAACAATGTCGACCACAATTTGATTCAGTCCCTTAGTTCTCATTCAGTTATTTTCTATAATTATGGTCGAGTTTGGGCGGTCTGCTCTTCACACGCGAACCTTGTTCTCGCGCTCGAACCACGCGAACACGACCCAAGAACACTGCACTCGGAACAGGATCACACACCACCTCTCCGCCAGGGTTGTTCACGAAGACCCGAGAATGCGCGCGAACTGGCCCAACATGTCCATGAACATCGTTGTCGAATAGTTTTGACTTTTTATTTAGACTTTTATCTAAACGTGTCATAACAGCGATGTTTGATGATTATGAGGATCTATTATACGTTTCTATCGAAGTATTAAAGAGGACTCCCTTACATTTCTATCCTAGCAGGACCTTTTTCAAAGCCGATGAGAAAGGGTCTGCTATGAATGCCACACAGTTCGCTCAGTCTAGTCCAAGGTGGTTGATCTATGTTTATTTACGGGTGATGTATTTCACTTCTTCTCCTTCTCCTTCACGGTCTCATTCATCAACTCACCTCTGTATCCATCTTGACAGATTTGCGGTCCATGTCTTGCAGACGGTCTTCAGAATGCTTCAAATGGCCTTCGGCTTTTCTCTGATGCTCGTCATTATGACGTACAACGCCTGCTTTCTCATCTGCGTCGTTGGGGGCGCTGGTCTGGGCTATCTTATCTTCTCGTCCGATCTCCACACGCTCTACGCTAGCTATGCCGAGGCGTACGTAGCAAGACAAATCGCCGAGGAGAGAATGAAGCAAGCTCGCTACACACTGAACGACCCCTGGCCTAAAAAGTCCTGGAAGACACGTCTGATGAAAAACAGAGAAATGGAAACCACAATTTGAATCAAAACAGAAATTCAATTGACTGAAATCAATACAATACATTACTATAAATTATACTCAATCATAGATACATTGTGAGGTTGTGTCAGTTTGTGATTTAGTGTGGGTTTACCGTACCAGATTATAATTTTTATATCAGTGAGAATGTAATTCAAAAAGGGTTTGCTACCTCCTTGTAATTGGTTTGTCCTTGTACCAGATGTAGTTATCAGTGTATACGCGATGACTTGCCGGACCACACCATTCGGGGATAGGGGTGGGGGTAAGGAGATTATTCGGATATAAAAATTATTTCACTCCTGTTCACAAATTGCCAAATGGAAATTGTTCGAAGTAATCGCATACTTGGAAAGGGTCTTCTTTTGCAAGATCTAGGAGTGTTGGCAAAGAAATGATTATTTTATGAGCAGATTTCTCTTCAGAGAATGTAAAATACATTCATAGAGATAGAGATGTCTACATAATTTTTATACATTGACATATTTACTGAAATATTATGCAATTTAAATGCTGTTAACAAGTCTTGCATGTTCTCGATGTGAGTGAAATAATTTTGTTTTTCCAGAAGAATGTCTTATAGTTCTGTAAGTTTAGGATGCTGTTGTTGTTTTGTCAAGTCGGAATATTACAAATATATCTTTTAAGGTGATATACAAAAATGTTGCAAACTGCTTACTGACTAAAATTACCAAAATGTAAATCTAAAATTTAGTGGGCCTGACGTTTCGATCCTAGCAGGACCTTTCTCTTTGAGAAAGGTCCTGCTAGGATCGAAACGTCAGGCCCACTAAATTTTAAATATATCTTTATTAGAATTTCAACAAAGTATCAGCTTCGGTAAACGTCAAGCAAAATAATCAAGGAAAAACTGAGTTAGAACTTTTGAATTTTGTTTGACTTGAGCGGGCCTGGAGTTCGGGTCCCCGATGGTATAGTCAAATTGTCTTTGTCAGTTTAGGAGAGAATATAACTATGTCCTTGAAGGAACACTGTACTTTTCATATTCGTTTATAGACAGCCAAAGGAACTGACGTAGAGGACGCTCCAACCACTGCACTGTCTGCATACACAAACCATTATTAGTTTAGTTTTGTCAGGTTTATAAATAATTATTATACTACAAGTGCTGTTAGTCTGTAAATGAAGGGCGCCATCTTTCGATCGAAATTCACCAGTTTCTCTCGTCAAAAGAATCTATGCATCTGTAATAATGATTGCACTCATTAGCTAAACGTGCATGAGTATTGTAAGAGGCTCTATAGAATAGTGTAGGAACAACATGACATACAAGCTGTCACAAAAATGTTGGTCATGTATATGCTCCACGAAATTGACATGATTTTGTAACCTGCACATGAATCTTTCTACAATCGGTGAATTAAAGACCCATGAGTGAGATGTCATAACCTGAACCCTGTGTGTACTGTGTACTGTGCTGGGCTAATTCGCTCCATGAAAATACTGAGGGGTTAGGGTTAGGGTTAGGATTAGGATTAGGGTTAGGTTTAGGGTTAGGATTAGGATTAGGGTTAGGGTTAGGGTTATTGATCTCAGAAACGGGAGGTCCGATGAACTTGAAACATCGTGTGCATTATAATTATGTTTTTCATCTGCTTGCATGATTGATTTTAATCAAAAATCCTGTTTTTTAATAACTGGCAAATTAACTATTCATAATGAATTATGTTTTTTATGTTTTTCATTGTTCCCAAACTTTAATTAGTTTCTCTCGGAATTATACAGAAGCATGAAAATCAGTGCAACATCAATTCCTGAGAATGATTCATAAAGAAATACAAGCCACTGTCTGACAGTTTGAAATTTACACAAATAATTATGTGTAATTATAATGACTTGTGCGTACTAATTGACATGTAACACCATATAGGTATGTCCAATATGGACAAATTAGGTATCAGAATATGCCCAAGACTACAGGATAAAAGCCATGAAGCAGGTATTACATTTCTTTAGTGGTTGCGATGCAGTCATAACAAATAGGCCTATGGAGGGTGCCTTCGAGCCCGACCATCCCTGTGCACGGTCCATCGATATTGTGCTAATCCTCTTCATTACTTTGACAGTCAATTCGAATAAAAAGTCATTCAAGATTTATTCCGTTCATAACAGCCTGTATTGACCAGTATAAGTTTCAAGCCTATCAACTTATATTTGACATTCATGTAGATTAATGCACGCGATTATTTTCAACGATTTTGTTTTTTTCCATCACTCACCCCAAAAGAAGAAGCACGTAATTACACGTGTCATTGGAATGACGTGTAATACCTGAATGGATTCTTATGACTATTGTTATGTCTGTGAAATAATGTGAAAGCCACCATGGAGTCTATGTACCTATTTGAAAAGTCAGGAAATCCTTGATAAACAGAAATCTACTACAAAAAACCATCGGGACGTTAAATACAAGGTTTCAATCGAGGTGTCATGCATTGAGGACAAAGCTTTTTAACGAAATCAAATAACTACCCACAGACAAAGAATTCTGAAAAATAAATTGCACAGTAACGGAATTATATTTCCTCTAAATTGGTCTGTTTCTGTGACTATTGTCCTCAAGCAAAATAAATGGCGCAAAGTCTTTACTGTGTGGGTGTATGGTATCCACACTGAATCTATAAGGATTCTTTTTTACAATATTGTTTCCCTGGTTCAACCCTGAACCATATTTTTTTTCGTACATAATAAAACCCTTACTGAATTGAATAACCACCATGCAACTCTCAAAGATTTCTAGAGCCTGACGTACGTTTCGATCCTAGCTGGACCTACCTATAAGAACGTCTCTTAGAAGGCAAGCAGTGCTCAAGAGAATTGCACAGCAGGTGGAATGGAAAGATTTGGAGGGGAAGATCAAAGGGAAAACCCTTTTATGGTCATCGCCTTTCCCTTTGGTCTCCCCGTAAAAAAATATCTGACATTTTTCCCCTTGTCCCTTTTTATCATCTATGGATTGCCCCATTGCCTCCCCCTTTGCTATTTCTTTCGTCCTTGTCATTTTATCTTCGAAAAAGGGTCCTTCTAGCCTCGAACCGTCAGACCCTCTACATTTTGAAGATTAATTTTTGTCAGAAATTCAATATTTTACTGAAGTCATAAACCCGAGATGAGCAATTATTCTGGGAGGAATCAAGAAACAGAACAGGTAGGACGAAGGTTGGCCAAATATTTTGGTCTCAAAGAAATTCAAGAAATTGGGAAGGCAAAAACTGCCTCTGAGTAAGGTCCTGTACATCTATGAAACGTGATGTTTATGATGTGCTTTATTATTTGGAAATCGGATAGATTGACAATTGTTAGGGTTTGCATGGATGCACGACGTCATTGTAATATTAATACTAATACGGAACTTTTCTAGAGCGCCACAATCCGTCTGCAAAGACGCTCAAGGCGCTTCACAACATTCTACAGAATCCAAGACAAATTATCATTAATTGATTACTCTATATTTTGTGAGGCTATGATTACTTTTATCACTGTACCGATTGTGCTTCGCAGTGCCATGGTGTAAAGAATATCATTGTTCTTTTAGTAGGCATTCTCATTACATGCACGCGATATGGTGATTTAATTACTCTATGTAATTAAGATCAATTTGGAGAATTAAATACAGCTTTGAAATCTCCATCTCAATCTCAATATGTTCAGCTTATTTGGATGCAAATTTGCCAACAACCTCCATGCTATGGAGATTGTGTTTGATTACTCTGAAGAAAGTAAATCATGTGGTAGAGTATTCTGACTTGATGCTAAAAGCAATTATTAAACGGACAATTAAACCCCCTTCACAAAGCTCCCGGAAGAATCATCCATCATTGTTATTGACAAGAAGAACATGTCAATGTCAGGTTCCATTAGGGGATTTCCTCTCACCAATCATGCAAAATAATTCATGAAAAGGTTAGGGGCAGAATCTACGAAAGGACTAATATTCACGTCAGGTAAAGTGTCACCTTTGTTGGATCTTCCCATCGTAATTGTCAGGAACTTCATTTAACTGTCGAGCTGAAGTCAGTAGGCCTATAGTGAAGTCATTCTAGCATACCTATCCGTCTACCTTTCCATTTCCTCGGCAATCTCTTGCCAACGCTCTTTTCTGTTTTCCAGTAATGACGCATTTTGGAGCCCATTTGTGGTAAAAAAAAACCTGCACCTGACGGGCAGTGTTGATTCAAGGAATGTTTTTCTCGACGGTTTGACCCTTTTCCGAGGAAAAATGGGTGGTGAAGGAATATAAATTGTGCCTGTTTTTTTTCCGTAAAGTGCAATCAGTATTACGAAATTCCTTTATCAGTCAACTTTTTAGTAGGTATTTGAAGTTATCAGACATTTACGTCAACGGAGTGATTGTATGCGCATTCTTACAGCAGTGGATACTGTTCAATCTCATAAGACTTACACGGACAAGAACGCAATTAAGATGGTGGAGGGATCGTATGTGAATCGAGGCTTCACAAATACGCTGCTTGTACTATTCCAAGTGTGTAATTATTCTCTCATCTCTCCGAGGCAATGTGCGTAGCTTCTCCTTCTGGATGATATCAGCATCCTGTCTAATCGTACGCATGAGAGACAAGATGTAATCGCATCAGCGATCATGTCAATAGTTACGTCTTATATTAGTCTGGCGGTGGCGTGGTTGTGGCATCGTATCGAAGTGCTACTACTTCGCCAGGAGAATTTCTTTTCTAAGATCTGAAGGGTTTTGTTTTTTACCCTCAACCACGCTTTCTCAAGAGCACTTTATAAGTTGGAAGATTACACAGGACATTTCTTGCCTTGCTGTCGTCTTGGCTGGTTTACTCTCGAAAACACCTAAAGTCTGGCGTCATCTTGCAGGAACTTTCTCAAGATTCCATTAGAGAACTGGCTGCTTTAGGATGCAAACACCAGTACCACAAGTGGCTTACCTCACTTCTTCGCAGTTTAAGGCAATCTTCTAATACCTGTTTAACGAGGAATAGTTGACTATTTTAGAAGAGCTGAGGGCTGGAAAGTTCAGGTGATTAAGAGCGCTTGTACGCAAAACCAGACATTTCAGGTTGCAGTTTCCTAGTCTTCCTGACAACCCGTTGGGTTTATTTAATCTTTAAAGGCGCAGCCTAGTGAATACTATGTGTATAAATAATCATCTTTTAAAAGATTGTATAGATTTGTGAATTGGCAATTAATTGTTAATAATTGTTTTATTGAAATAAGGAATTGGAGTCCATTGGTTTCTTCAGCTGGTGTACAAAGTTCCGGTCAGGTCAATTGTTCTTTGCCATTTAGAATAAAATTGTTTAAAAGTTGCCAATTTGATTTGTTTTTATGATTTGATTTTTTTAGTTGTTAAAGTGACACATCATCTATCAAAATGAATAGATATACAAAAAAATTATGTACAATGTTGTCGTAAAAATACCAAATGTTTACTTGAATTTTTTTTAATGTTTACTTGAAAAAAAATAGGCTAGATGCCTGGGAATTGAACTCTTCCTGAAAGCAATTTGCCTCCGACTAATGAAGACAAAATAATGACTACACATGACGTGGATATATCTGGTCAGCAGGAGTCATATTTGACTAAGGATTGAAGATGTGCATAGATGTGCATGGGGAAGATAGCTCGTGTTTACTGCGTGTGTTTGCAAGATTATTGCCATGGGGATTGCACGAAAGTCAACGCCATGTAATCACGCATATGCACACGAAGTCAGCCGACATCAAAATCGAGCTCGCTGAACTGCCAAGATGAAAATTGTCCACGGGTATTACTAATGGCTCACGAGTTTTGAAAATGTACAGCAACCTGACAAAAACAAACATTATTATTACTGCCATTAGTGTAACGCCCACGTTGATGACGCGCGCGTTACGTAAGATATACGCGCATCATGTGACCTTACAATTTATTATTGGGTCAAGGGGTACGGAAAAACGCGCGCGTGCAAAACTTATAATATGAGTTATTCATTTCCATGCGTCCAATCGGCTTCAAGGAGGATCCGCGCATGCTCGTTGAGTGTGGCGCGTCACGTTCCAACGGGCAGATCGCAGCCAATCAGAATCCATTGGTTGCGTCTTCGATCCTTTCACGTGACCGTGCCAAATGCCACTACCTTCCGAGTTCCTTGCAGACATCGCTTTAAAATTGCCGAAAGGGTTCGGCATCGATGGAGGAAAACACGTTGGATGTTAGGGAAATCCGGCATAGCAGGAAGTAAAGTCACATCGAGCAGACCTGTGGAAAACCACGGCATAGCCATTGTGATTATAAACTACTGACTACTGTCTTCAACATACGGAGCAGCCCACGCATGGCTCAATGATAACATTGGTTTGCACCAATCAGGATCCAAGAATCTTGCCGATGAGCAGAGACACACGTGCAACATCGGAACTTTACCGCCATAAAAAGCTCGTGTTTTGGATGGTACGGATCAGAGGAAGAATAGCAAGTGATCTGGAAACACTGAAGCAGCGATCAGCGTAAAGACAAAAAGTAGTTCCGATTTTTGTGAGGACGGGAGAATATCTAAGAAGATAAAACGAATAGTATGATTGGAAAAGTCATAAAGAGAGATTTCCACGATAACATTGGATTGTTAAGGTTGATCAAGGATCGGTAAGCAGACCAAGTAGTGCAGGAATGGAGTTCACTACTGATGCAGCATCTGTGACTATGAGCCAGAGCGAGCACGGTGATGCCACCTTCAACCGATTACCTCTGGCCATAACTGTCATTTATGTTTTGATTGGTTTGACCGGTATCCTAGGCAACGGCCTGGTCATCATTGTCTTGGTCAGGCAGAGCCTTGGTCGTCACGTGACCAACATCTTCATCATCAACCAGTGCGCCATAGATCTGTTTACATCCATCATGCTCCTGGCCTGCTACATCCCGCCAGAGATCGACCTCCCCAGCGAGAACCTGTCCGAGACAATGGCCAACTTCACCTGTATCGTCTGGCTGTCCAAGTATCCCTTCTGGGGAGCTGTCATGGCGTCCACGGGTAACCTCATGTGCTTAACCCTCGAGCGATACATGGCTGTGCTCCAGCCTATCCGATACCAGCAGTTCTTTCGTTTACCTCGTACTATCTGGATTGCAGTGCTACCGTGGTTCGTGGGCTACGTCTACCAATCATATTGGTTGACCTTTCAGTACGTGGACGAAGGGTCTGGCCACTGCCTCCACGGCTCTCCCGGGGCTCTTGCGCAGAAGGTCATCGGGGTGATCGTCTTCATCATCCAGTACTTATTGCCGCTGTCCTTCATGGCTTTCGTCTACGGCAGAATTGTCAAGACGCTTCGGACACGTGTTGGCAGTTCTAACACTGGACAGCATCAGGTGGAGCTCAGTATGTCATCCGTGGTCAGTCCTCCAGAGCGGATCATTAGGACAATGCCGTCAGTGGCCACTGGGCCAATGCCGGCAGTGGCCACTGGACCAATGCCGTCAGTGGCCACTGGGACAATGCCGTCAGTGGCCACTGGACCAATGCCGTCAGTGGCCACTGACGGCATTGGTCCAGTGGCCACTGGACCAATGCCGTCAGTGGCAGCTGGACTAATGCCGTCAGTGGCCACTGGACCAATGCCGTCAGTGGCCACTGGGACAATGCCGTCAGCAGCCACTGGACCAATGCCGTCAGTGGCAGCTGGACTAATGCCGTCAGTGGCCACTGGACCAATGCCGTCAGTGGCCACTGGGCCAATGCCGTCAGTGGCCACTGGGCCAATGCCGTCAGTGGCCACTGGGCCAATGCCGTCAGTGGCCACTGGGCCAATGCCGTCAGTGGCCACTGGACCAATGCCGCCAGTGGCCACTGGGACAATGCCGTCAGCAGCCACTGGACCAATGCCGTCAGTGGCAGCTGGACTAATGCCGTCAGTGGCCACTGGACCAATGCCGTCAGTGGCCACTGGGACAATGCCGTCAGCAGCCACTGGACCAATGCCGTCAGTGGCAGCTGGACTAATGCCGTCAGTGGCCACTGGACCAATGCCGTCAGTGGCCACTGGGACAATGCCGTCAGCAGCCACTGGACCAATGCCGTCAGTGGCAGCTGGACTAATGCCGTCAGTGGCCACTGGACCAATGCCGTCAGTGGCCACTGGGCCAATGCCGTCAGTGGCCACTGGGCCAATGCCGTCAGTGGCCACTGGGCCAATGCCGTCAGTGGCCACTGGGCCAATGCCGTCAGTGGCCACTGGGACAATGCCGTCAGTGGCCACTGGGCCAATGCCGTCAGTGGCAGCTGGACTAATGCCGTCAGTGGCCACTGGACCAATGCCGTCAGTGGCCACTGGGCCAATGCCGTCAGTGGCCACTGGACCAATGCCGTCAGTGGCCACTGGGCCAATGCCGTCAGTGGCCACTGGGCCAATGCCGTCAGTGGCCACTGGACCAATGCCGTCAGTGGCCACTGGACCAATGCCGCCAGTGGCCACTGGACCAATGCCGCCAGTGGCCACTGGACCAATGCCGTCAGTGGCCACTGGGCCAATGCCGTCAGTGGCCACTGGGCCAATGCCGTCAGTGGCCACTGGACCCAAACCTCTGACAGTCAGCCAGCCCGCTACATCTTCCACTCTCCGGCGTCCAAATAACGCTCAGAGTATTCGCTCGAGAGTTCGCAGGAATGTCGTCAGGACTTTCTTCCTCGTCTGCCTTGCTTTCCTGATCTGCTGGACTCCCAACCAGCTCTGCTACTTGTACTACAACCTCGGGGGAGATATTGACTACGAGAGCCCGCTGTTCTTCGCCACAATCTCGCTTGCGTTCTGCAACATGATCGTGAATCCGTTCATCTATGCGGTCGGGTACCGGCAGTTTAAGGTGGGCTTAAGGAAGACATGCCCTTGTCTTGGTCTGCCCGATATCGCATCCCAGTCTGGGTGTGGATCTGTCAATGCACCGGTAATCGGTCGTGCGAGGACGCCATAATCCCTCTATGTGCTCTCAGCGGTGGGAACATTCTGCTGAATTTGAACTGACACACCTCCACTTTGAAGCATTTCAATCATTAAGCATCGTTCTACATTGTGTTATAGAATACATGGAGTTTGCACTGAGGATATACATTACAGTTGAAATGGGACGATTGTATAAAATATGACGATTCTTTTGTCATCAACAAAGAAATGTTCCTGCCTCTCTGAAGTCAGAGATACCAAACCTGACGTCTTGAAAGCTTAAACTGGATGAAACTTTGATGATGTCATTGTCATGGTTGTCTTTACTATTTCGTAGTTAAATTTATTTAAAGGTTTCAAGTCCTACTTCTTAAATTGTTTGGGCAATTAAATTTGAATAAACATTATATACGATATCGGAGATTTTGAAAAAATCACTACTTTAAGCTAATAATGAATTGAGTAAATGCTCCTATAATCACGTTAGGTCCGTTTAGTTCGCCCTGTACATTGATATTTTTACTATAATTTATTCCACAAAAGTTGGAGGGCCTCCACCGGGCCGATTCGATCCTAGCTTGGCCTTTCTCAAAGGCAAAGGACATACACACAGACAGTCAGGGGAAGGAAAGCCCTGACACACATGACACTGAGATAGAGGAAGGACAAAGGGGAAACAGACAAAAGGGTGGGGAGGATCAAAGGGACAGGGGTGAGGTGGGAGATCAATGTGGAAAGGGACTGGAACGATGGAAGAAAAGAGGGATTAATCAAGTGAGGATTAGTCATTCCCTTCCTGGATGTTGAGGCCATGAGGTTGCACCAGTTGATTGTATTTACTTCATCTCTTTATTTACTTCATACTGTTTTTACTTCATCTATTATTGTGAGAAAATTGCCGTAAAGCTTATATGGTTGAAAATTATGTTCAATTATTGCAATGGGCAGATCTCCATGGGTCAAATCCAGGCCGGCCTATCGATCCCTTGCTTGAATACAGTAAGCGTTCAAACATACCATATCATATCCAGCCCGATCGACCTGTCCCTTGCTTGTATAGTTCCTTACTTGTACAGTAATCGTTTGACCATACTATTTTCATCAGCACGCACTTAAAAGTGATTGAAAATATTGTACTTAATTATTGTTTATATGAACTTGGTATAATGTCGTGATATTTATTGTGGGCCTTGTTCATTTTGGGAAAAAATGATTCAAACATGAAGAAACGAGGGTTAATTTGTGTAGTTTAAAATTTCGTGAATTGGATAAATTATATGGGAGGCACTGATACGGTATAACCAAGGAACAGACACATGGAGGTATGAGATCCTTATTGACACCCACATGATAAGTGATCAAGACATTCATGAACAGGTACAAAGAGTAAAGTCTGGTTTTGAACCAAGGTTACTGTTTCTAAGAAATCAGTGTCAGGCACGTAGTTGTAATCAACAATTAGTTTTGAGTACGCTCGTCAAGTCTTGTCTCATTATATCCATTACAGATCAAAATGAATTAGCTGCTTTTCCGCGGGTTATTTCACAACAGCACTTTGGTGAATTCGTTCCATGGGTATAATTTATTGTAACAAGTATTAAAGTATCGTTTTACAGTAATCTGACGAGTACAATAATAATATGTTTACCAACATTACTGATAATGGCACCCTGGTTTACGCGCGCGCGAAAAAAATCACCCGTGCAACGCACATTGCGTGTGCGTAGCAAAGGCCTTCCCCTGTATAATCCCAATGGTTGATTTCGTCCCCGTGTGCTACGTGCAAAATACGTGTGCATACCTTTGTTTTTCGTGAGCGTCAACAGTTGCCAGATGCAGAAGCTTCCGGTTACTCCCGGAAGTGAAAGTTCGCAGAGGTCATTCTGTAGTGAAACATAGTGAACATGTCACCAGGACCCGTTAGAGTTGGAGCAAAATAAGTCACTATTTCGTAGAGCAGCTAAAACACAATCAGGTTTTCAGCTGCTTAGGCGTGAAAACCTGATCGAATATTTTGTTTTACTTTATTTTGTGTTTCTCACACTTTTGAATTAACTTGTATTCAAGCATGAGGTGTGCAGGGTTACAATCCATGTTTGACGTTTTGGCTTTGTTCAGGGTCTACAGAATTTGGCTCTGTTTTATGACGACTGTGTGAATTAGAGAAATAAACTGTGGCAGATAACGATGACAAACTTGTGGTCGGAAATGACATGGCTTGCAATCAAAATAGGACTCCAAGTAATCGTGGTAATTGGGGGCTATATAAAATTAAAAAATGAATGATGCCATGATGGGTGCTATGGCTGTTTCTATGGATGTTACCATGGTGGTTGCTATGGCTGTTTCTAT
Organism: Luidia sarsii; assembly: GCA_949987565.1. Lineage (NCBI taxonomy): Eukaryota > Metazoa > Echinodermata > Asteroidea > Paxillosida > Luidiidae > Luidia > Luidia sarsii. Next base: position 26,391,625 of record OX465105.1, on the reverse strand, counting down.
GAATCTTGCCATGGTGGGTGCTATGGCTGTTTCTATGGATGTTACCATGGTGGGTGCTATGGCTGTTTCTATGAATCTTGCCATGGTGGGTGCTATGGCTGTTTATATGGATGTTGACATGGTGGTCGCTATGGCTGTTTCTGTGGATGTTACCAAGATGGGTGTTATGGCTGTTTCTATGGATGTTGCCATAGTGGGTGCTATGGCTGTTTCCATGTATGTTGCCATGGTGGATGCTATGGCTGTTTCCATGGATGTTGCCATGGTGGTTGCTATGGCTGTTTCTATGGATGTTGCCATGGTGGGTGCTATGGCTATTTCCATGGATGATGCCATGGTGGGTGCTATGGCTGTTTCTATGGATGTTACCATGGTGGTTGCTAGGGCTGTTTCTATGGATGTTGCCATGGTGGGTGCTATGGCTGTTTCCATGGATGTTGCCATGGTGGTTGCTATGGCTGTTTCTATGGATGTTACCATGGTGGGTGCTATGGCTGTTTCTATGGATGTTGCCATGGTGTTTGCTATGGCTATTTCCATGGATGATGCCATGGTGGGTGCTATGGCTGTTTCTATGGATGTTACCATGGTGGTTGCTAGGGCTGTTTCTATGGATGTTGCCATGGTGGGTGCTATGGCTGTTTCTATGGATGTTGCCATGGTGGTTGCTATGGCTGTTTCTATGGATGTTGCCATGATGGTTGCTATGGCTGTTTCTATGGATGTTGCCATGGTGTTTGCTATGGCTGTTTCCATGGATGTTGCCATGGTGGGTGCTTTGGCTGTTTCCATGGATGTTGCCATGGTGGGTGCTATGGCTGTTTCCATGGATGTTGCCATGGTGGTTGCTATGGCTGTTTCTATGCATGTTGCCATGGTGGGTGCTATGGCTGTTTCCATGGATGTTGCCATGGTGGGTGCTATGGCTATTTCCATGGATGATGCCATGATGGGTGTTATGGCTGTTTCTATGGATGTTGCCATGGTGGGTGCTATGGCTATTTCCATGGATGATGCCATGATTGGTGTTATGGCTGTTTCTATGGATGTTGCCATGGTGGTTGCTATGGCTGTTTCTATGGATGTTGCCATGATGGGTGTTATGGCTGTTTCTATGGATGTTGCCATGGTGGGTGCTATGGCTGTTTCCATGGATGTTGCCATGGTGGGTGCTATGGCTGTTTCCATGGATGTTGCCATGGTGGGTGCTATGGCTGTTTCCATGGATGTTGCCATGGTGGGTGCTATGGCTGTTTCCATGGATGTTGCCATGATGGGTGCTATGGCTGTTTCTATGGATGTTGCCATGGTGGGTGCTATGGCTGTTTTCATGGATGTTGCCATGGTGGGTGCTATAGCTGTTTCTGTGGCTGTTACCATGGTGGTTGCTAGGGCTGTTTATATGGATGTTGCCATGGTGGTTGCTATGGCTGTTTATATGGATGTTGACATGGTGGTCGCTATGGCTGTTTCTGTGGATGTTACCAAGATGGGTGTTATGGCTGTTTCTATGGATGTTGCCATAGTGGGTGCTATGGCTGTTTCCATGTATGTTGCCATGGTGGATGCTATGGCTGTTTCCATGGATGTTGCCATGGTGGTTGCTATGGCTGTTTCTAGGGATGTTACCATGGTGGGTGCTATGGCTGTTTCTGTGGATGTTACCATGGTGGTTGCTAGGGCTGTTTCTATGGATGTTGCCATGGTGGTTGCTAGGGCTGTTTCTATGGATGTTGCCATGGTGGTTGCTATGGCTGTTTCTATGGATGTTGCCATGGTGTTCGCTATGGCTGTTTCTATGGATGTTACCATGGTGGTTGCTAGGGCTATTTCTATGAATGTTGGCATGGTTGTTGCTATGGCCATGACGTTGTAGTATATATGGTAGGGAACAATAAACAGTCGCCGGCTAAATGATTCTGTATAGTGACGTCATGGTTCTTGGGCTTAACTCTCGGTACCTGGCAGCTTTTGTTAAGCTTTTGCTGCGAGTAGGCGGTGGAATGGGGTCGTGAAAGCTATCATTTTTAACAGATTCCAGAACTATGCAGATGTGTTTCTGGATAAATATATGTCTGTTCTATGTGTTGATGCATGTTTAAAACCAACAATTCATGATCAGCATGGCACATCCTCTTTAAACTTTAAGTTGGATTCAAGTGGAAGGTTTGCATGGTGGTACCAAGTGAAAGGTTTGCATGGTGGTACCAAGTGGAAGGTTTGCATGGTGGTACCAAGTGGAAGGTTTGCAGTGAAAGGTACTGGCTCGTTTAAAAGCCACACTCCGTCTCAAAAGAGATGCGTTACATTCCATTGAATCCAATATTGTGACATTAGATGTGCGCATTAATTACGGTAGGTGAAATGAACTAAGAGAAGGGAGACGAAAACGTAAAGGAATGTATGGAAGTAGGAGTTACGTAGACACACTTTGAATTATCGGTCACTGTAGCTAGAGCCTCGGCTAAAAAAAACAATTTATGGAAGTAAATTTGGCAATTGATTTGCTGGACAGATTTTGCTGGCACAAGCACAGTTGGACAGACTAGACGCGCTAATGCGTGTCATGGTCCCATAAATCATTATGTCTGGCGATTGTTAACTCGTCCGGTTGTCATAGTAATCGTAGCGGAGAGATCGATGCTCACCATGATCGCGCGGAATCCGTACACGCACATTTTCCCAGCTTTCTACTCTCGCAACAAATCCAAAACACTGTGAACTGTGACTGACCCGCGACCAGCAAATAAAAGCTAATGTACCACACCCTGTGCTTCTCCTCAACCGATCAGGTGGCCAAAGAAGCTGTACAGCGTTACATTTGTTCTACTCGTCCAAAAAGGTAAGAAATTGAAACTTGTCCTTTTACAATCATTCTTCTTCAGAAAATGCATGTAGTCAAGATAAGCCCTTGCAGGTGAAAATTAATGTATTTTTAATTTCAGTTAAAGAAAAAGACTGCGTTTTCCCAGTTAGAACAACAACGGACAAACGTCAGGGAAAAAACACATTACCAACTTCGATAAGTGACTACGTACCGGTATTTGACTGGACTGGACTGGACTGGACTGGACCGGACCGGACTGGAATGGATAGGACTGGACTGCACTGCACTGCACTGGACCGGACTGGACTGGACCGGACCGGACAGGACTGGACCGGACCGGACCGGACCGGACCGGAACGGACTGGACTAGACTGGACTTGACTGGACCGGACTGGACTGGACTGGACTGGACCGGACCGGACTAGACCGGACCGGACCTGACCGGACCTGACCGGACCAGACCGGACCGGAACGGACTGGACTGGACTGGACTGGGCTGGACCGGACCGGAATGGACTGGACCGGACCGGACTGAAATGGATAGGACTGAACCGGACATGTCACAACCGCATACATGGTCGACTTGTGGTCATTCAAACAAAATAGTGAGCGCAGCATCGGGACTAATCATCCCCACGAACTGAATCCCAAACAGATGTTGTTGATCTTTGGGGTTTCCATCAAAACAAGATGTTCAAAGTTTAGATCACCGAGTGCTCAGTTGGTTCTGACCACAGAAATAACCCAGCTAGAGTCAGCTTCACGTTTGCCGTCCAAATTCGTCCACAATTTGGGTCAGTGTTAGGGAAAACGATGCATACTAAAAACCATTTTTGGAAGTGTTGATGTAACTATACCAACAATAAAAGGTCATGGCATTCTTTAAAAAAAACTACGTTATTTTCAGGGAGAGATGTGGCAAAAATCTTGAGTAACTTTAAAGTGAGTTCATGTGAAGCTGCCAATGGAACTGTTACTTATACAACCGGGAAATATGCCAATTGTTATGAAAACGTATGTATAAGTTACACACGCAAAGGCATTATGGTACGTGCGCGTTACCTTTCGGCCTCTCTGGCGTGTATGGTTGCGTTAGTGAGTTGGCGTGATCTGGAACATTCTGGAAGATCGTGGTAGGAAGGTTCTAGTGAGAAAAGGTGAGAAAATAATTCCAGGTGTGATCTTGGTTGATTCCTCTGTTGCGGTTTGAAAAATAGTGTAGAGGTTTTCCGACTAGTAACACAGTAAACGGGGTCTACGTCACACAATATTATGTTAATGAGATAGGCGGGACGTGTTGAGCACCCCTTAAATCTGTTTTTGTTTTTTATGTAAATGCGGTGTAATCAAAGGCAAAATGGGAAAACATTTCTTCACATTCAGATTATCTATTTCGTCAAACTGAAGAAACGTGAAATTCGACATCCTGGTTACATTTATGAACAAAATTTAAAAGTACATTAACAATTTACTGAATATTAAATAAATTACGATTACAAAAAATTACAGAAAAAAATGCATTGACTTTTTAAGTCGAATCGTAAATAATTTATCTATAATTATCATACATTATTCTACTCCTTATTTTCGATATGCTTCTCCCCTCCCCTTCACCTCTCCATTGCCAGTCGACCTGAGCGGCACGTGGATCGAGGTCCGTTACGAGGGATGGAACCATCTGCTGAAGACGGACAGCTACCGTGCCGACATGAGAATGACGGAGAGGATCACCCATACGCGTGAGGGCGATATCGTAATCGTCTTCACCAACAACAAGTAAGTACAGCGACAAAAGACGTAGGAGCGGCAATGTAAACTAGTCCATACCACCTTTGATAAAGGCTCCCCTGTGATCGGAACATTATGAGATTTTTTATTTTGGTCATTTTAAGCCGTGTCCGCACTGGACTTATTTTTTACCGAGCCCGTAGGTAACATTCCAATGGGTAAATCTTCCCGGCGTCCGCACTTGGACTTTTCGACTCGGGTAAACTAACCGAGACGATCGGTAAAACTAACCGACTCATGTACATGTGCATGTACTCTATGTACACAAACACGTTGTTACCCTGCGCCCGCATGAGTCTTGCATACAGTAACGTAACGTGCGGGGCGCCGGATGTGGTTTTTTACCGAGGCGTTTACCGAGACGTCGTGTCCGGATTGGACTTATCGACTTGGTTAAACTGACCTGGTCAATTTAACCGGGCAGAAGTTGGTCGGTTAAACTACCCACTGGAGTCGGGTAAGTTACCAGGGAGGAAAACTTCCTGGGCTGTCTGCACTGGACTTAAAATGGTCAATTTACCCATTTGCTCGGTTAGTTTACCCATTTTAAGTCCAGTGCGGACGCGGCTTTAGTTGGAAAGGAGTTTTTGTCTTTCATTATTTGCCTCAATGTTGCTCATTGTTTCGAGGTTTGAGGGAGTATACAGGGTTGCATTGCAATTAGCTGTTCTGTGTGATTTCATATTATTCAATATTTTTGATTAAGTTCTCATTTTGGCTTTACCTTGCTCCATTCGTCTGTATGGTAATAAGCTATCTCTTCATGGTGTTTATGTTTATCTGTCTGATATATCTGAGAAATATCAATGAAATGAAATGATTAGTTCAAACCTTAGCTTAAGTTAACGAGCAAAATAATGGTCTTTTGAATTACTTCCTCAATAATTATTTAAACTGTATTTCGAAAATTGCAAACTGCCCTGTTCATTTCGACACTAAGGAAGTGGTAGATTAACCCTATGTTGGCTGCGCTATTTCACTCCATGAAAATACTGGGGAGTCTCACGTGCCCCCTATTGATCCCAGAAACGGAAGGTTCGATAAACTTTAACATTCGCGTGCTGATAGATTTTCATCTACTGAATCTGATTCCATGATTGATTTTATTGAAATATGCATGAAAAAATATTTTCTGAAAAAATTACACGACTATTTATTCATGATGATGATTTTATGCACTTTGAGAAGTTGTTATGATTTCCACATAAACAAACATGATGAAAACATGTCACAATTTAGGAAAAATGTTAGGAGATTGTTAAATCCTAATTGTAATTTTATATGTACAGCTAAAGCCATCACTTTTTATGTGCCATGTTTTTATTGTATTTATTGCTTATGTTTTTTCCTTTCATAATTACTATACAGAATCATGAAATCAGTGCAACATCAATTCCTGAACACGATTCATAAACAAACATGTGGAATTTTAATGTCCTGCGCATTCTAATTGACATGTAACACGAGATAGGTATGTCCGATATGGACAAATTAGGCATCAAAATTTGCGCAAGACAACGGGAAAAAGTCATGAAGCGAGAATCCGAAATACCCAGCGGTCGCGATGCAGAAACCAAAACTACGGAGGGGTCTCCGAGGCACCTCCCATTGCAGAAAGTTAATAGGCACGGTCGTTTACCTTTCGTTTCCGTAGGTTTAAAGAGTTTGACAATCCTCAGCAAAGTCGCTGCAATTGACAAACGAAAAGTCGAATGGGAGCTTGTGGTATATCTTCTTCTCTCGCACTGCTTCACCTTGGCATCCTTCCTCACTTGTCGACAGGGATCCCAGCTTCAGGAGAGAGATAACGGTGACAATGGGGAGTATCTTCACGGACAACACCAAGGGGAAGCCCTACGAGTGCACCACGTTCTGGGAGGGAGACAAACTCATCTTCGGAATGGAAGGACGAGGCAAGGTCACGCGAGAGCTTGTCGATGGTAACCTGGTGGCGACTGTACAAATTGGGAGCGAGGTTGCCAAGACATTCTACAAGAAACTTGATTTGAGTAGGGACGGCAGTCCACTACGGGTGTAGAGAACTTCTTCTTCATAGGAAGGTCAACCTATGCAGTGTTTTATGCAACCTGTGTTTTGTCGTACGTAGCAAAATCACTGCGGGTTGGATTTTGTATGGCCTTTCGCGGCTACCGTCCTTGTCGTTATTACCAATACAGTACATGTATTGGTATATCGCACGTAATGGCGATGTTGACCTTGTCTTAACATTATATTCCTGTTTTATTAATTGCCAGGGTAACATCACGAGTATGAGTGCATACAAACGTATATACTGCCAAGTGTGGTAAATGGCACTCTTTCCTACTGGGGCAGGCGGTACTAAAACGAAAGCAAGACAGATGATACAAAATAAATTAAAAGTAAATTTTATTCTCATAAAATCTTCAACTGATTAATTAATACCGAAACATAAAATACTAAATAACACCAAATCCCTTCACCGATTAGCCATTTTCGTGTAACACGTGATTAAGAGACGACTAAAGGTGACCATTAAAGGGTCTCTGCAATAGATATCACAGTCAAGCTCATTTTCTGCTGTCATCTAGGGATCTGAAGTGTACAAACATATTCGCAAGCTTCTTTTTCTTAGTGGAGTCAAAAATTGGTCATCTTCATTACCTTTAAAGGTACCCTTATGAAAATGAGGGCGCTATTGTAAGGTCATGTCAGGAACCCTCAGTTAAAAACATAAGAAAAGCATTAACTTATTAACTTAACAAATTAATCCCTTGGATTAGGTTTGATGAAAAACTCCTTCACTAAATGATTATGATGGATACATTTTGGCAGTAAAAGCAACATATTTAGGGATAAGGTCTGCTTGAAAATCAAGAAACTGATCAAAAAAGATTTGTGCACAACCAATTGGGTTTCTGTTGCATAATCCTGTGATGACATCACAAATTTGCTCATGAATATTGATATGTGCATTAGCATGCAAACTTGTAACCCAATTGCTTGAACTCACTTTATTCTTTGAGAAACAGGATTAGGGTAGGGACGACAGTTCACTACGGGTGTGAATTAAAGAACTTCCTCTTCATGGGAAGGTCAACCTATGTAGTGTTTTATGCAACCTGTGTTTTGTCGTACGTAGCAAAATTAGTGCGGGTTGCATTTTTAATGGCCTTTCGCGGCCACCGTACAAGTAGGAGCCTAACTGCCTAAGCGCCATAACGAGTATTATGAGTGCGTAAAAAGTCAACTACGGTATTGCCAAGTGTGGTAATGGCACTCTTTTCCCATTGAGGCAGGCGCTACTAAAACGAAACCAAGACAGGTGATACAAAAAGAAATTAAAAGTAGGTCTACATGTATTCTCATAACATCTTCAACTGATTGATTAATAGCAAAAATAAAATACTCAATACAACCAAATCCCTTCACCGTCTGACCCATTGTCGTGTTACCTGTGATCCATTAAAACCTTAACATAAATGTTGCTGACTACTGACTACAGTGATCCGAATACAAAACTGATCGATAGCAAAAATAAAGGATTGAATACAACCAAACCCCTTCACCGTCTGACCCATTGTCGTGTTACCTGAGATCCATTAAAACCTTAACATAAATGTTGCTGACTACTGACTACAGTGATCCAAATACAAAACTGATCGATAGCAAAAATAAAGGACTGAATACAACCAAACCCCTTCACCGTCTGACCCATTGTCGTGTTACCTGTGATTCGGACAAGATAAAAGGTGACCATTAAAACCTTGACAAAAATGTTGCAATTGATTGTAACTGACTACAGTGATCTAAATTCAACATTGACAGAGATGGAAATTGATTTGTTCACAAAATAATGAAACAACTTATAGTTTAATCAAGCCAGCTTACAAATTCATAAATAGTTCTTGGAATATAAACGGATAACTTGAAATTATTATGTGAAAAAAACCCAGAAAACAGCTTTTGTAAACCTCTAAAAGCAAACGACCGAACATTAATTTTCCAAAAATATACACGCAATTAACGAAAATGGTTACTGTACACAGGAATTAAATCAATTTGAAAATTTGGCAAAGAAAACTTTGACTGGACCTGGACTTGAACCCAAGACCTCTGGATTAACGTACCAGTGCTATTCCATCTGAGCTATCAAGCTATCAAGATGGAAGCCTCCAAAATAGTAAATTTATTAGTCTTTGCCGGGATAGTGGCAGAATTAAATCAAGTTAAACTTATTTCGGTGAATTTGGATTGAGTTGAAACATTTCATCAAATTGCCTGAGCCCCAGCAACAACCCTGTGTGTTGACGGAACCAACAAGAACGGAAAACACAGAACCAAGCATATTGACATTAGCTTTTTAGTTGAATAACTGAAATCGAACGAATTCCGATGCCAACATAAAAAGGGCCAGACTAAACGGTCCCGGCTTTGCACTTCCCGCACAGGACACATAATGTATACCGCAATTTACCGCAGTGCCCACAGGGGTGTAGGCTCACATACCACAGGACACCACAAAAACCCCGCTGTGGAATGTCCTGGTGCATGGCCCTTACACTCCCACAGGAAAAACCATTTGTGGTTAATTGTGGTTTCAATGCCGGTTAGGGTTTTAAAGAAGGGGAAGTTACAGGGACATGGATGACAGACAGATGACAAAGGGGGTAGCTGGTAGGGTGGAATCAAAAGGAATGGCAGGGGTATGGTGAGGATTAGTTAGTAGTGGGGGAAATATCAAAGAGAGAGAAGTATGGAGTGAACCATAAAGAAGGCAAGGTGTTAATCAATGCCCTCTTGGATGTGGAGGCCATGTGGATGTAATGTTAGAGGTGCAGAGATGTAATGTTACCGGTGCAGGGACGTAATGTTACAGGTGCAGAGATGTAATGTTACAGGTGCAGAGACGTAATGTTACAGGTGCAGAGATGTAATGTTACAGGTGCAGAGATGTAATGGTACAGGTGCAGAGATGTAATGTTACAGGTGCAGAGATGTAATGGTACAGGTGCAGAGATGTAATGTTACAGGTGCAGAGATGTAATGGTACAGGTGCAGAGATGCAATGTTACAGGTGCAGAGATGTAATGGTACAGGTGCAGAGATGTAATGTTACAGGTGCAGAGATGTAATGGTACAGGTGCAGAGATGCAATGTTACAGGTGCAGAGATGTAATGGTACAGGTGCAGAGATATAATGGTACAGGTTGCTGATATTTAGTTACAGGTGCAGAAATGTAATGTTACTGCATGTAAAACTGCCTTGGGTCAATCTTGTGTGTTGTGTGTGTTGTGTGTAATGGTACAGGTGCAGAGATGCAATGTTACAGGTGCAGAGATGTAATGGTACAGGTGCAGAGATGCAATGTTACAGGTGCAGAGATGTAATGTTACAGGTGCAGAGATGTAATGGTACAGGTGCAGAGATGCAATGTTACAGGTGCAGAGATGTAATGGTACAGGTGCAGAGATGTAATGTTACAGGTGCAGAGATGTAATGGTACAGGTGCAGAGATGCAATGTTACAGGTGCAGAGATGTAATGGTACAGGTGCAGAGATGCAATGTTACAGGTGCAGAGATGTAATGGTACAGGTGCAGAGATATAATGGTACAGGTTGCTGATATTTAGTTACAGGTGCAGAAATGTAATGTTACTGCATGTAAAACTGCCTTGGGTCAATCTTGTGTGTTGTGCCAGAAGATTTTCCATTGAAAGAGTCGGTTTCCTGGACATGGGTCTTCGTATTTTGGGTTTGCTTCCAAATATCATAATAAATATTGTATTTGCTTACATTTCCTCCCCTCCTTCTCCCCTCACCCTTCCCTCCTCCGTCCCTCACTTCCCCCTCCCATACCCGCCATCTTGCCTCCCCTTCCCCTCCCTCTTCCTCTCTTCCTCCCCTCCTTCTCTCGATCCCCTCCTCTTCCACTCCAGCTCCCTCTCCACTCCCCTCCTTCTTCCCCTCCTCTAGTCCTGTTTGTCTGAGGCCACTTTGTCACAGACATAGCCGAGGAATATCTTGAGTTCCTCCCTGACCACTTCCACCGGCATGTGAATGTGAGGGCCTCCGGGGCGAGGGTAGGCGAGGTTCATGTCCCAGACGGGCAGGAAGAGGGCCCCGGTCCCGGCAAAGGCGTCTTGATTGATGCGCCCTATCTCCCTCACGAGGTAGTCGGAGCCGTGCACGATCTCGTTGTAATTATTGTGGTGACGCAAGTGCGGTCCCTTGACGACGATCGGCACGCGCGGGCAGCGCGCGCGCAGGCGCAGCACGGCTGCGCGCAGGTGACGCGCGCGTTCCACATAGGTGACGCGCGACCAATAGACGAAGTGTGCCCAGGGGCTGAGCACCAAGATGAGGTCATCACAGTCAGACTCACTCACGCCAAGGCCTTCCAAGATGTACGCCTCGTCGTGCACGTCATCCAGCTTCAAATTCATTGTGAGCATGGGAAACGCGTGGAACTGAAAGTCCATCCTCAGGTCGAAGGATTTGTAGACGCTTTTCATCCATACCCTGTAATTAATAGTATGGTGCTGGGTGAAGTTGTCTGGCTTGCCGAGGATCTGGTCCAGCTCTTCCCACCACTGACGGGTCGTCGAGTCGCCAATGAGCACAAGATGTTTGTTCCTAAGGCATGACGTCAGGCGGGCCTTCGTCAACCAGTCGGAGAAACTGCAGAGCAGCGAGGTCCACTTGCCGTCCTTCCAGTAGCCTTGGATGGCAGGGATGGGCTGGTCCGGGTGACAGTGGGTCAGGTTCTGCTCTGGAAGATCCGACCCTGAGTTTAGTTGGTGTTTCAGTCCCATTTTAGACAAGAGAGAAAGAGAGGAAAGAAAGATTCATTGAATGTAGGTGGTCGGGAGAGAATTTTTTTTCAATACCGTTCCTTTGTCTCAATGAACTTTACGCTGTACGTTTGTTAGAAATTAAAAAAGTATTATCATAATCAACCAAAAAAAATGAGGCCTACACAAAAACAATTCTTTAAAAACACAAATAACAATTCTTTCGTTGAGAAAAGGAACCCCACGTGATACATCTGGACCAATCACTGTTCAACTTTCACCTCCAAGCAGCATTTAAACAATAATCCTAAGGTCAGCCGTGCATGTCCGCTGATTTAAACCTTTTCAACTTTTCAGATTTGACAGTTTTGTAATTTAATGTACAGCCAGTTTAATTTTCGCTCGGACCAAAATTACTGGATCGAGAAGTGTTTATTGGGTGATTTATATCATTGTTCTAACAGCCTATATGAGTATTTCACTAGCTGCTTAACGGAGTATACTTGGCACTAAAGGCTGAGCGATGTGCCCGATTACCTGCTTGAGAAAAAAGTACATGCAGCTCGGACAGGTTTGTAGCCTGCAACAACCTGCTTTTCTATAGGCTAGTGCAGATGTTTTGCGTTACTTTAATTCTGGCTCTGGCTCTTTATCTTCCCCACTGTCCCCTGACCCTTGACCCCGTCCCTGACACCCGCCCTATTCAAGAATCTAGACAATTATTGTATACCTACCTTTGATCGTCATGTTTGTATATTTTACAGGAACCTCCACTGAATAGTAAGGCCTGTAATTGAACGAAGAAGGGTAAAATTCTGCCTCTCTGCCTTTGAGAAAGGTCCTGCTAGGATCGAAACGTCAGGCCCACTAAATTTTAGATTTACATTTTGGTAATTTTAGTCAGTAAGCAGTTTGCAACATTTTTGTATATCACCTTAAGGGTAAAATTGATTAAAGCTTCACAAGATGCTTTGTATGATGTTCTGCAGAGCACTAAATACCTGCTCCTGCCATGTATCGTTGCTATAACGAACATCCCGGGATCCATGGAAATTGTTCGGTATAGCGGTCCTTCGCTATAGCAATTGCGGCCGCTTATCCACTTGAAGAGGTACTCCACGCCTTTGGTGAGTTCGAGGGCTCTTTGTACAGAGTACTTGGGGTGAACTGGTAAGTGTGGAACGTATTGCAGGGAAAACCAGGAATCTGGTCGCATACAAACACCGTGCTGCCCAAAGAACGGGAAACTTGTACTCGCATTTGCCCTTCCATGCCCCGTGACCGCTGAGGGCGCACTTAATTCCTGCTGGAACATCCAGGCTGTTGGATGTCAAAGAGGTATCTTGTCCTTGTTGGGAACTGCATGGAAATATTTCCCCAGCTTTTTCCCACTGGCATTTTGACATCCAAAAGCCTGGCAGTACACCATCGTTCAGGTCGCGAGTGTATAACTACACGCAGTATATACATTTTAGTAGGGGTACATCCGTTCGGGCCCATGCCGGAGTTTTCCGTTGCGATGTCATACCCCGCAGTGAGTTGTTTTTAACACCCAATCAGATAAGCCAACATTTTTCTCTGGGTTTCATTCCCCTTTAAGTCAAAAGAAACGAGTGGATTTCCCTTCTAATCTCTGGGGAAATAGCCATCTACATGTAAGAATTGTGCAAGCACATAAATCATGTATTGAAATTATTGTGTATGGGGTTGAATCACTATTTTGTACACACATGTTCGTTATAGCCGAATGTTCGGTATATCGGCGTTTGTTATAGCGATGTTAATTCAATGAGCGTTTGCCTTTCAGGACGTAATCATCACTGAGTGCTCAGTGCTTTGCCCGACTGATTGCTAAAATAAATTCAGGCAAAACCAAGGGCCGTACGATGTTTTGAAGGTTACCATGGTTATTTCAGAATTGGCCTCGCCTTGGTTTGGTCCAATGAGCGTTTGCTATCACTGAAGCGCTGAGTAGAACTTGCCTTCAATGAGGCAACATTCCCGATATCGTGAACATTCAGACATTGATCAGACAACGGTACGCTGTGTGGAAGATGTATATCTCACCCCTCACACCCCTCATTTTCATTCAGAATTCCATTTACATAACTTCACGAATAATATTAGAAGAGAGGAAGAGAACCCACCATTTGAAGAGGTACTCCACGCCTTTGGTGAGTTCGAGGGCTCTTTGTACAGAGTACTTGGGGGTGAACTGGTAACTGTGGAGCGTATTGCAGGGAAAACCAGGAATCTGGTCGCATACAAACACCGTGCTGCCCAAAGAACGGGGGAACCTGTAATCGCATTTGCCCTTCCATGCCCCGTGACCCCTGAAGACACACTTGCTGCTGGCAATCCGTGGGCCGGACTTGTACTCGCCCGTCCAGACCACACGCTCGTCGGCATTCCAGACGACGTGCCGAAGGTGGTAGCAGGCTTCGCTGGCGTGCACCAGGCGGAGGCCGAGCCTCGCTGGACCTGGCCAGGCGGCCAGCACGAACACGTCGTACGTTCCGTTCTCGTAATCGGCTATAAACCCGGCAGTGCTCGCCTTGGGTCGCTTGTAAGAGCTCAGAATGGCGTACCACATATCACCGCCTACGATTCTGTCCCGGCCGTTAAAATCTCGACTCTGAATTCGAAACTGCAAGACATCTCCCACGTGGATGTCCCTCCCTTTAGGCGACACTAGCTCCACACTTGTCATGTTGTAGCTGGTGTGTCCCATATCACCCGTCTTGCTGTCGTCGTAGCGCTTGTCCGAGTCCTTGAAGTCGTCGGCAGTGACAAAGTCGAAGGTGTCCTTATCCCAGAGTTTGAATATTGGGTTAGTGCCAGGTCGCAAAGCGGAAGTGGACTCATAACCTTTGACAGGGGACGGTGGTATCAAGTAATCTCGTCCAATCTAAAAGCAAAATTGGTAATAAAGGAAATGCTATGAAATAATAATAATAAAACAATAGCACGTGCAACCAATAGGACTTGAAACCCAGGCCTGCGACTAATTATCATTCAAAATGCGCACAAATCAGATGATCGATCTGAATAAAGTTTTCACAGTCACAAATGGGACGCGATTTTTCAAACTAACTTTGTTCAAAAAAGAAGAAGGGAAAGTAATGTAAAACATAGGGGCCTACAGGAAATTCTCTCTGGACTAACGTACCAGTACTCTTCCATCTGAGCTATCCAGCCCTTAGATGGTGAAAGCCCAAATAGTCAACTAATCTTAGCCGGGGTACGATAGTCCAGAGTTCTCGTGTTCAAGTCCCGGTCCAGTCAAAGTTTTCTTTGTCAATTTTTCAAACCGTTCAAAAGTTCCCTGTCAGATTTTCCTTATTTTGTTTGAATTAAATTGAAAAAGTTGCATCCACTTTGTGTGATCCCCGAGCTGCCGTAGCCAGGTTTACAACAATAAGTTGTTTGCATCTGAATGAAAGCGGTGGTGTGATCCCTGGAGATATACGGCAGTTAATGGTTGAATTGCTTCTGACTGGCGCCCCCACCCCGGCAAAGACTAGTTGACTATTTGGGAGGCCACCATGTAATGGCTGGATAGGTCAGATAGAAGAGCACTGGTACGTTAGTCCAGATGACTCGGGTTCAAGTCCCGGTCCAGTCAAAGTATTCTTTGCCAATTTTTCAAATTGTTCAAATTAAAGTTCCCAGTCAGTTTTTCCTTGGTTACCACCTGAGCTATCCAGCCCTAAGATTATAAAAAATAAATATATATATATATAAAATAACTTCGAAATCTTCCTATTTCTCTCAAATTTGCTTCCTGAAATTGATTTGAAATACGGACTCGGGCCAGTGGCTACCGTTGAAGGACCAAGGTTCCAAGCCAGCTGATGACGGGCAAGCACAGCGGCCCTCGTTTGTAAACACGCCAGCTCCCTTGAGTACTTTATCTGATATGGTTCTCCTGGTTGTCCTTTGTTTGTTCGTGACTTTTTAAATTCTTTTAACTTATAATCTTGTTCAGCTGATTGTTTCTTGTAAAATTATTCATATCTATTATATTTCTCAAATGTATCCTGCATTTCCATGATTTTTATTATCTTTTAGGCCTAATTAAAGTTTTATCTTAATCATTGCCATTTACTTGTATTTGATTGTTTTGACTAAGTTACTAAGTTTACTATAGTTAGCTATTTATTCACCAACCTAGGACTGGAGGAACAGGCTTTTGAGTCACAGTGTTTTTCACTTTTGTTCCTCCTGGCCATCTTAGATTGGATTGTCCTTACTCTGCTTGTTTACTCCTTCCCTCTTACCCTCCTGCTCAATCTCTTCCCCTTCATCCCCAGTCCTTGCCCCATCTCTTCCCCTTCTCATCCTGACCTATCACATCTCTGATACATGTGCATAATATTTTCCTTGTTTGGTATTTATTCATCAATTTATCTCCGATCTTGAATTTCCATGATATAGACTGTATGACCTTTCTCACCTTGAATGTACTTCTTGTTTGTTTTCCTTGGCCGAATAAATAAATAATAATAATAATAGTAATAATAATAATAACGCTTTAGATGAAAAGCATCGGTTTCTCTCCAGCTGCAATTCTGTTTCTCGACAACCATTTTTTTCTTCTTTTTTAGCTACGACAATTCTATCAATTTGCTGTCATTTTCGCTCTCGTAAAGTTCGTTTGTTATAGGCCTTTCCATTCTCAAAAACTCAGCTTCTGAGAATGAACACAGTTATAAAGTTATGAACAGCCATGATTGTAGCATGAACCGACCGTACACTAACGCTCCACTGTACTGATGGGTATACTCAGTACTGTCCAGTAGTGCAATGCGTGCGCTCTCTTGCAGGATGTAGTGGGGACGGATCGGCATCGCGCGGTGTCATTTTTTTTTTTAAGGATCAGTGGGGCAGAAACCAGACTACATAGAAATAACACGTCCTTTCCATAGAGCTCTAGGGCTAGCTGTATGGTCCTTGCACACACTTGTACAGTACATGACTTGTACAGTGCACATGCACATCGGCCGCATGGCTGCTAATTACGCCTACGCTGCGCTACTCAAGCCTCTCTGCATGATCAGCACTCAGCAGTATTAGTAAGACGCTACAATAACAAACATGGATTGGGATAATAATAGGGTTCTTTGTTGAACTTTGGAAAATGTGTGGTTTTGTTTTTCTTTTCTTTTGTTTTAAAGAAAAATCTCCGATGGGGGGGGGGGGCGACGATCTTTCATGAGAGGCCGGACGTCCCCCCCACGCCCCCCAATTCCCCCTCCAGGTACACCGCTGCTCTCAGGTCTCCGACCCTCGGGAGGATGAGTGTTAGGCCTACGGTTACCACAACTAGCGGTTAGACGAAAAGTTAATTTCTTTGCACTTTCATGTAGGCCTAACCTGCTGTCATTCTTACTCATTGGGCCTGCATGTACCTGTCAATTAGGAAAGTTTTTATTTACTGATTATTAATTATATTTTTTCCGACAACTTTCACATGATTTCAGTTTTTATTTACATACCTATTTCAACATGTTGTTTCGATAGTTTGATTAAGCCAACTGACCAGTATTGGAATCTATGATTCTACCTGAATCCAACCCTGGACGCGTGAGACATCCCCAGTGTCGCAGCTTTTTCGGGGTAAAATCTGGGGATTTCGGTCAAAGTCAGGGTAGCCGAAAAATCCTTAGTTCCCAACCTCACCTATTGTAGTCTCCCGACCCCTCCAAACCAATTAGTTACTCAGACTACTTAGCCTACATCCCTGCTAATCAAAACGACTAAAACTCGACAAAGCCCCTAGGATTACACATCATGTCAAACATTACATAGGCCTACCTGATTTCTGTCTTTTCCAGTAGACTGCGGTCTACTTTCCTCTCGTAGACTAGTCTTATTACCGGACGGCTGAGGTGCAAACCTCTCCCTGCCTGGTATCCACATTCGCCTCTGAAACATCATCTCCTTCAAAAACGGGTTTTTCCATTCACTTAAGAGAACTAACGAAATGAAATACAGCACGGCCAGGAAGAAGGCTTGCTTTGCCGTCACTCGAAACGCCATTTTGACGAGTGACTAGCGAACTGGAACGTTATGGCATTTTGTGTAGCTCGCAGTGAGTCTATATGAGTTACAATGAGTTATGATTTAAATATGAAAGCAACTACATCAACCTTAGGCCTGCTGTTGTTGTCCCCGGTAAGTTTGGTATAACCCTCTCCAGCAATGGGAATATCCCGACAATGCATGACTTTATAAACCCGTACCGTACCTGCGCGTTTGTGTGTGTTCTTTTGTGTCTCACCTCCTGTTTTGCTATTCACATTAATCTCCCCACGAATTTTTCCCCGTGGCATATGGTAGCGTCCCATTGTAATACACACACAAAAATGGTTTTTCGTTTTCACGGAAAAGAGCTGCAAAAAAACAAGTTTGTAAAAAAACCGTGTATTTTTAACAACTTTTATAAATTTACATTTTTAGAGTGTCTTTGAAAGGGTCGATTTCTGTAAATTTACAAACATCATTGTAGATTCGTAGTTCCGTAAAAATACAATGATTTTTGTTTTTCAGGAAGTTTTAAGTGATCCTGCTAAATGTTGTGTAGCCTTTATTTACAGATTCTTGTTAAAAAGTTGGGTAGAATCACAGAAACCTCAGTGCGCCATGCCTGCCATTATAGGCCTACCTAAAGTTCTGACGGTAGGCCTACCTTGAGATAATGAAAAGGAAAAACCCAACTACTAAACAACAAACCACTACAGCCTATTAACCGCCAGACTGCCATCTAACTGTCTACTGGCTCAGGGCTTTAAGGGGTCGTATACGTTTTGTATTTGAAGTCTTACGTTTGTTTGGATTATAAGTATTACCACATAGGCCTACATGTACAATTGCAAGCTGTAAAATAGAGTCGCTGTGATTAGAAGTCTGATATCATTCACCCAGACATCTGGATCTGACCATTGGTGATTAATTTGCAAAAAAAGCACAAAAACAGTTTTGTGTGAAGCTAATTTTGTTTAAAATTGTCTCGACCTAGTGATTAATCTTCGTTGAAGTCGTTGTTCCGACTAGAACAGCTTTAGGAAAATGAGCTGTGCACCATTGTGACTGAGGAGCAATGCTTGGCATTCTTAAAGTTTGCCGTGAGGCAGGCAGTTCTAAAACGAAACCAAGACAGATGACACAAAATGAATTAAAAGTACATTTTATTCTCTTGAAATCTTCAACTGATCGATAGCAAAAATAAAGGATTGAATACAACCAAACCCCTTCACCGTCTGACCCATTGTCGTGTTACCTGTGATCCATTAAAACCTTAACATAAATGTTGCTGACTACTGACTACAGTGATCCGAATACAAAACTGATCGATAGCAAAAATAAAGGATTGAATACAACCAAATCCCTTCACCGTCTGACCCATTGTCGTGTTACCTGAGATCCATTAAAACCTTAACATAAATGTTGCTGACTACTGACTACAGTGATCCGAATACAAAACTGATCGATAGCAAAAATAAAGGACTGAATACAACCAAACCCCTTCACCGTCTGACCCATTGTCGTGTTACCTGTGATCCATTAAAACCTTAACATAAATGTTGCTGACTACTGACTACAGTGATCCAAATACAAAACTGATGGATAGCAAAAATAAAGGATTGAATACAACCAAACCCCTTCACCGTCTGACCCATTGTCGTGTTACCTGTGATCCATTAAAACCTTAACATAAATGTTGCTGACTACTGACTACAGTGATCCAAATACAAAACTGATCGATAGCAAAAATAAAGGACTGAATACAACCAAACCCCTTCACCGTCTGACCCATTGTCGTGTTACCTGTGATTCGGACAAGATAAAAGGTGACCATTAAAACCTTGACAAAAATGTTGCAATTGATTGTAACTGACTACAGTGATCTAAATTCAACATTGGCAGAGATGGAAATTGATTTGTTCACAAAATAATGAAACAACTTATAGTTTAATCAAGCCAGCTTACAAATTCATAAATAGTTCTTGGAATATAAACGGATAACTTGAAATTATTATGTGAAAAAACCCCAGAAAATAGCTTTTGTAAACCTCTAAAAGCAAACGACCGAACATTAATTTTCCAAAAATATACACGCAATTAACGAAAATGGTTACTGTACACAGGAATTAAATCAATTTGAAAATTTGGCAAAGAAAACTTTGACTGGACCTGGACTTGAACCCAAGACCTCTGGATTAACGTACCAGTGCTATTCCATCTGAGCTATCAAGCTATCAAGATGGTAGCCTCCAAAATAGTAAATTTATTAGTCTTTGCCGGGATAGTTGCAGAATTAAATCAAGTTAAACTTATTTCGGTGAATTTGGATTGAGTTGAAACATTTCATCAAATTGCCTGAGCCCCAGCAACAACCCTGTGTGTTGACGGAACCAACAAGAACGGAAAACACAGAACCAAGCATATTGACATTAGCTTTTTAGTTGAATAACTGAAATCGAACGAATTCCGATGCCAACATAAAAAGGGCCAGACTAAACGGTCCCGGCTTTGCACTTCCCGCACAGGACACATAATGTATACCGCAATTTACCACAGTGCCCACAGGGGTGTAGGCTCACATACCACAGGACACCACAAAAACCTCGCTGTGGAATGTCCTGGTGCATGGCCCTTACACTCCCACAGGAAAAACCATTTGTGGTTAATTGTGGTTTCAATGCCGGTTAGGGTTTTAAAGAAGGGGAAGTTACAGGGACATGGATGACAGACATATGACAAAGGGGGTAGCTGGTAGGGTGGAATCAAAAGGAATGGCAGGGGTATGGTGAGGATTAGTTAGTAGTGGGGGAAATATCAAAGAGAGAGAAGTATGGAGTGAACCATAAAGAAGGCAAGGTGTTAATCAATGCCCTCTTGGATGTGGAGGCCATGTGGATGTAATGTTAGAGGTGCAGAGATGTAATGTTACCGGTGCAGGGACGTAATGTTACAGGTGCAGAGATGTAATGTTACAGGTGCAGAGACGTAATGTTACAGGTGCAGAGATGTAATGTTACAGGTGCAGAGATGTAATGGTACAGGTGCAGAGATGTAATGTTACAGGTGCAGAGATGTAATGTTACAGGTGCAGAGATGTAATGTTACAGGTGCAGAGATGTAATGGTACAGGTGCAGAGATGTAATGTTACAGGTGCAGAGATGTAATGTTACAGGTGCAGAGATGTAATGTTACAGGTGCAGAGATGTAATGTTACAGGTGCAGAGATGTAATGTTACAGGTGCAGAGATGTAATGGTACAGGTGCAGAGATGTAATGTTACAGGTGCAGAGATGTAATGTTACAGGTGCAGAGATGTAATGTTACAGGTGCAGAGATGTAATGGTACAGGTGCAGAGATGTAATGTTACAGGTGCAGAGATGTAATGGTACAGGTGCAGAGATGTAATGTTACAGGTGCAGAGATGTAATGTTACAGGCGCAGAGATGTAATGGTACAGGTGCAGAGATGCAATGTTACAGGTGCAGAGATATAATGGTACAGGTTGCTGATATTTAGTTACAGGTGCAGAAATGTAATGTTACTGCATGTAAAACTGCCTTGGGTCAATCTTGTGTGTTGTGCCAGAAGATTTTCCATTGAAAGAGTCGGTTTCCTGGACATGGGTCTTCGTATTTTGGGTTTGCTTCCAAATATCATAATAAATATTGTATTTGCTTACATTTCCTCCCCTCCTTCTCCCCTCACCCTTCCCTCCTCCGTCCCTCACTTCCCCCTCCCATACCCGCCATCTTGCCTCCCCTTCCCCTCCCTCTTCCTCTCTTCCTCCCCTCCTTCTCTCGGTCCCCTCCTCTTCCACTCCAGCTCCCTCTCCACTCCCCTCCTTCTTCCCCTCCTCTAGTCCTGTTTGTCTGAGGCCACTTTGTCACAGACATAGCCCAGGAATATCTTGAGTTCCTCCCTGACCACTTCCACCGGCATGTGAATGTGAGGGCCTCCGGGGCGAGGGTAGGCGAGGTTCATGTCCCAGACGGGCAGGAAGAGGGCCCCGGTCCCGGCAAAGGCGTCTTGATTGATGCGCCCTATCTCCCTCACGAAGTAGTCGGAGCCGTGCACGATCTCGTTGTAATTATTGTGGTGACGCAAGTGCGGTCCCTTGACGACGATCGGCACGCGCGGGCAGCGCGCGCGCAGGCGCAGCACGGCTGCGCGCAGGTGACGCGCGCGTTCCACATAGGTGACGCGCGACCAATAGAAGAAGTGTGCCCAGGGGCTGAGCACCAAGATGAGGTCATCACAGTCAGACTCACTCACGCCAAGGCCTTCCAAGATGTACGCCTCGTCGTGCACGTCATCCAGCTTCAAATTCATTGTGAGCATGGGAAACGCGTGGAACTGAAAGTCCATCCTCAGGTCGAAGGATTTGTAGACGCTTTTCATCCATACCCTGTGATTAATATTATGGTGCTGGGTGAAGTTGTCTGGCTTGCCGAGGATCTGGTCCAGCTCTTCCCACCACTGACGGGTCGTCGAGTCGCCAATGAGCACAAGATGTTTGTTCCTAAGGCATGACGTCAGGCGGGCCTTTGTCAGCCAGTCGGAGAAACTGCAGAGCAGCGAGGTCCACTTGCCGTCCTTCCAGTAGCCTTGGATGGCAGGGATGGGCTGGTCCGGGTGACAGCGGGTCAGGTTCTGCTCTGGAAGATCCGACCCTGAGTTTAGTTGGTGTTTCAGTCCCATTTTAGACAAGAGAGAAAGAGAGGAAAGAAAGATTCATTGAATGTAGGTGGTCGGGAGAGAATTTTTTTTCAATACCGTTCCTTTTTCTCAATGAACTTTACGCTGTACGTTTGTTAGAAATTAAAAAAGTATTATCATAATCAACCAAAAAAAATGAGGCCTACACAAAAACAATTCTTTAAAAACACAAATAACAATTCTTTCGTTGAGAAAAGGAACCCCACGTGATACATCTGGACCAATCACTGTTCAACTTTCACCTCCAAGCAGCATTTAAACAATAATCCTAAGGTCAGCCGTGCATGTCCGCTGATTTAAACCTTTTCAACTTTTCAGATTTGACAGTTTTGTAATTTAATGTACAGCCAGTTTAATTTTCGCTCGGACAAAAATTACTGGATCGAGAAGTGTTTATTGGGTGATTTATATCATTGTTCTAACAGCCTATATGAGTATTTCACTAGCTGCTTAACGGAGTATACTTGGCACTAAAGGCTGAGCGATGTGCCCGATTACCTGCTTGAGAAAAAAGTACATGCAGCTCGGACAGGTTTGTAGCCTGCAACAACCTGCTTTTCTATAGGCTAGTGCAGATGTTTTGCGTTACTTTAATTCTGGCTCTGGCTCTTTATCTTCCCCACTGTCCCCTGACCCTTGACCCCGTCCCTGACACCCGCCCTATTCAAGAATCTAGACAATTATTGTATACCTACCTTTGATCGTCATGTTTGTATATTTTACAGGAACCTCCACTGAATAGTAAGGCCTGTAATTGAACGAAGAAGGGTAAAATTCTGCCTCTCTGCCTTTGAGAAAGGTCCTGCTAGGATCGAAACGTCAGGCCCACTAAATTTTAGATTTACATTTTGGTAATTTTAGTCAGTAAGCAGTTTGCAACATTTTTGTATATCACCTTAAGGGTAAAATTGATTAAAGCTTCACAAGATGCTTTGTATGATGTTCTGCAGAGCACTAAATACCTGCTCCTGCCATGTATCGTTGCTATAACGAACATCCCGGGATCCATGGAAATTGTTCGGTATAGCGGTCCTTCGCTATAGCAATTGCGGCCGCTTATCCACTTGAAGAGGTACTCCACGCCTTTGGTGAGTTCGAGGGCTCTTTGTACAGAGTACTTGGGGTGAACTGGTAAGTGTGGAACGTATTGCAGGGAAAACCAGGAATCTGGTCGCATACAAACACCGTGCTGCCCAAAGAACGGGAAACTTGTACTCGCATTTGCCCTTCCATGCCCCGTGACCGCTGAGGGCGCACTTAATTCCTGCTGGAACATCCAGGCTGTTGGATGTCAAAGAGGTATCTTGTCCTTGTTGGGAACTGCATGGAAATATTTCCCCAGCTTTTTCCCACTGGCATTTTGACATCCAAAAGCCTGGCAGTACACCATCGTTCAGGTCGCGAGTGTATAACTACACGCAGTATATACATTTTAGTAGGGGTACATCCGTTCGGGCCCATGCCGGAGTTTTCCGTTGCGATGTCATACCCCGCAGTGAGTTGTTTTTAACACCCAATCAGATAAGCCAACATTTTTCTCTGGGTTTCATTCCCCTTTAAGTCAAAAGAAACGAGTGGATTTCCCTTCTAATCTCTGGGGAAATAGCCATCTACATGTAAGAATTGTGCAAGCACATAAATCATGTATTGAAATTATTGTGTATGGGGTTGAATCACTATTTTGTACACACATGTTCGTTATAGCCGAATGTTCGGTATATCGGCGTTTGTTATAGCGATGTTAATTCAATGAGCGTTTGCCTTTCAGGACGTAATCATCACTGAGTGCTCAGTGCTTTGCCCGACTGATTGCTAAAATAAATTCAGGCAAAACCAAGGGCCGTACGATGTTTTGAAGGTTACCATGGTTATTTCAGAATTGGCCTCGCCTTGGTTTGGTCCAATGAGCGTTTGCTATCACTGAAGCGCTGAGTAGAACTTGCCTTCAATGAGGCAACATTCCCGATATCGTGAACATTCAGACATTGATCAGACAACGGTACGCTGTGTGGAAGATGTATATCTCACCCCTCACACCCCTCATTTTCATTCAGAATTCCATTTACATAACTTCACGAATAATATTAGAAGAGAGGAAGAGAACCCACCATTTGAAGAGGTACTCCACGCCTTTGGTGAGTTCGAGGGCTCTTTGTACAGAGTACTTGGGGGTGAACTGGTAACTGTGGAGCGTATTGCAGGGAAAACCAGGAATCTGGTCGCATACAAACACCGTGCTGCCCAAAGAACGGGGGAACCTGTAATCGCATTTGCCCTTCCATGCCCCGTGACCCCTGAAGACACACTTGCTGCTGGCAATCCGTGGGCCGGACTTGTACTCGCCCGTCCAGACCACACGCTCGTCGGCATTCCAGACGACGTGCCGAAGGTGGTAGCAGGCTTCGCTGGCGTGCACCAGGCGGAGGCCGAGCCTCGCTGGACCTGGCCAGGCGGCCAGCACGAACACGTCGTACGTTCCGTTCTCATAATCGGCTATAAACCCGGCAGTGCTCGCCTTGGGTCGCTTGTAAGAGCTCAGAATGGCGTACCACATATCACCGCCTACGATTCTGTCCCGGCCGTTAAAATCTCGACTCTGAATTCGAAACTGCAAGACATCTCCCACGTGGATGTCCCTCCCTTTAGGCGACACTAGCTCCACACTTGTCATGTTGTAGCTGGTGTGTCCCATATCACCCGTCTTGCTGTCGTCGTAGCGCTTGTCCGAGTCCTTGAAGTCGTCGGCAGTGACAAAGTCGAAGGTGTCCTTATCCCAGAGTTTGAATATTGGGTTAGTGCCAGGTCGCAAAGCGGAAGTGGACTCATAACCTTTGACAGGGGACGGTGGTATCAAGTAATCTCGTCCAATCTAAAAGCAAAATTGGTAATAAAGGAAATGCTATGAAATAATAATAATAAAACAATAGCACGTGCAACCAATAGGACTTGAAACCCAGGCCTGCGACTAATTATCATTCAAAATGCGCACAAATCAGATGATCGATCTGAATAAAGTTTTCACAGTCACAAATGGGACGCGATTTTTCAAACTAACTTTGTTCAAAAAAGAAGAAGGGAAAGTAATGTAAAACATAGGGGCCTACAGGAAATTCTCTCTGGACTAACGTACCAGTACTCTTCCATCTGAGCTATCCAGCCCTTAGATGGTGAAAGCCCAAATAGTCAACTAATCTTAGCCGGGGTACGATAGTCCAGAGTTCTCGTGTTCAAGTCCCGGTCCAGTCAAAGTTTTCTTTGTCAATTTTTCAAACCGTTCAAAAGTTCCCTGTCAGATTTTCCTTATTTTGTTTGAATTAAATTGAAAAAGTTGCATCCACTTTGTGTGATCCCCGAGCTGCCGTAGCCAGGTTTACAACAATAAGTTGTTT
Source organism: Luidia sarsii (assembly GCA_949987565.1). Lineage (NCBI taxonomy): Eukaryota > Metazoa > Echinodermata > Asteroidea > Paxillosida > Luidiidae > Luidia > Luidia sarsii. The sequence goes on along the minus strand of OX465105.1, from coordinate 26,366,102 downwards.
GCATCTGAATGAAAGCGGTGGTGTGATCCCTGGAGATATACGGCAGTTAATGGTTGAATTGCTTCTGACTGGCGCCCCCACCCCGGCAAAGACTAGTTGACTATTTGGGAGGCCACCATGTAATGGCTGGATAGGTCAGATAGAAGAGCACTGGTACGTTAGTCCAGATGACTCGGGTTCAAGTCCCGGTCCAGTCAAAGTATTCTTTGCCAATTTTTCAAATTGTTCAAATTAAAGTTCCCAGTCAGTTTTTCCTTGGTTACCACCTGAGCTATCCAGCCCTAAGATTATAAAAAATAAATATATATATATATAAAATAACTTCGAAATCTTCCTATTTCTCTCAAATTTGCTTCCTGAAATTGATTTGAAATACGGACTCGGGCCAGTGGCTACCGTTGAAGGACCAAGGTTCCAAGCCAGCTGATGACGGGCAAGCACAGCGGCCCTCGTTTGTAAACACGCCAGCTCCCTTGAGTACTTTATCTGATATGGTTCTCCTGGTTGTCCTTTGTTTGTTCGTGACTTTTTAAATTCTTTTAACTTATAATCTTGTTCAGCTGATTGTTTCTTGTAAAATTATTCATATCTATTATATTTCTCAAATGTATCCTGCATTTCCATGATTTTTATTATCTTTTAGGCCTAATTAAAGTTTTATCTTAATCATTGCCATTTACTTGTATTTGATTGTTTTGACTAAGTTACTAAGTTTACTATAGTTAGCTATTTATTCACCAACCTAGGACTGGAGGAACAGGCTTTTGAGTCACAGTGTTTTTCACTTTTGTTCCTCCTGGCCATCTTAGATTGGATTGTCCTTACTCTGCTTGTTTACTCCTTCCCTCTTACCCTCCTGCTCAATCTCTTCCCCTTCATCCCCAGTCCTTGCCCCATCTCTTCCCCTTCTCATCCTGACCTATCACATCTCTGATACATGTGCATAATATTTTCCTTGTTTGGTATTTATTCATCAATTTATCTCCGATCTTGAATTTCCATGATATAGACTGTATGACCTTTCTCACCTTGAATGTACTTCTTGTTTGTTTTCCTTGGCCGAATAAATAAATAATAATAATAATAGTAATAATAATAATAACGCTTTAGATGAAAAGCATCGGTTTCTCTCCAGCTGCAATTCTGTTTCTCGACAACCATTTTTTTCTTCTTTTTTAGCTACGACAATTCTATCAATTTGCTGTCATTTTCGCTCTCGTAAAGTTCGTTTGTTATAGGCCTTTCCATTCTCAAAAACTCAGCTTCTGAGAATGAACACAGTTATAAAGTTATGAACAGCCATGATTGTAGCATGAACCGACCGTACACTAACGCTCCACTGTACTGATGGGTATACTCAGTACTGTCCAGTAGTGCAATGCGTGCGCTCTCTTGCAGGATGTAGTGGGGACGGATCGGCATCGCGCGGTGTCATTTTTTTTTTTAAGGATCAGTGGGGCAGAAACCAGACTACATAGAAATAACACGTCCTTTCCATAGAGCTCTAGGGCTAGCTGTATGGTCCTTGCACACACTTGTACAGTACATGACTTGTACAGTGCACATGCACATCGGCCGCATGGCTGCTAATTACGCCTACGCTGCGCTACTCAAGCCTCTCTGCATGATCAGCACTCAGCAGTATTAGTAAGACGCTACAATAACAAACATGGATTGGGATAATAATAGGGTTCTTTGTTGAACTTTGGAAAATGTGTGGTTTTGTTTTTCTTTTCTTTTGTTTTAAAGAAAAATCTCCGATGGGGGGGGGGGGCGACGATCTTTCATGAGAGGCCGGACGTCCCCCCCACGCCCCCCAATTCCCCCTCCAGGTACACCGCTGCTCTCAGGTCTCCGACCCTCGGGAGGATGAGTGTTAGGCCTACGGTTACCACAACTAGCGGTTAGACGAAAAGTTAATTTCTTTGCACTTTCATGTAGGCCTAACCTGCTGTCATTCTTACTCATTGGGCCTGCATGTACCTGTCAATTAGGAAAGTTTTTATTTACTGATTATTAATTATATTTTTTCCGACAACTTTCACATGATTTCAGTTTTTATTTACATACCTATTTCAACATGTTGTTTCGATAGTTTGATTAAGCCAACTGACCAGTATTGGAATCTATGATTCTACCTGAATCCAACCCTGGACGCTGAGTCGCTGTGATTAGAAGTCTGATATCATTCACCCAGACATCTGGATCTGACCATTGGTGATTAATTTGCAAAAAAAGCACAAAAACAGTTTTGTGTGAAGCTAATTTTGTTTAAAATTGTCTCGACCTAGTGATTAATCTTCGTTGAAGTCGTTGTTCCGACTAGAACAGCTTTAGGAAAATGAGCTGTGCACCATTGTGACTGAGGAGCAATGCTTGGCATTCTTAAAGTTTGCCGTGAGGCAGGCAGTTCTAAAACGAAACCAAGACAGATGACACAAAATGAAATAAAAGTACATTTTATTCTCTTGAAATCTTCAACTGATCGATAGCAAAAATAAAGGATTGAATACAACCAAACCCCTTCACCGTCTGACCCATTGTCGTGTTACCTGTGATCCATTAAAACCTTAACATAAATGTTGCTGACTACTGACTACAGTGATCCGAATACAAAACTGATCGATAGCAAAAATAAAGGACTGAATACAACCAAACCCCTTCACCGTCTGACCCATTGTCGTGTTACCTGTGATTCGGACAAGATAAAAGGTGACCATTAAAACCTCGACAAAAATGTTGCAATTGATTGTAACTGACTACAGTGATCTAAATTCAACATTGGCAGAGATGGAAAATGATTTGTTCACAAAATAAAACAAATTATAGTTTAATCAAGCCAGCTTACAAGTTCCCAAATAGTTCTTGGAATATAAACGGATGACTTGAAATTATTCTGTGAAATAAACAGAAAACAGCTTTTGTAAACTTCTAAAAGCAAACAACCGAACATTTCCCAAAGAAGTGAACGGAACTATCGCAAATAGTTAGTGTATACAGGAATGAAATCAAGATAAACTTATTGGTTGAATTTGGATTGAGTTAAATCATTTCCTCATTAATTGGCTGAGCCCCCAGCCAAAACCCTGTGTGTTGACGGAACCAACAAGAACGGACAACACAAAATCAACAAAGAAAAACAGGAACAAATTGAACCAAAATATGAAAATTTCGAAGGGCCAGAAGAAAGGATCCCGGAAGGACCTTTCTTAAAGAAGGGGAAGTAACAGGGACATGGATGGCAGACAGATGACAAAGGGGGTAGCTGGTAGGATGGAATCCAAGGGATATATACTACGAGGCTTTAACGCCACATGTCCAACCTGACAACAAACAGGGATGTCCTACCCTCCCAAACCAGTCCAACAGCCAAGCAATGGAGACATCTAAGACCGTCCACGAGCAGCTGGCTCAGTACCGCAAAATGCACAAGGAACGGATCAATACTAAGACCAAACCACCCTTCGCCAGCCCAGCCATTACCACTGCGAGAGCTGACGTTTTGATCATTGGAGACTCTATGATCAAACAACTACAACCCCGAAAACTGAGCAGGAAAAAGAGGGTCATCTGTCACACGATGCGTGGTGCAAAGATCGAGGACATCGCCTGAAATACAAAACTCATGTCGGCCAAGTATAATGTCTCTGACATCATTCTTCACATCGGAACCAACAACACCTGCGACAGTGCAGAAACTATTGCTTCCGAGATAACATCACTAGGTGAATCCTTGCAACCAAAGAGAGACGATTTCCTCAATCATCCATCGCACCATGCAGACTGTGCTACAACGCAAGAAAGTCGATGTTGCAAATAGCCTACTGAACACAGCACAACGACTGGGATTTCATCGACAACACAAATATCACATCAGACCATCTCGTCCTCGTGGGCCAATGGATTGCGTGTGAAGTGAAGCGTGAATGCCGTTGACTGCGAGCTTCGTCGTTGAATCGAGGAGTCTGCGGGTCTTGACGTCCACGACTAGACCAAACTCCTTCAAGAAATCAACTCCAATAATTGGTGTGTGGAGGTTGGCAATCACGAAAATCCATCGAAAAGTCCTCCGGAAGCCAAGATCAAGAGTGAGTGAGCGTTCACCGTAGGTGGGAATGGGGGATTTGTTTACTGCTTGTAAACGAAATTCTGACCTTCCATTCCGTCGTCTGTCCATTGGTGAGGGAGTGACAATGCTGACCTCAGCACCCGTATCCACTAAGAATCGAGTTCCACTGGTGCGGTCATGAATGTAGAACAAACGACCGTAATTTCCCTCAGCTCGGGTGGTCGCTCTTAGTCCCGGCTGGATCTGTCGTTTCCCTGGCCATGGGTACTAGACGACTGTCGTGCCTCACCAGAAGATGCAGATGCTTGGTTGAAACTGCATGGCGATGCACATTTACGAGCACCAGTGCCATATTTCCAGTGATACCAGCAAAAAGGATGCTTCTGGCTACTACTTCTGCTGCGCTGTCTGTTCTGGTGATATGGCCGTCTATTAGGGGAACGTCCGCGTTCTCGACGGAGTTGAGTAGTCAACGATTGCACCTGCACCGTTAATTTGTCTAGCTGTTGCTTGAGATGCGAAATGTCCGAAGCAGCAGCAGCTGGCGAGGCCGCTTGAACTGAAGACACTGTGCTCACTTGTCCGACCTCCATTATCTTATCTGCGAGGTCTGCCAGTTGTGTCACTGTCATTTTATCACGGCTTGATGCGAGGATTGTTTGCACATGGTGCGGCAGTCGCTGTAAAAACAACTGTTTGAAGATGGTTTCATCAAGGTGGTCATTTCCAATCAGTTGTTCCATTCTACGAAGCAGTTGGGATGGCTTTCTCAAAGTTTCTGTCTCCCAGTTCTTCTTGGGTTAGCAGCTGCTGAAGTCGTTTCTGCTCTGAAGCTGATGTTCTGCGAATCAGTTCGGCTTTAAGGTGTGTGTACGGTGTGTCCTGGGGAGGGTTCATTAATATGTCCCTGACCTCCTGTGCAAATTCCGGCTGCAGTGCTGACACAATGTAGGCGAACTTGGTCTCTTCCAAGGTGATGCCCCTGGTGGTGAATTGCGCCTCGACCTGCGCAAACCATACTGCCGGGTCGTTTGGCCAATATGGTGGAAGCTTCAATGCAACTGCAGCCACATGAGGTGCTGTAAATGTAGACATAGTCACATAGGCCCATCAGTAGATTTCTGGTCCATAATGTCTGATAACCAGGAGAGCAAAACCTCCTAAATGTTCAACACAGAAGTTGTGGCTCGATGTCTGGGTCACCAATGTAGATATTTAAGGCATCTACTAAATACTAAGGAAATACTGCAGAGACATACACGGTACACTGTTCATTCGTTGCAAGCTCGAAGCAGAGTGGCCCCTCAGAGGGCTTTTATTACTGAGGTCCACACAGAGATGTACACACATAACATAGACAATCTGCCTGTCTGGTCTGTGGTTAGGTGAACAATAACGCAATGAACAGTAAGGGCAGAGCTTAGCATTGTTGTGCTTTCCAGGCGAACTAAAATTAGAACTAATTGAATGAGCTGTCTGAGTCCAGTAGTGCACAAAGGAATACATTTCAAAGGGTGTGGTTGCAGAGAGATGTGTAAAGTCAGAGAAATGCAGTGGGGGAAGCCTGTGATTAAATAAAAGATATTTTTAAGTCAATCAGCTGATTCCTTGGCTGTTAGAAGAAAACAAAGTAGAACATTCAAACTTGTCTAGATTATTAAATCAATTCAATACAATGTATGTACGTCTCTTAATTAACATAAAAACCTAAAACAAATCATCACAATAAATGACATCAATCAATAAGATCTGGTCTCTAGTTCACACAGAATACAATTGTTTCAGAAATCTCTTCGGTGTACCTGTTACCGGTATTCATTTAGTATTTGCATGTAAATTTTCCACCAAAATCGTTCCTTAATATTATTACTTTCATTCGGTATATCAAATGAAGTCAAAATCTGCAATTGACCTTCTTTAAATCTACCTGTATGAATAGACATCATATTATCAGAAGGAGCCGTCATTAATTGGTCTAGTTGTTTTACAAGATTTTGCTTTGATAGAGGGGTAGGAACGGCTATTCCACTATTATCTTTAAGAAAAGGTAAATAATTACTATTATCAATTGGGTCTGATATTTAAAAACACATAACATGATTTGAACAGAACTCGGGTAATGTTTCATCATTTTCATTAATGAAGGACACTGATTGTTCAACAGTGGGTTTTCCTTGTTCCTTGTCATTGTTTTTGTTTAGTGCTTCATTCAGTTTCTGGATATGGGTAATATTTTTCCTTTCAGTTGAAGTTCTCATGAAGCATGGTTTCAATCTATTATAATTAAAAACATCTCGAGGAATTTCCACTTTCAAAGTTGCGATAGTATACTAGTGGGTTCTATCTAGAACTTCATGAATTACAAGTGGTCCACACCATTCAGCGGAATTTTTCTTCGAATTTGCTGTCAGTGAGGAAGAGCTTGGTTTATATATACAGATATACCATAGAGCGAGGAAAGGATCGCTCTCTGTGGATATACTAGTTGTCCTACTGAATAGATTGGAGTTTTACTGAATTTATTTGAAATTTCCACATTTTTCTTTTCTTGCTGTTTTTGCTGTAGTGAAAGCATTGTTCGAGATAATTCATCAAATTTCTTTTTAAGATGATCGACATATTCATCATATGAAGAGGCAAGGTTCGACATTGGATTGAAAGAAAGATTACTTAGGTTAGAGGGCTCTCTACCAAATACAAGTTCATATGGGCTATGGCTTCCTAGGTGGGGAGATGAGAAGGAGTTGTAGGCATAGCATGTGGTTGAAATGAATCTAACCCAGTCAGTTCCAAATTGATTCAGGTTAACCTGAAGAAAATTGGAAAGAGTCTGAATATGTCTCTCTGCGTGCAAACTTCCATGATTTTCAACACTTATCACTTTGCGATCAATATTCAATGCTGTACATAAAGTAGTCAGTAGTTTTCCTGTCAAGGAAGTAGCTGCGTCTAAAAATACAAATAACCTTTTGGATAAGTGCCTCATGTTTAAATCCTGTACCTGAGCTTGGCATGGTCTTGAAGTCAAGACTAATGCGTTCTAACGGTCTATATGAGTCTGGTATACGTGTGTGTAAAGGTCTTAGCTTGTCTGGTTTATACTTAAATTGTTGAAAGCAAAGGCAAGCTTTAACATAATTATTTATCCTTCCAAACATATCGGGCATATAATAATTCCGTCTTATTGTCAAATATGTAAGGGCTCGCCTTGCAGTACGTTCGCGGGCTAGCTTCTCTGAGTGCTGTCAAGCCGGGCATTAGATGTGTGTATAGATAGTTCGACAGACGATTGGTTACAAATAAAACTTTTCACTGACTCGGAAGTTGCATCTTATGTGATTTATTTCTTCAATCGAATCAGATTAATTAAAAACCGTGAAGAAAATACAACGACGACTCCAACACCGAAATACTAGGCTTACTGCCGTTACAAAATCCTATTGATATAGCAAACCCCGAGATTCATCTAGCTGTCGAAAGTTTCAGAAAGGTATCCAGAGAGCTAGAGAGAGAGAAGGTGGAGAGAAAGAGAGGAGAGAGAGGGGAGAGAGGGAGAGAGGTGGAAAGAGGAGGGGAGAGGTGGAGAGAGAGAGAGGGAGAGAGAGAGGGGAGACAGAGGAGGAGAGGGGGAGAGAGAGAGGGGAGAGGGGAGAGAGAGAGAGAGATGAGAGAGGGAGAGGGAGAGAGAGGGGTAGAGAGAGAGAGATGAGAGAGGGAGAGGGAGAGAGAGGGGTAGAGAGACAGGGAGAGAGAGGGGGAGAGAGAGAGGGGGGAAGAGAGAGAGATGGAGAGAGAGGGGGGGAGAGAGAGAGGGAGAGAGAGAGAGAGAGAGAGAGCGGGGAGAGAGAGGGGAGAGAGAGATGGAGAGGGGAGAGAGAGGGAGAGAGAGGTGGAGAGAGGGGGAGAGAGAGGGGGAGAGAGAGGGAGAGAGAGAGAGAGAGAGATGAGAGAGGGAGAGGGAGAGAGAGAGGGGGAGGGGAGAGAGAGAGGGGGAGAGAGAGAGAGATGAGAGAGGGAGAGGGAGAGAGAGGGGGAGAGATACAGGGAGAGAGAGAGGGGGAGAGAGAGAGGGGGAAGAGAGAGAGATGGAGAGAGGGAGAGAGAGCGGGGAGAGAGAGGGAGAGAGAGGGGGAGGGGAGAGAGAGGGAGAGAGAGGGGGAGAGAGACAGGGAGAGAGAGAGGGGAGAGAGAGAGGGGGGAAGAGAGAGAGATGGAGAGAGAGAGGGGGAGAGAGAGAGGGAGAGAGAGAGATGGAGAGAGAGAGGGGGGAGAGAGAGGGAGAGAGAGAGAGATGAGAGAGGGCGAGGGAGAGAGAGGGGGGAGAGATACAGGGAGAGAGAGAGGGGGAGAGAGAGGGGGAAGAGAGAGAGATGGAGAGAGAGGGGGAGAGAGAGGGAGAGAGAGAGGGGAGAGAGAGCGGGGAGAGAGAGGGAGAGAGAGAGGGGGAGGGGAGAGAGAGGGAGAGAGAGGGGGAGAGAGACAGGGAGAGAGAGAGGGGGAGAAAGAGAGGGGGAAGAGAGAGAGATGGAGATAGAGGGGGGAGAGAGAGGGAGAGAGAGAGAGGGGAGAGAGAGATGGAGAGGGGAGAGAGAGGGAGAGAGAGGTGGAGAGAGGGGGAGAGAGAGGGGGAGAGAGAGGGAGAGAGAGAGAGAGACGAGAGAGGGAGAGGGAGAGAGGGGGGAGGGGAGAGAGAGAGAGGGGGGAGAGAGAGAGAGATGAGAGAGGGAGAGGGAGAGAGAGGGGGAGAGATACAGGGAGAGAGAGAGGGGGAGAGAGAGAGGGGGAAGAGAGAGAGATGGAGAGAGAGGGGGGAGAGAGAGGGAGAGAGAGAGGGGAGAGAGAGCGGGGAGAGAGAGGGAGAGAGAGAGGGGGAGGGGAGAGAGAGGGAGAGAGAGGGGGAGAGAGAGCGGGGAGAGAGAGGGGGGAGAGGGTGAGAGAGAAAGAGGGGGAGGGGAGAGAGAGGGAGAGAGAGGTGGAGAGAGGGGGAGAGAGAGGGGAGAGAGAGAGAGATGAGAGAGGGAGAGAGAGGGGGGAGAGGGGATATAGAGAGGGGAGAGAGAGGGGGAGAGAGAGAGGGGGAAGAGAGAGAGATGGAGAGAGAGAGGGAGAGAGAGAGGGGAGAGAGAGGGGAGAGAGAGGGGGAGAGGGGAGAGAGGGAGAGAGAGGTGGAGAGAGGTGGAGAGAGAGGGGGAGAGAGAGATGGAGAGGGACAGAGGGGGAGAGAGAGAGGGGGAAGAGAGAGGTGGAGAGAGAGAGAGGGAGAGAGAGAGGGGAGACAGAGGAGGAGAGGGGGAGAGAGAGAGGGGAGAGGGGAGAGAGAGAGAGAGATGAGAGAGGGAGAGGGAGAGAGAGGGGTAGAGAGAGAGAGATGAGAGAGGGAGAGGGAGAGAGAGGGGTAGAGAGACAGGGAGAGAGAGGGGGAGAGAGAGAGGGGGGAAGAGAGAGAGATGGAGAGAGAGGGGGGGAGAGAGAGAGGGAGAGAGAGAGAGAGAGAGAGAGCGGGGAGAGAGAGGGGAGAGAGAGATGGAGAGGGGAGAGAGAGGGAGAGAGAGGTGGAGAGAGGGGGAGAGAGAGGGGGAGAGAGAGGGAGAGAGAGAGAGAGAGATGAGAGAGGGAGAGGGAGAGAGAGAGGGGGAGGGGAGAGAGAGAGGGGGAGAGAGAGAGAGATGAGAGAGGGAGAGGGAGAGAGAGGGGGAGAGATACAGGGAGAGAGAGAGGGGGAGAGAGAGAGGGGGAAGAGAGAGAGATGGAGAGAGGGAGAGAGAGCGGGGAGAGAGAGGGAGAGAGAGGGGGAGGGGAGAGAGAGGGAGAGAGAGGGGGAGAGAGACAGGGAGAGAGAGAGGGGAGAGAGAGAGGGGGGAAGAGAGAGAGATGGAGAGAGAGAGGGGGAGAGAGAGAGGGAGAGAGAGAGATGGAGAGAGAGAGGGGGGAGAGAGAGGGAGAGAGAGAGAGATGAGAGAGGGCGAGGGAGAGAGAGGGGGGAGAGATACAGGGAGAGAGAGAGGGGGAGAGAGAGGGGGAAGAGAGAGAGATGGAGAGAGAGGGGGAGAGAGAGGGAGAGAGAGAGGGGAGAGAGAGCGGGGAGAGAGAGGGAGAGAGAGAGGGGGAGGGGAGAGAGAGGGAGAGAGAGGGGGAGAGAGACAGGGAGAGAGAGAGGGGGAGAAAGAGAGGGGGAAGAGAGAGAGATGGAGATAGAGGGGGGAGAGAGAGGGAGAGAGAGAGAGGGGAGAGAGAGATGGAGAGGGGAGAGAGAGGGAGAGAGAGGTGGAGAGAGGGGGAGAGAGAGGGGGAGAGAGAGGGAGAGAGAGAGAGAGACGAGAGAGGGAGAGGGAGAGAGGGGGGAGGGGAGAGAGAGAGAGGGGGGAGAGAGAGAGAGATGAGAGAGGGAGAGGGAGAGAGAGGGGGAGAGATACAGGGAGAGAGAGAGGGGGAGAGAGAGAGGGGGAAGAGAGAGAGATGGAGAGAGAGGGGGGAGAGAGAGGGAGAGAGAGAGGGGAGAGAGAGCGGGGAGAGAGAGGGAGAGAGAGAGGGGGAGGGGAGAGAGAGGGAGAGAGAGGGGGAGAGAGAGCGGGGAGAGAGAGGGGGGAGAGGGTGAGAGAGAAAGAGGGGGAGGGGAGAGAGAGGGAGAGAGAGGTGGAGAGAGGGGGAGAGAGAGGGGAGAGAGAGAGATGAGAGAGGGAGAGAGAGGGGGGAGAGGGGATATAGAGAGGGGAGAGAGAGGGGGAGAGAGAGAGGGGGAAGAGAGAGAGATGGAGAGAGAGAGGGAGAGAGAGAGGGGAGAGAGAGGGGAGAGAGAGGGGGAGAGGGGAGAGAGGGAGAGAGAGGTGGAGAGAGGTGGAGAGAGAGGGGGAGAGAGAGATGGAGAGGGACAGAGGGGGAGAGAGAGAGGGGGAAGAGAGAGGTGGAGAGAGAGAGGGAGAGAGAGAGGGGAGGGAGAGAGAGGGAGAGGGGAGAGAGAGAGAGGGAGAGGGGAGAGAGAGGGAGAGAGAGGTGGAGAGAGGTGGAGAGAGAGGGGAGAGAGAGATGGAGAGGGACAGAGGGGAGAGAGAGAGGGGAAGAGAGAGATGGAGAGAGAGAGAGAGAGAGAGAGAGAGAGAGGGAGAGGGGAGAGAGAGAGGAGAGAGGGAGAGAGAGAGATGAGAGAGGGAGAGAGAGAGGGGAGAGAGGGGAGAGAGAGGGGGAGAGAGGGAGAGAGAGAGGGGGAGAGAGAGGGGGAGAGAGAGAGAGAGAGAGAGAGGGGGGGAGAGAGAGATAAGAGAGGGAGAGAGAGAGAGGGGAAGAGAGAGGGGAGAGAGAGAGGGAGAGGGGAGAGAGAGAGAGAGGGAGAGAGAGAGAGATGGAGGGAGAGAGAGGGAGAGAGAGAGAGGGAGAGAGAGAGAGAGGAGAGAGGGGAGAGAGAGGGGGGAGAAAGAAGGAGAGAGAGGTGGAGAGAGGTGGAGAGAGAGAGGGAGGGGGAGAGAGAGATGGAGAGGGACAGACAGACAGAGGGACAGAGAGGGAGAAGGGGAGAAGATAAAAATGCTGTTAAAACAAAATAATAATGATGTCCTGTGTTGGTTATGTGCCAGTAGACAACAAAGTTTTCTTCACCTTTCTGTGCTCATTATTTTAATTTAAATCTTTTGGGTTGAAGTCCCGGTCTACTCAATTTTGTTATTGCCATTTTTTTCCAACATTATTCAAAAGTTTCCAGCTTTTATAAAAACTACGTCAATATTTTACGTACGTAGCGGAAGTAAAACAAAAAATGGAGTTTAAAATACTTGCACCGAGCCGTATCTAGGCAGAGGTTTGAGTTTGTGAGATATCAGGGTTTGATTGACTGCGTCAATGTTTTGGTCTACTAACTTTCGGAGTTGAGCGGAATACGGGTCTTCGTTCAGGTACACGCGTCGCTCTCTATTTGAAGCCCCCAATGAAATCTTAGTCAACCGGACGGGCACTCTTGAATGGCGCATAACAAGCGTTGGGGCTGCACTGTGACGTTCAGGAACCGCACAATTTGGGCCAATTCATCGTAAGTATTCTCTTCCATGTCTTCGTAATGTGCTACATGGATTCGGGGTGACTGCGTAATCCACTGCACCGCTATGTTTCGCCATTTCTCGATATTCGTGGTAACAAAGGGATTCCATGCTGCAGAAACAAAACCCAATTTATTTGACAGGTAAGAGTTCATGGGACACAAATTTACTGAAATTTGAAAACAGTAGAAAAAGACGAGCCTGATTTGTTTTTAAAATATCTGTCGAAACCACGTCAACAGTAGTTCACTGACGGAATGCCTTTAACTGAATGCTCAGTGCTTTGGCCGGTAACCTGCTAAACACAGGTTTCTGGCAGCTCGATCGGTTGGGATTCGAGCAATAGATTCCTGTTTTCTAGTTGGGACGTCTTAACCACTTGACCACCGATGCTGCTGAAGGTGGTGTGACGGATCCAATGGATCTACACAATGACGGGTACCACGTGGCATTTCAGATACAATAATAACGTGAACAGTGCAGGGCTAATTAAAGTCGTACAACAGAGTATAGTATAGCAAGAAACTGACTCTAGCGAGGATCCAATCGACCTGGCTGAACTTACCGGGTGACTTGAAATATTCCAGCGATTGGGCCATGGTTTTAGATCGAACACTCCCCCGACGGAAAACTTCGGCAACGATACTTCTGTATGGATTTCTGATCAGCAGAATACCGCCTGCGAACCACTTTGTGCCTGTGCGGTGGGTCTTGATGCATATTGCCCGCTTTTTGAGATGGTTCATTCTACCATATTGAACTGTAGATATATGAAGACAGCCAGAAACGAATCCAAACGAAAATCAAAATGACAAACATCGCCCTCCAGAGTGCCCTGCACTCACGTTAATGCAGCTCTGGGAATGCTGACAAACAATGAAAAATTGCAAATTATAAAGCGAAAAACGTACTATGAACTGTGCAAAGTTGCATTTACAATCTAGGAGGCAAAGTAAAAATTGCATAAATTATATTAATTTTGACTCACATGTGTGGATTGTGTAGCTTACGGTGTTAGAGGTCTCAGCCAATGATCCAGTAATGACTCCTGTCGCCCGCTCTATAAGTTGCCGCGTCCAAGTGTTACCTGACCGCGGGAAGCTGGCTAGAGCGATCAGCGGAAGAGCTGATGCCGGTTTCGGCACACTCTTAGAGCATCTTGAGTCTGCCCGAACACCATAAAAATCATACAATAGGGCAGTTTACATTTTAACGCTGTTGTGAAATCAGTCCATGGTAGACGCATTGTGATAATCAGACACATTTTAGGCATATTTTGTTCTTTTTTTTCTTTTTCTTTTTTACAGGAAATAATTAAGTCATGCCATTCAATACAACAGTGCAAAGGGAGGATTTGATGATGATTTTTAGAGTTTGGTTTCGGGCTTGACTGGCAAAGGTTTTACCTGGAACTGACGTCCGCCACAGTGGTACTTGGGTTCCCCTGGACAAGGAACGTCGCAGAGGGCGCTGTCCGTGTAATTCAACAGGGTACCGGTAGATTGCCTATTGACGTTACTGCAGAAACACTCGCTTCCCCGACTGAGGGCGGCATAAGTGAATCTCTATATAGAATCGAGGCACGTTATAGGAGGTAATCACCGTGTAGCAAAGGGTAGACCTTACAGGCGGCCTAGTAAAATGCCGTACGACACAACTGAATAATCATAAGGTTAATGTTCCGACTGCAGGAGGTCAATGGGTACATGTCCTCGCGCAGCACTACCCGGAAGTTAATTTATGCTAAAGAGCCAAAATATTCATGAACACATTTGACGTACGGCATTTTACTTGGCCGCCTCTCAGGTCAACCGTATCGAAATACAATAGGCTATATCACTCGTGGTGCAAAATAATGAAGTTAGACCTACAAAGGAGTTATTTGAACAGAAATCTAGGGAGCCCAGGGACATTCGTTAAAAACAAACTCTAAAGCAAAATAAGAATTCGTTCGTTACTTCGTGCTCACGAAATAATGATTTCGTGCGCATGAAATCATTTCGTGCCCACGAAATGATTTCGTGGCCACGAACTCATTTCGTGGGCACGAAATAACGAACGAATTTTTAATTTATGTCCCTTTAGGGGCTCCGTAGAAACAACCCTTTTTGAGCCATATTGATGTCGGGTGAAAAAAAAACCCATCTCATATAATTATAATGAAAGGAAAACTGAGTGTTGACCTACCAGTTTTGTGCACTTGGAGATGCAGTGAATGATTGTCATATTGGCTGCGTTTTCAATTCGACCTCCCGTCAGAACCTCTGACAGCAAGTCGACCTTTGGCCTCGGCACGCATGCGCGGTAGACGCCAGGGCGGTTGCCTTTCGGCCAGTACATGTATGTTTCTTCCAGAACTTGAGTTTGGGGGATAGCAAAACGCCGTGCAGTTATCTTCCCCAATGCTGACACAGATCGAACGTGACAAGAGTGCATGACTTACTCGAATGAGAGTAAAGTTTCATTCCACGCACTTGTGTGATATGGATGTTGTCTACATTACAATGGGGGATTAATTTGGTCTTAGGTTTCCCCCAGACTTTTACAGTGATGGTATAGAACAAAACTCACGCCTAGGAGATTCAAAAATAACCGTATTTTATGCTAAAACTATAAAGTTATTGTCAACGGACTGAGGGGAAAATTCTGACATTGTTCCATTTTCTAAAACGCTGTCCAAGTGTAGCGTTTCATTTCAGACATTTTGTATTTACTTGTATGCATTGTAATCTTTTCCTTTTATTATTCAATTATTTTGTCCTATGCATTAAATTATTAACCCGATGATATAGATCAATACAGCTATAGCCTTATTTCCATATAGTACAGCATTGTTTTTCCACATACACCTTTTCTTAGAAATGTTACTCGACACTTCCTGGAAACTATACATGTATACAGCCTCAAGCAATTACTTGTATACATTGTTTTACACCAGTGAGGCTGACCTATGACCCTGAGTGGTCAGTGCTCTGTCCAGTGTTGTACTCCTGACTATATGAGTCATCGTTCTTTCATGGAAATTCTACCCTGACTTGTTTGTTCCTCAACATCTGTTAATTCTTTCTACTAAGACTATTTCTCACTTCTCCTGCTACCTTTATCCGAGCCACATCACTTTTCCTGGCGCTCCACCTTTCAACTTTGGTAGCATAGCTCTGTACAAGACACTTGTATATCAATAAAATACCATATCATCTCAGCCCAAGTAAAATAAATATTAGTGTGTTTTTTCATCCCAACACTAAATACGTACCGTATGCCTCGACCATTGAAAATAGTTTAATACTTGAGCATAATATAGGCTCACATACACACCAGTACAGTCATGAAGTATATCAAGTCAATAAATGTAAAGCGAACGGGTATTGCGTCCTTCTTTCCACCAATGCGGTATTATCAAGGCGATGATCTAACTACGAAAAACGAGAATTTTTGACATTCCAACTTGACATACCTGATGCATAACCCGATTTCTTCTTCAGTGGAGTTAAATCGTTGCTTTTTGGGGCTGAAGACTGCTGTGTGATTTCCCCTCGTTGATCTATCTCCTTAACGTGTGAGGACAACTCTTGCTAAGGGAGAAATAAGACAGTACGTACCAGACGAAGTAGATATTGTTAAGCTGTACAGACATTAACCTGAGATATTTTCTATCAAAAGAGCAGACTGCCTACAGCGATCTTCAAAGCAACTTATACGAGAAACAGAGCTCTTTGTGGTTATGGGAGGATAATCAAATTATATATTGTGTATGAACTGCTTAAGTGTAAAATATTGTGTGCAGCCTTGTTTTTTTATATCTTTTGGGGGGAGCCAAAGGGCAATTTAAAGAAAGAAAAAAATAGATAAATAATGTCTAAAAAATCAAGACTGAGTGTCGATATTTTTAAATATGGTATGCGAAGAATAATGTACTTTGTTCGGTGGAGGCAAGTGGCCTTTTGGTTTTTGTATTAATCTCATCATGTTTTTATTTCTTAAATTTCAGTAAATTGTTTTGTTGATATACTTTTAAAACAGTGAAGTCTTTGTGAAGAGCGAGAAAAGAATGAAATAAACGGAGTCTTGAACTCCACTGCGAAAACAAAAAGAGAGAGTAAGAGAGAAGAGAGAGGAGTATGTTTATGGATCAGAGTACAATTGCTAGATGCTGCGTTGAATATAATAAATAAATGCTGTATATTGTTGCCACTACATGAGAGTGAACTATAATTAGTCCAATGTGAAAAGTGTGAAAGTCTGAAGAGTAAAGCCTTTCTGATCCCGGAACACAACATGGTGGAGAATCCGGTTTTTCAGACGATCTTTCCCTTTCCATATCGCCACATTTGAGCGGACTGAGTCGACGACTTCCCATCCCGACAGTGTCGCTTTACAGCCAATGCAACCTTTGACAAAGTTTTCAAGTCATAGGACTAAGCATCCTGTCCTCTATATATAGTGCAAACTGTACCCTGATCGATGTCCACGAACAAGCCCGTGATCAGACTTCCCCTCTGAAGACCCTCGCCCCCACGACAGACAAGCATCGCAGTGTCAGCCATGACCGTAACCAGAGACGCAATAGCCAACGTACGCCTGAACGCCGACACCCGACATCGCGGGATGCAGCTTTAATAGACGCGGATATAATCCCAATGACAATGACCGACAACAACAACAAATCACGACCACGACTGATTTGTGACTACCGTCCTATTCCTGGCCATGTCTGGAGGGAATGACGTAAGAAAAAAAGAGACATGAGTGGACCGTCATTTCCCCATCCACATCCTTATTACATAAATGGACCCACTTAAATTATCCACAGCAATCGCAACAACAATACAATAATCCACAGATGCCCAATCACTTCCAGCAGCAACAACATCCATTGCCACAATACCAGCACCAGCCAAACCAGGGTTTTTAAGAAGGGAGGGAATCAATAGCGCTCATTGTCTTTCCTCCCGGACAAAATTCCAATCTAGGCCCAATGGTGACATGACATCATCTTTTTTAGGGACTGGCGAAGCAGAACTTAAACTGACAGAAAGAAACTTCACAAAAGGACGACTTCCTAATGGCAAAAACGTACTGATACTTTTTGATAGTGGAGCATCAAAGTCAATTATTTCGCAACAGTATGTTAAGTCTTCCCCTTATCTTTCTAACATAAAACCAACAAAGGTGACTCCTGTTTAATTTAGACTGGGTAATGGACAGTTTTTGATTTCAGAAACTGCAGTTAAATTTCCATAAAATATTCAGGGTCACAAATTTGAAATTGCTGCACTAATTGTCAGCAACCTTGTTGGTGTAGATTTGATTTTAGGGACCAATACTCTGTCTGACTTAGAGGGAGCATTACATTTTAGAAGTAACAGATTTAAGATTAATTGTAAGACGATTTTTTCCTTTGCCCCACCCACAAAGGTGATTATTGCCCCAGGTGATTCGAAAGTTTTGACTATACAAGGTAAAACTCCAGCGTAACTCACACATTGAACTGACTGCTAATAAGTTTACCTCAATATTGTCCAACAATGATAGTAAGCTTACACAAAGGACGAACCCAAGTGTTAGTAACTAATTCGACTGACAAACCCATAGTTTTTTCTAAGGGCAGACGCATTGCATTCTTGGACACAACAAAAGTTATTAATGTTACGCAATGACTTCCAAAAGATTACATAATATGATTTTGAAATGCAAAGACAACCTTTGTTCAAGCCCGACTTTACAACCTAACGCGTGTAGCAACTTTGTTAGACACGAAAACCTTGAGAAGCATCCCCATGTTGAACCTATATAGCGATCCCATATAGTTGACATGACTGAAGACGAGATATTTCGCCAATTTTGATTTGAATGGCAGTATTCTTTCTTTGAAAGAGCGACATGAAGTCATTGACATACTTTTATCAAAATCAGCCCAGAAATATATATATATATAATATGATATTGTACTATTCAGCCCTAACAAGACTTCCCACAAGAATCACTTGACAAGTACTGAAGGCTCTTTCAGCCTATGGACTTGAAGTGAGCCCAAAGAAATGTAAATTGTTTCAAACTGATGTTGAGTATATTGGACATAAGATAACTATTACACTACAAGGTGAAGCCTGTTTTCAACCAATGACTGATAGATGTTCAGCTATTTCTAGATTTGATCGACCTAGGACTCCTAAACAAGTAAGAAGATGTATAGGTGCAGTAAATTATGTTGCAGGATTTGTCCCTGACATACAAGATATTTTAAGACCCCTACACCAATTGACTCGAAAGAAGAACAAATTCAAGTGGACAGCTAAACATGAGACTGCTTTTGACAAAATCAAAGACGATCATGATTACTAGTCTAAGGAGTTGTGGTGTGGTGTAAAGGAGTAGGTGACCTATAGTTATAATATAATACTTAAATGATGGAGGATATAGTGCTTAGTCAATGCAGGAGGTCTGGTTAGAAGGTTTCTAGGAAAGTGATCAGTTGTCAGTGGAATGGGTCCAGTAGCCTGAAGGTTACTATAGGGAAGGGGAGTCAAGTAGGGGTGTCTAATACACAACAATATCAACGCTCTTAAGCTTACCACCCGAGTTATCCTAGTCGAAAAATTGTGAGCTTCCAACCTCACCTATAATTAGCCCACTGTTGTTATCGGACCTTATAGACTGGTCACCCGACCACTCCAAATCTTAAAAAAGCCAACATGTAGGGCCTATAGGCCTAGGGTACAATTAGTTACTCAGACTACTTAGCCTATATTCCTGCTAATCAAAACGACTAAGCCCCTAGGATTACACATCAAGTCAAAGCCCCTAGGATTACACATCAAGTCAAAGCCCCTAGGATTACACATCAAGTCAAACATGATTTCTGTCTTTTCCAGTAGACTGCGGTCTATACTTTCCTCTCGTAGACTAGAGTTCTTACCGGACGGCTGAGGTGCAAACCTCTCCCTGCCTGGTACTAGTGGTACATACATTCGTCTCTGAAACATCTCCTTAAAAAATGGGTTTTTCCATTGACTTAAGAGAACTAACGAAATGATATACAGCACGGCCAGGAAGAAGGCTCGCTTTGCCGTCACTCGAAACGCCATTTTGACGAGTAACTAGAGAACTGACACGTTTTGGGATTCTGTGAATAGCTCGCAGTGAGTCTGGTACGATGGGTTATGTTTATGTGGCATTATAGAAACAAATCAATAGGCCCAAGTATAATGGAATTCTCAATTTGGAATAATTATTCATAAAAATGAACCAACAATCGTGATTGAGTGCGCCGATCGAGCACCTGTTTGGAAGGCACTCCACAGTGACTAGCGCGGCGATATTGCGATTGAATTGTTCAAGCTGTATTCCTCTTTGGGAGAGAGTGGGGAGCAACAAATCAATAACTAATTTAAAATTTTAAAGTCCATAGCGGCCATAATTAAAACCTGACTTACAATCGGTTCTGTTTGTACTTCGTCTATTGTAGGTCAGTGTCGGACCCTGTTAAAATTATTGGAAATTATTGGAAGGGAATTGGGTCCGACGATTATCGATCCCTTGCTTTCTGATTTATTTCTTAACCTATCTGCACATCCAACTTCCTTATTTGGCTTGGCCGGAATGGCCCCAAGACATCCGCCACTCCTACGCAAGGCCCAAGTCTGACCAGTCGGACCATCACGCGATGGGACGGTGCTGCGTTGTTTGTCAGACCATCGTATGACCACAGCCCATGGTCCGATCATGTGATGGGAATTGCTTACTTGACGGTGGACAGGGCTGATCACGCTATACCCCCAAAACTTTTAGACTATTTGTTAATTTCTGATTGGTTAATCCCCCTTTCTTACGAAATTCGAGCATTTGTCTTGGTCTTAGACCAATCAGGGCTGCCCCTTTGTATCTTCCGAGCGCGTGATTTTCGCGACTTTATCCCCGGTCCTTCGCCGAGAATCCTCAGAAGCGAAGAAGGCCTAGATGCGAGAGGATCTTGTCAGATAAGTGCCCCCGTCTAGGACTTTCTCCTCCGACTTTGAGTTTTGGGAACTCGCTGAACTCCCTATAGTTAGGTGTTCCCTTAACTACTCTCGCATCCCTTCACTCCGTGCTCTGTTGATACAGGTAAGCGTCTCCCTTATTATTGTATAAATGATGCGCTCATGCGTTTGATGTGGTTGCGGCATGACGTTGCCCAACGAGAGTCAGCACTATACTGTTTCCGACAGTAAGGGCGAAAGTTCAGGCTTGTATTCGCCCGATTGTATTCGCTACATCCTGTATTCATGTGTAAATAAGTTGAACGTTCTCGTATGAGAATCATTATTGGAACCTTTTCTCAAGTTTACTATGCAGTGACCATTATTTCATTGTTGCCTAATCAATTATTGGAAAGTTTTGACATCCGCGCTTGTAATACGCTGAGTTTTGAGTAGACCGGACTCAATTGAGACGAAATCCGTTCCGCCAAATCACATCTGGTATTTACAGTATATAGTAGGTTTGACCACTATCGGTCAGATTCTGGTCAGATCAAGTCCCACATTGTCGATATGTTGGTGGCAGATCCATAGAATCATTATTCATTGTCTTCGTTGAACATGCCCCAAGAGGATAGTATAAATACGAGTATTCTCATAATTGCATTGATGTTGTTAAATAAGACGCAGTTGTACTATTAATCGTGCCATAGGTCTGTCATGTAGACCAGGCGCATCTCCTGACCACAGGCTTATGTCCACGTCAGAGGAAAACCAGCCCCGAAGTTAGTTCTTCGTGGGGGACTGTGCCACGTGTGACCACTGGCCAGACACATTCCATTGACCATTTATGCTAGACGACGGCTGTTCGCTGCCACACACCACAATTATGCCCTCTACCCTTAGTTGACCTTCAATGCGAACAAGCTACTCGATCGGTCCTATTCCCCTGTGTACGTGTTGGTTTTTTGTAATTTATGTATCTCTACCGCATGTCCCCGAATTCGAATCAGTATACTTCCCCACAGTTAAGGGAATGCCTGGTGACCATGCCGTGTGACATGACTTCATTTCTCGTTTACGATTACTTGACTCGTCGAGAATACTGCGAAATCCCAATCTCAATCTTGCCATGCTTAGTCAACGACGTTATTGTAATTGTATATTCTTTAAATTGGTATCGATTTAGTTAGTAAGCCCAAAAAGTTATCCACCCAGTGATCTTAATCAAGAAGCGAAGAAGGCCTAGATGCGAGAGGATCTCGTCAGATTAAGTGCCCCCGTCTAGCACTTTCTCCTCCGACTTTGAGTTTTGGAACTCGCTGAACTCCCTAGTTAGGTGTTCCCTTAACTACTCTCGCATCCCTTCACTCCGTGCTCTGTTGATACAGACACCGTCCCCAGGTCTCGCTTTGGAGAGCCGACCCGGTTCGCCTCTCCACCTGGCCCTTGCTCTCAACCCCCCTTTCCTGGTTGTCAACTCTCTCGACGGACTGACGTTCGGTGGTGGACGGACCCAGAGCCCATCTGCGTACCCCAAGTCCCATCACTACGGCTAGTCGCCCCTATCGAGGAGCTGCAATCCAGCTAAGAAGCCCCTTTTATATATTGTAGTAAAGGCTTCCTCGTGGTGTTTCTCACTGTATTTCTTGTGCATTGTTTGGATTCTACCGTGGTGGTTAAATTCCGTTGCGTGGTCGTTACTGTCTTTTCCCTCAACTTGTAATTGTTCCGGTGGGTCGTTGCGTTGTTACAAGTTCATGGGATATAGAACCACCGTAGAGTCCGAATAGTAATTTCCTTCAAACAACCCTTATAATTATTGTATGTGTGACCGTTGAGTAATAACAATTTGAGGCAAGGTGAATGATCAACTGGAAACCGCTGTCTGCTAGGATTCATTTTGTGTTCTCCGAGCAAATTTCGAACTTAACCATCAGACGCAGGACCCCAGACTCTACTTGGGACCAAAACCCTGTGTCGACATAGGGACAAGGAATGCTCCTTCGATAAAACAAAACCAAAATTAAAAAAAAATGTGTGACTGCAAAAATAGAAGAGATACATGTATATTTGTGTGTTCTGTGTCCACCAAATTACGGAATTCGTGTTTTTCTAGTGTGAAACTGAGCTGCATTTTTAGTTGCACAGTTATGGAATAAATCAAAATCAGTCAAAACCGTTGACAAGGGCAGCGCTGTTACAATTGTTATGATTGTTTTACCATGTAAATAAATGACAAACAGTTCAGGATATGTCTGTGATACATAAGTTTTAACAAAACATTATTAATAATAATAACACTGCCCTTGTACCAAGTCAACGGTTTCGACTGATTAATAAAACACGGTAAAATACTGTGACGTGCCATACTATGACTTGCAATGCATTTGGCCAACAAAGAACGTCTCTTCTGCTGTTTGCATTTACACATTTTGTTTTACCATAGAAGCATTCCTTGTCTCTTATACGGCCTGGAATAGATGAAGTACAAGTTTCAACAACAGATTGTGAAAGTCAGCTTTTATGGCCGCTATGGACATCTCAATTTGGAATATTTTTATTTGTTCGCTATTGATTTGTTGCTACCCACTCTCTCCAAAAGAGGAATACAGTTTGGATCGTTTAATTGCAAACTATCGATCGTGAAATAAAAAAATGTACCAACGACCTTGAGTGAGTTGCCGCTTTTATTCTCGGATAATTATTTGCTCCATCGTGGCGCAGATGTCGCACGAACGTCAATGATCTGGCGCAGCGAAAAAAAGGGTACTTGGACAATCACGAAATGGCTGAGATACCTACCTCAGCAAGGCAACCAACCAACCAACCAGCGAAATAAGGGAAATGGAGACGGCATTCCCAGAATATATCGGCCTTTCCAGATTATGATTAATACGATTTTATCAAAGGGAGTAGTAAAAGAGCTTGGACGAAGACACTTAGCCCAAATTGCCTTTCTGCACCGAGTTTGTAAGACAATGCATGCCAGGGTTTTATCCAACAAAGAACGCACAAAACCACTTAATCGTTTTTTGCATGAAAACAAAAAACAGATTCCTTTATTTTGCCGAAACTTTATTGGTAGATACAAGCCGCTTTGAATATGAAAGTGAAGCACCACAAACAAGGACAGGTTTCAAGAGACTGAGAATAAGCTAGGCTCTATGACTCACACTTTGAGAGGGAATTAGAGTTTCATTCAACTAAGTTACTTCCCATGAGTATATCAATACTAATATTAATTTGCAATATTCTTTCAGAGATACTCATTCGGCAAAAGCTAACAATTTCCTTCGAACAGTTTCCGAAATGATATTAAAAAAGACTAAAAAGAAAGTGAAATCAATTTTGTAACCTATTGAAATTGCATGATAACGATATCTCTCCAACTTATTTACTACAAGTGTTCCTAATTGTAATAGTCTGTCCTTTACTCCATTTCTGCTTTTGAGAAAGAGGTCCTGCTAGGATCGAAACGTCAGGCCCTCCAAAAATTTGCATTTTAGTCAGTAAGCAGTTTACAACTCCATTGTGAATTATATATAGAGTGATCACGGTAAATGTATGTAACATGCAGTTCGTGCAAGCCGTATTTCATAAGGGCACATTGAAAAAGTACTGCATTCAACAACTATCCCGTCAGTTAAGACCGAGCACAGACTAACGATTCTTTTTGGGTTAATATGCAAAAATGTTGCAAACTGCTTACTGACTAAAATAACAACATTGCAACTATCACAAAGAAAGGTCCTGCTGGGATCGAGACGTCAGTCCTTCCTATCCAAGGTACTACAGAAATACCCTATTGAGACACTACTTAACAGCTTGGGAAATACGACAAGACAGATGGGAAGGAATTGGCATCAATTCTAATGGTCACAATTTCCAAAAGCCTCAAGCCACCGTTAATTTAATTGTTTGAATTTTGATGTTGTTGCTGTTGTCAAAATGAGAGGTCCCAGAGTGTGAGTGATTGGCTTTAAATATAAAGTATCACAAATCGGTTGTTCTTATTTTTGATGGCATTCTTGGTGCTACTGTTGTTGTCACCATCATTGGCATGTCACTGGTTCTTCGCAGGATCCAAGTAAGGTTAGTGTTGCTATTGTCATCGTCATCACTGTCGTATGGAGATGTCAACACTTGCTCTTCTCAATTTGGGACAGGACCTCTGTGATGATGTTGATGTTGCTGTTGATGCTGTTGGTGTTGAGGACACTAGCTCTTCTCAATTTGGGACAGGACCTCTGTGATGATGTTGATGATGCTGTTGGTGCTGTTGATGTTGAGGACACTAGCTCTTCTCAATCTGGGACAGGACCTCTGTAATGATTTTGATGTTGCTGTTGGTGTTGAGGACACTAGCTCTTCTCAATCTGGGACAGGACCTCTGTAATGATTTTGATGTTGCTGTTGGTGTTGAGGACACTTGCTCTTCTCAATCTGCGGCAGGACCTATGTAATGATGTTGATGTTGATGTTGATGCTGTTGGTGTTGAGGACACTAGCTCTTCTCAATCTGGGACAGGACCTCTGTGATGATGTTGATGTTGCTGTTGATGCTGTTGGTGTTGAGGACACTAGCTCGTCTCAATCTGCGGCAGGACCTCTGTGATGATGTTGATGATGCTGTTGATGTTGAGGACACTAGCTCTTCTCAATCTGCGGCAGGACCTCTGTGATGATGTTGATGATGCTGTTGATGCTGAGGACACTAGCTCTTCTCAATCTGGGACAGGACCTCTGTGGTGATGTTGATGATGATGTTGGTGTTGAGGACACTAGCTCTTCTCAATCTGAGACAGGACCTATGTAATGATGTTGATGTTGATGTTGATGCTGTTGGTGTTGAGGACACTAGCTCTTCTCAATCTGGGACAGGACCTCTGTAATGATGTTGATGTTGCTGTTGATGCTGTTGGTGTTGAGGACACTAGCTCTTCTCAATCTGGGACAGGACCTCTGTGATGATGTTGATGTTGCTGTTGATGCTGTTGGTGTTGAGGACACTAGCTCTTCTCAATCTGGGACAGGACCTCTGTAATGATTTTGATGTTGCTGTTGGTGTTGAGGACACTTGCTCTTCTCAATCTGCGGCAGGACCTATGTAATGATGTTGATGTTGATGTTGATGCTGTTGGTGTTGAGGACACTAGCTCTTCTCAATCTGGGACAGGACCTCTGTGATGATGTTGATGTTGCTGTTGATGCTGTTGGTGTTGAGGACACTAGCTCGTCTCAATCTGCGGCAGGACCTCTGTGATGATGTTGATGATGCTGTTGATGTTGAGGACACTAGCTCTTCTCAATCTGCGGCAGGACCTCTGTGATGATGTTGATGATGCTGTTGATGCTGAGGACACTAGCTCTTCTCAATCTGGGACAGGACCTCTGTGGTGATGTTGATGATGATGTTGGTGTTGAGGACACTAGCTCTTCTCAATCTGAGACAGGACCTATGTAATGATGTTGATGTTGATGTTGATGCTGTTGGTGTTGAGGACACTAGCTCTTCTCAATCTGGGACAGGACCTCTGTAATGATGTTGATGATGCTGTTGGTGTTGAGGACACTAGCTCTTCTCAATCTGGGACAGGACCTCTGTGATGATGTTGATGTTGCTGTTGATGCTGTTGGTGTTGAGGACACTTGCTCGTCTCAATCTGGGACAGGACCTCTGTGATGATGTTGATGTTGCTGTTGATGCTGTTGGTGTTGAGGACACTAGCTCTTCTCAATCTGCGGCAGGACCTCTGTAATGATGTTGATGATGCTGTTGGTGTTGAGGACACTATAGCTCTTCTCAATCTGGGACAGGACCTCTGTGATGATGTTGATGATGCTGTTGGTGTTGAGGACACTAGCTCTTCTCAATCTGAGACAGGACCTATGTAATGATGTTGATGTTGATGTTGATGCTGTTGGTGTTGAGGACACTAGCTCTTCTCAATCTGGGACAGGACCTCTGTGATGATGTTGATGATGCTGTTGATGCTGTTGGTGTTGAGGACACTAGCTCGTCTCAATCTGGGACAGGACCTCTGTGATGATGTTGATGATGCTGTTGATGCTGTTGGTGTTGAGGACACTAGCTCGTCTCAATCTGCGGCAGGACCTCTGTGATGATGTTGATGATGCTGTTGATGTTGAGGACACTAGCTCTTCTCAATCTGCGGCAGGACCTCTGTGATGATGTTGATGATGCTGTTGATGCTGAGGACACTAGCTCTTCTCAATCTGGGACAGGACCTCTGTGGTGATGTTGATGATGATGTTGGTGTTGAGGACACTAGCTCTTCTCAATCTGAGACAGGACCTCTGTGGTGATGTTGATGTTGATGTTGATGCTGTTGGTGTTGAGGACACTAGCTCTTCTCAATCTGGGACAGGACCTCTGTAATGATGTTGATGATGCTGTTGGTGTTGAGGACACTAGCTCTTCTCAATCTGAGACAGGACCTATGTAATGATGTTGATGTTGATGTTGATGCTGTTGGTGTTGAGGACACTAGCTCTTCTCAATCTGGGACAGGACCTCTGTAATGATGTTGATGATGCTGTTGGTGTTGAGGACACTAGCTCTTCTCAATCTGGGACAGGACCTCTGTGATGATGTTGATGTTGCTGTTGATGCTGTTGGTGTTGAGGACACTTGCTCGTCTCAATCTGGGACAGGACCTCTGTGATGATGTTGATGTTGCTGTTGATGCTGTTGGTGTTGAGGACACTAGCTCTTCTCAATCTGCGGCAGGACCTCTGTAATGATGTTGATGATGCTGTTGGTGTTGAGGACACTATAGCTCTTCTCAATCTGGGACAGGACCTCTGTGATGATGTTGATGTTGCTGTTGATGCTGTTGGTTTTCAGGACACTAGCTCTTCTCAATCTGCGGCAGGACCTCTGTGATGATGTTGATGATGCTGTCGGTTTTGAGGACACTAGCTCTTCTCAATCTGCGGCAGGACCTCTGTGATGATGTTGATGATGCTGTCGGTTTTGAGGACACTAGCTCTTCTCAATCTGCGGCAGGACCTCTGTGATGATCCCAGTGCCCAGGGTGATGCGACCGTCTCGGAGAGTAAACCGTTGGCCAACCTCCACCACCATATTCTTCTGCAGGGCCAGCGTCAGGGATACATCCTCACCTAGTTAGGAAGGTGGTGGCATGGCATGGGATGGAAGAGGGGAGACATAAGAAGAAGCAAGCCAAGGGTCAGGAGAGAAAGAAATGCTTGGCATTTGACAAGCAATCCTTGTATTTCAGTAAGAAAGCCAAGAGTAAGAGTCCAGATCACATATCTCCAGAGGTAATATTGGGGTTAACCTTTTCAAGCCAGCCCTGTTTCCAGTGGCTCTGACCACCATGTGTTTTTTTTTACAGCTAATTTCAAAAGACGCTGAATAATTCGAAAGAATAGAAGCTGGTTTGATGTATGCTGAGAAAGGGGAGTTTTTCTGCTTCAGAATATGACAACAGTGCTACCACGTTTTGGAGGGCCTGGCCTATAGCAACGCCACCAGCGCTCTGAATTTGGAATTCCCGGCCTTAACGAGGGACCAACAGTGTGAGCATGACACACATGGGATCGTATCGCGGGGACTGCGGTCCTCGACCATGAGGGCGCCCTAACACTCACCTGGCATGACCATCTCCTTGCCCTCTGGCAGTGTGATACGGGCCGATGTGTCCCAGGTGTAGGAGAACATGACAGGGGTGAAGTTGCTGACAAAGGGCTTGTGTCTTCCTCCTTCCTCCTTCGTGAGAAGGTACACCTGAGCAGAAACAAAACAAACGACAAGCCCAAAAATAAATCCATAATGCTCAGTAACAGAGAAACGTAGTAAAAACTAAAATCTGGCAAACAGCTTACAGACTCCTGACAAATTGTGACCCGGTACAGCATAATGAGGATTCTCATCCAATTTTGAGTTTTCCAGATTTTTCCACCACTGCAAAGAGTACTTCATTAGCTTTCCAATGATATCAAAATTATTTCCACAGTCATGGAAACCACTTTTCAAGAAAAATGGCTCTAAAGTTTGAGGCCATGCACACGGTGCGTCGATAGTAATTGAGCAGACACACATATAAATTCCCAAATTTTTCAATATTTACAGAGTTGTTGAAAAATGCCTTAGGACAGAAGATTCTCTTGTACACAAGCTTTCCGAAAATGCCAAAAAATAAAAATCTATTCTGACATGCATTTTGACTGCGTTTACTCAAAAAGGGCTTTTGGAGTAGATGCCTCATTACGCCATCTAAGGTTGGAATTGTTACTGAAGAGAGAGAGAGTCCAGGGCTGAATTTCACAAAGCCTAACAATGCATCGTAACTCAACTTATGATGGATATAAACCCTTGGTAAGTTGTGATACAATGTATGGTTTCTGTGCATCGCTCATCAAATGAAATGGAGGTTGGTACCTGGGCTTTGATGTGGTTGTTGGCCTTGTAAGTGTTGGGTCTGCACAGCATCATCCCGCGCTTGATCTGGTCTCGCTTGACATTCCTCACCAGCGTGCCCATCTGGTCCCCTGCCTCACCCTTGTCCAGAATCTTGTGGAACATCTC